>CM022951.1:50645062-51205062 GCA_012931725.1 Litsea cubeba | reverse complement strand
TTTTGCTTGCTGTTGATTATGTTTCGAAATGGGTGGAAGCTAAAGCCACCAGGACTGATGATTCCAAAGTTGTAATAGATTTTATCAAGTCTAACATATTCTCCAGGTTTGGAATTCCAAGAGCTCTAATAAGTGATCGAGGCACTCACTTTTGCAATCGAATTGTGGAGACTTTGCTGAAAAAGTACCATGTGACCCATAAGGTGTCAACTGCCTATCATCCGCAAACTAGTGGACAAGCGGAAGTGTCAAATCGAGAGATCAAGTCCATCCTTGAAAAGACGGTGAGTCCAAGTAGAAAAGATTGGAGTTTGCGCTTGGATGATGCTTTGTGGGCGTATAGGACTGCATATAAGACGCCCATTGGTATGTCACCTTATCGGTTGGTGTTTGGGAAACCATGCCACCTTCCAGTTGAGTTAGAACACAAGGCTTATTGGGCTATCAAGAGTTTCAACATGCAGATAGATGAAAGTGGAGAACACAGGAAATTGCAACTACAAGAATTAGAGGAAATTCGCAATGATGCTTATGAGAGTGCAAGAATTTACAAGGAAAAGACGAAGGCTTTTCATGACAAGCAGATTTCGAGAAAGGAGTTTACAGTTGGTCAAAAAGTCCTTCTTTATCAGTCACGGCTTCGTTTGTTTCCAGGTAAGTTACGTTCTCGTTGGATTGGACCCTTTGTTGTTACTAATGTTTTTCCACATGGTGCAGTTGAAATTCAAAGTTTAGCTACTTCCAAAGTGTTCAAGGTGAATGGCCATAGACTTAAACCTTTCTATGAAGGTTTACAAGTACAGGAGGTGGATAAATTGGACCTTGAGGATCCAATTTATACTGATTGAAGAAGGAAGCATTGTGTCGAGCCAACGACAATAACACAAAGGCGCTGCTTGGGAGGCAACCCAAGGGGAGTTCGTTCCTTTTCTCTTTCTTTTTGCTTTTATATTCTGGTTATTTTTGCCTTTTCTTTGCATTTTACCTTCCATTAGGGACAATGTCAGTTTTAAGTGTGGGGGAATGGATTTCGGTTGTGTTTTACTTTTATATTAGGTTGTGTTTTACTTTTATATCTTTGAAAAAAAAAATTTTTATTTTTTTTCTTTGTTTTTGTGGTTTGCTACGATTTTTCTGGTTGTGTATGTCATGAGCAAGATTCAATTAAGCTTGAAAAATTCATAACATGATTTTTGAAATTAGTTTCCTTGAGAATGGTAGTGACTAAATTTGGTAGACAAAAAGTCGGTGAGATTTTGAGCCTTTAGACTGACACATCCATATCAGTCTCACTATATTCTTTCATGAGAGATATTCTTCCACAGATTTGTTTCTCTAGAACTTGCCTTGATTCTCTTCGAGGTCACATAAACACATGCAAACATGAACATGATTAAGGCCATCTTTGTTATAAGCTACATAAGCCAAATAGCCTACCTTGCAATTAATTTTTTTCCTTTGTTTAACCCCTTTGAGCTTTATATCTTTCATTTATTGTAAACCCACGTTACAAGCTCTGAACCTGAAAAAAAAAAAAAAAAAAAAAAAAAAAAAAAAAAAAACCTTTACCTAAGTCATAGATCTAGTGGAGCATTGCTTTTCATTATGATATGTATGGGTGTGCAAGAAATAAGTGTGGGGGCGTTTTGGGTTTGTTGTATGGCTATGACTGATGAAATGGAACATGTTTTCATTCTTAATTCGTGAGTTCTTATTTTCGTTATTCAAAAAAAAAAAAAAAAAAGAAAAAGAAAAAAAGAAAAAAAAAAAGAAGAAAACAAAAGAGAAAAAAAAATATATAATGAAAAAAAAATATGAAGAAAAAAAAGAAGATGAAGAAAAAAAAAAAAAAATTCCAAGAAATGGTGTGTTCATATGTGATACATAAAAAAGTGGAAGCACTACAACAATTTGCACTTTTACCGGCGTTTTTTGCCGGCGCAACCAGTAAACGCCGGGGAAAGTAGGACCTTTGCCGGCGAAAAAGCTTCTTTCGCCAGGAAAAGTAAGGGTTTTCCCGGCGATAAATTCTCGCCGGCAAAGGTTTGATTTTTCCCGGCGATTTTCCTTTTTCGCCGGCAAAGGTCATACTTTCTCCGGCGTTTTATTTATTTCACCGGCAAAGATTGATTTTTTCCGGCGATTTATTTTTTTCGCCGGCAAAGATTATAATTCTCCCGGCATCTTATTTATTTCGCCGGAAAATGTAAATTTTTTCCCAGCAAATATCACAGCGCCAACTCCGCCAAAACTTCGCGCCACTATTTTTCTTATGACTAATGCCCAAACCCCTTCCGCCCATTTATTTTCCCTTTGTAATTCCCCTGCATCCATCTCCCATCGCAGCAGAGCAGCCATCGCCATCCCTCTCCATCCTGCGCAGAACTCGATTCCCATCTCATTCCCCTCCCCTCCATCAAGCTTCTCCCCTCATCTATCCATCGCAGCAACAAATCATCCTTCCCAGTCTCTGGCCATCTCCCAGCAATCCCCACTCAGCCAGCCATCACCCTCTCCCTCACGCATTTTCTCTCATCACCCCCGTCCATCCCAAAATGCCCCTCAGTCGTCCCTCCATCATCTCATGCCCATCTTCTTCCAGCGCAGACCCACACCTTTCCCAGACGCGGACCACCATCTCCGTCTCCCTCATCTCCACCCTCACACGCAGAAACCATCACAGCCACCACCTCACGCTCACCATCTCCATCACCCAGTCAGATCCACCACACCATCCCTACGTAGACCAGCCAGCCTCCCATCTTCATCTCCATCCTCTCCCTCAGACGATCAACTCCTTCCCCATCTCATCATCACCCAGAGCAGACTTCCCCTCTTCCCCTGTTCTTCTTCCCCGCTCGCCCAGCGCGCCCACTCCACTACTGCCCTTCATCCATTCACGCGGAACTCCGAAGAAGAGGAGCATTCACGCAAAGGCAGGAAGAACATCGAAGGATCATTCAGGAAGAACATCTCCATATCACCATTCTTTTTCCCCTGTCATCTGAAATACCCATTTGATCAAAACCTCTAAAATTACTATTTTTGTGTTTGTACAGGGGAGGAATAGAATACTTCAATGGTTCATATAAGTATGTTTTTCTTATTCCCTTTTCTTTACGATCCCGCAAACCTTATTTATTTTCTCTTGTTTTAGTGTCAAGCATTGAGGATGTTGAGCTTAAATTTAGTAAAAGTCTCATTCTTGAGAAGTGAGTTAATGTTTGTCAGCTTTGGAGATGTGTTTTTAGACTGAGATCCATTTCTATGTTGATGCCATTGTAGTAGTTTACTTATATGTGGGATTGGGACCCATCGTATTTGTGTACACTACAAATATGGAGAGTGGAGTTTTTTATGCTATATGTATACAGCATTGCAATCCAATAGACTTCTCGTTTCCTTGATTGAGTGATGGCTTTGCATAGTGGGGTAGTGGGTTCTGTTGCCTTGTATCTCATGTAGGTGTAATTTTTTTTTCTTCTGTTAATGAAATCTCATCTTTTGTTCAAAAAAAGAATTTACATTTTTTTTGCATGACCAATAATAATTGCCTAATAAAGATAAGTGAAAAGTAGAATCCATCAACTGATTTCAGACAAATGTTGGTTTATTGATGACGATGACCATGATTGAAAGTGTGGAAAAAAAAGGTAGCCTGGTAGGTACAAATGCTTTACTGCTGATGGGTTGGATTGAAGTTTACTGTTAAATTTTTTTATAAAAATAAAAGGAAGGATTTATTTGATGATAAAACAGGGGGTTAATGCATCCTCTGAATAGACAAGCATGGGCACAATTTTGGTTTGAAAGCACCATTTTTACCGGTGTAAACTGTGAACTTTTGGATGATGGAGGTGGAGATCGATGCATCTCAATAACTAGATAATGAGTGCTCGGCCTATTTTAAATAATGAGTTCTCAACCTTTGTCACCTTGATTTCTTTAAGGACGGTTTTATTGGAAATTTTATCTTTAAAGATCTATGCTTTTTGCCCCAAAATCCTGATCTATGCATTTTGATATGCTTGGGTAATTAATGTTTTACAGGCACCTTGTTTTGTTCTTGTAAGTGTAACACATGCATTAGTTGGTAAAGATAGATTGATGAAGTTGACTGAATGTTCTGTTTTCGTTTTTCTTTTGTTTGAATTAAGATGATGGTGCCTATTTATGCTTCTTTTTTTTTCCGTAGATTGTTTTTTGGCTAGATCATGTAAGTGAAGTTGAATGAATGACACATGCAGAATTGTAAAGGAAAACTTCCTTTGGGTTGCAAATTGTTCCTTTTTTAAAAAAACTCTCTTTGTGTGTTTTGCAAATTAATGCTGATCAAGATCATTTTCTGCTCAAATAGCAAGCTATATTTGGTGGATCTCTGGTTTTCCTAGTTGATCTGTGGGGGTGGATTTGTGTTTTGTTGATCAATGAGTCAATCTAGATGCCTCAGTTATTATTTCTTAAAAGAATTTATTGTCTGTAATTGGCTTGGTTGAGCCTCCAGGCATAACCCATTTATTCCCTTTCAAACATTGGTATAAATTATTGACAAAATTACTGTCTTCACCCATTATGAAGTAAGGCTTGTTTGGGTGACAAAGTGAGGAAATTGATGTTGCTTTTTGTTGAAGAACATGACTAGTAACTTTAAGATACAAATTTAATAATTTCCAAAAAAAAAAAAACTTTAAGATACAAATATGAAGATAGTAGATCATGACATTCTTATTGTTTGCATAGAGACTTATATTCTTGGTCTGCTCCTCTGGATGGTGTGTAGATCTTGAATCTTGATGGAAGTATTAAGGAATCATTGAGGGTGGGGGTAGGCAATATGATCAATGATTCTGATGGTGTGTAAATCTTTTAACTGTTGCAGCCTCATAGGGAGTTCTATTTCTAAGAAAGCTGAAATAAAGCTATAATCATCAGGCGCATAGAGCTTTTCAAGATAGGTTCAGTTTGAGCTATTGTTAAGGGTGACTCTGCGTGATTCCATGGGTGATACACTGGTTCTTGTTCCTGTTTTTCTCATTTTAGGTCTTTATAGTATGATTTCTCTTTTGATATTTACTGCTTGATATGAAATCTAAATGCTTCCTCTGGTGGCCTTTAAAGCAAGTGGAAGAGGTGGATGTTATCTTCGAGTTTGCTCGTGTTGCAAAGAGACTAAAGATGGAACAAAGCCACTGTCCTTAAAGAAAGATGACACATTGGGTGGTGATGAATCAGTAGCCATCTCTTTTGAATTATTATTGTTTATGTCTGTCTAAATAGATAGCATGATAAGTAATTGCATTGATTTGCACACTCACCTTCATTTTTGCACTGTATTACCTCAATGGAAAATATTCAGCCTTACAATTAAATGGTTCATGCACAATACACAAGGGAAACAACTGAAGCTTGGTTCATCAAGCTTCATGCACCTAATGAGTTCCTTTGTTTTGGTGATTGCTGGATTTTGAAATTCTTTTTGTCTTTTCATATTTAATATGTATTCATTGCTCAAGTAAAAGTAGATGAGAGCTGACCTTCTCTCCTATCATCACCGCCTTTCATTCAACAAAACTATTCTTTTACTCATGAAATAATGGTGTTGAGAGTTTTGCCTATCTAGTTGTAACTTGTATTTGGGTTATGTTGAGAGCTTTATGGTGATAAGTGAGTTGGATTAGCAAATATGGGTAAAAAAAAGAGGCTTTTTCAGAACCGGAAGGAAAGAGGAGAGGGGAGAGGGAAGATGATAACAGAGGCAATTCTGAGAAAAAACAGAGAGAAGAGGGCAGCAGCAAAGATTGGTCCTTTGCTTGGGTGTGACTGCAGGCGCTTACATCCTTACACTCTTTGCGGTATGTTTAGGCTGAATGTGGAGATTCACTATGTAGTAAATATGAGACATTTGTCTCATTCTGAAAAAATCTGATGGAAATTCTCATTCTCAATTTTCCCTGCCTTTTCTCACTCTAATGATGCCGGGATCCTTCACTGACTATGTATCCTTTTAAGCACTTTCAAATGACTAGTGCTGGAGTATATCCGGACTCCCTCATCTGTCCATCTGCATTTATTGCATTGGAGAAACCATTCCACTTCTATCTAATGTCATCTGTTTTCTTGTCTCTAATGTCACCTGTTTTCTTGTTTCATGACAGACAAAATACAGAGAACGTGTTCTTGGGTTGATACTTGTCTCCCCTCTTTGCAGAGCACCTTCCTGGACAGAGTGGTTGTACAACAAGGTTTTGGTCCATAGCTAGCTTCTTCTTGATTTTGAGAAAACAAATGTGTATTTCACAATCTTTTAGTATTTGATTCAGATTAAAACACTGCATGTTTACAGGTGTTGTTGAACTTGCTCTACTTCTATGGTATGTGCGGCGTACTAAAGGAATGCTTGCTCCAACGCTACTTTAGTAAGGTGTTTTACATGTTAATATCATCTAGCAATGTAAGAGTACAATTTTATGTTGCCAACATAAAAGGCCTATTTTTAATAGTTTTTGTTGTAATGTTGCTAAATGCTGACTTGTTTTTAGGAAGTTCGGCGTGGATTACATGGTGTGGAATCTGACATTGTGCAAGCTTGCCGAAGGGTAGGGGCTGCCTCTAAAGCGAAAGTTTTGATATCACAATTAAGTCTTTCCCTTCTTCCCTTTTAATTGCATCATTTATTTTTAATCTAAAAAAACTTTTGCTGTCATGCTGCTTCTTTCTAGCTGCTGGCTGAAAGGCAAAGTTCAAATGTGATTCATTATCTTCAAGCTATTAACCAGTAAGTCCTTGCAACCTCTGTTTTTAGTTAGTTGTAGCTTTCCATTGTCAGTTGCATCTAGTTTTACTGTCCTTTTATTAGTTGCATTTTAATTTTTCTGTTCTTTGATTACCACTACAAGAAATCGCACTTTAAGCAACCTTTTCTCTTTGTTTCTCTTCTACTCTGACCACCAGATACAGAAAATTCTTAAATTTCAGGAAAGCTTGGATCTAGGGACCAAGCTATCAATTGCTAGAAGAAGGAAAAAAAGACAACCTCTTTTGTCTTCTCTTAGCAGGTTTTGTAAATTAATACCAGCTTAGCATCACCTTAACCTTAATGATATTTATGTTATGATGACCAAGACTATGATAATGCCATGATGGTAGTGGTGATGATTCTAATTTGGATATATATACCCGAATCATATCCATCAAATCTGGAAGTTTTATAGATTTGTTTATGTTGGTCTAGTGCCCACTAATTAATGGTTAAGATTATTTGATAAACTTGCTTTATGGCTTATGGGCTGTTATTATCATTAGTGGGATTTATACTCGTTGAAGGAGTTATTTAAATTCATTTCAATGAGACGAAGAGGATTGAATTTAGCATGAAACATTAAGCCCACTGTTCCGATCATTACCCATATTTTCATAGGTATATGCTACTTTCCCTCATCTTTGCTATTGTGTCTTTAGTACATATATTTTAGATGTTTTGCTACTCAACTCTTGATGTACTTCCCCTGCATATTATGTGTTTAAATGTTAACATTATACAATTCCATCAGCTCATCCTTTTATCTTGTTCTTTCACCAAGACCCTTTAACTCAGTGACATCCATATGCCTGACATACCACTATGAAATGTATACATATTAGGAGTGCACAATGACTAAGTTCATTAACATATATGGCTGAATCAACTTGTCTCAAAGCCTAGCATCTTAATTTCTTGACACTGTTTCCTTGTTATATAGGTACTTCTAGGATGTTACTACCTGGAAGTTTTTCATGGGCCACCATGTAAAGAAAAAAAGTTCTAAGGGGACCCTATGTAAAAGGAGAGTTTTCAAAAAACTTGTGTAGGTGGGTGGGTGTATGTTCCACGTTCCACCCTTACTTAAAGATGGGAGCTTGGTAGACATTGATGTGTGTGTTGCAAATTCACCAAAGATGGGAACTTTGTAAGACTCTTTTTATATTCTTGAGAATCAAATTTCTCTTTAGATCATGTATTTTCATTGTATGATGCAACTTGCCTTACTTTGACATTTGTGTGTGTGCTTAGTTCTTTGTCTCTCCATGTTGCAAACTATTTCCAGTTGTCTAAGTTCCTTGAAGTGTAAAATATGCTTGGACTATTGCTAATAATTATGCTGGTCACTTTTCTCGTTTATGATATGATTTTCATATTCATTTTCAGATTCTGAGAACTCTTGTAGATTTTCAGAAAATGGCATCAACAAGGAAACAAACATTAAATTTAAAACTGCTCTGTGTTACATAGGTAGTGTTTAAACTTCTCTTTGTTACATAGGTAGTGTTTGGACAGTGCACGTGCCTTGCACGTGCAGGGCTCCACTAGTAATTATCTTATAATTTTGATATGAGAAATGATCCAGTATATCTGAATACACCTTGGATCCCTTTAATTTCTTAGAAGTCTTGGATGTGAAGTTTTGTTTGTGGAGGCTAATTGTTGGGCCATAACTGCCCCCTCATTGACAAGTTATGAACTTGAATATCACTCTAGTTGGATTGAATGAATTGGATCATTCAAGGAATTGCATTTCAATTTCTTGGAAGATGAATCATGCCTTAGCTTGACTCAATCATGCAGCGAGTGTCCTTACAAATGATATTGTGAAAATCACTCTATTATAGTAATGTTTGTGTCCCCACCTTTCAAGGGGAGATTGAGATCCAATGGTTTGCATCCATAAAAAAGGCTGGCTTCATTCATACTTAGCTTTTAGGAACAAGAATAAAATGCATATGGCGAGTAGAGTACTATTAAGGGCATGAATGTATAGACACTGGTTTACTGCATCTCATGAGCATGCCTTCACTCTACAAACTTGCACGCGCTGAAAAGATCAAAGGTATGTGCTAGGAACCCTGTTACCTCTTTATATGGAATTGATAGAGTTTCATGTTGTGGAAACTAATTCAACTAACATACATTTCTCAATGGATTCCAAGTTATAATCCTAAAGAAAAGAGTTAGCGCCATGAAATCCTTTCATCGTCCTTAACATTGTGCACATGGGATGAACATGGATATCAAGTAGTGGGGTATGTGATTAAATCATGAAATAGAGTAGGCAAAAAGCCCTTCTGTGGGTGACTCAGGGATGTGATGTTCTCCTATGTGATAATGGTTATGTGAAGGGTAGTGAATTACTATATTTCAAAATGCTGAGGGGTAAGGTACTTGATGTCTAATTAAATTCCAATTGCCTAAAGCACGAATTTTTGTAAGCCTTAACAGGTGGGGTGTATGCTTTATGAGCATGTTTACAGAAATAATTACATAGATTTTAAAATCTGTTAATATAAATAAAACATCAGAGTTTGGGTTTTGAAGCCTTTTAATGAGTTAGCTAGGGTTAAATTAGGTTAATTCTAGTTACATTACTTTCTACTAATTACTTTTAAGATCTTAAACCATTGGTGCATTTTCAACTCATTGGATGTTATTCCATAGTGTTGGTTTGAAATTCATTGACAGAAGATGGTAACCATACCTTGATTTCTTTTTTTTAGTTTTCTTTTTTTTTACTCAACAGATGATACATTACTTCATTGCACTTATCTAGTATCTATTTTGTATTCCAGGTTTCACAGGCATAGATGATCCATATGAGCCACCCTTGAATTGTGAGGTACAAGTCAATTAATTGCAGTGTTTCAAAAACCAGACCAAATCTGTATATTGGAGCTGTCACCTTATACACAACTCTGTATCTTTAAGATATTTTATATCTTTTGCAACTGGTGTGGATTGTCCAATTAATGTGTTTTGTGAAGTCTTGCTCATTTGAGTTTGAAGTGAGTTATTTTGACTTGTTCCAGATGGTGATTTACTTTTTTCACATGTCTGTGAAACAAATGGTTCAGATCATGTGATTGTTGTGATTTTTGGGCTGATGTACACACAAGGCCAAATTTGAAAGAAATTAAAAAATTAATTTTTTTTTATAAAATATAAATGTTTTGCCGGCGCAAAAAAAAGCGCCGGCAAAATATTTTAAAAAAATTATATAAATGTTTTGCCGGCGCAAAAAACGCCGGCAAAAGTTTTCTAAATTTTTTTTTTGAAAAAAAAAATATTTTTCCCGGCGCAAAAAAACGCCGGCAAAAGTTTTTCTAAAATTTATTTTAAAAAAAACTACTTTTCCCGGCGCAAAAAAACGCCGGCAAAAGTTTTTGAATTTTTATTTTTGAAAAAAAACTACTTTTCCCGGCGCAATAAACCCCTTTCCCCGGCGAAAAATAACGCCGGCAATGGACAACTTTTTCCTGGCGCCACTTTATTTCGCCGAAAAAGGATATTGCTGGCGTACCATTGCCGGCGAATTGCCGGCGCAACAGAAAACGCCGGGAAAGGTTTTTCCCGGCGTTTTAGTGACCTTTGCCGGCGCTTTTTTAGCGCCGGCAAAAGTGAAAATTGTTGTAGTGAAGCTGTTGTGAATGATCGTTCCTTGCTGCAAACGAAAAGTGTTTCTTTTGAACGATCTCTTTTTCAATGCAGGAGTTTTACATGTTCTGAATGCTTTAAAGCCATATTGAAGAAGTTGATCAATGGAGTGAATGGTTATCATTGTCTTATATATTAGAGCTCGAGTTGATTCATTTTTGCTCCACTTGTTTCAATGGATTTTAAACTACATTCATAAATATTTCCCACCTTGATCCTAAACCCCATTACAACCTTTGAAAAGTCCTTATGATTCGTGTTATGCATGTGATCCCAGTGGTGGAGAATGAGAAGATATGCAAGCCTATGGTAGATCATTTCCATTGGAATGAATTTGAGCGAAACAGATACCTTTCAAACATATGAGAGTAGAGTGTTTATTTCCGTGAGGGCCTACGTATTTAGTCTACTCCATCTTCGAGTGAAATTGCTTACTAAGTATTTGTAAGATGTTTAAGAATGTTTATTCATGACATGTTTTGAGTTTTGAAAAGCTTGGTTGTTCTTTGTTAATGGCATTCAAACTTGGTATTTTAGGAAAGTGAATTTGAGTTTTGCCCGAGGACGAGCAAAAGTTAAGTGTGGGGGAATTTGATGAGAATGCAAAATGTTATATTTTTCTCCATTAATGTTTAGTCCTTTATACTTATTTGATGCCTAAATGTACTCATTATTCTTATATTTTTCTTTAGGATGCAAATGGAGGTGCTATGTGCAAAACAAAGCTAATTGAGTGATTCTTGACAGTTTTGACATCGCTTCGTAATTTGGGCATAACTCTCTCCTCCGAATTCCAATTGAGATGATTCAAGATGCTATGGAACGCCAAGGAAAAAATCTACAACTTTTATGTTTTGAGTTTTGAGATATTCTTGCTGAATCAAGAAGTTTCTAGATCTGATTTGTAAGAGAAGTACTCATATTTGATGCTAAATGGATGAAGAATCAAGCAGAAGGGCATTGTGGTAAATTTGATGAAATCAGGAGTTTACCGAAACATATCCAATATTGGGCTCATATTGTCCAGAACAAAAAATGGTGCAACTTTAATTCTTGGTTCGAATCCAACAGAAGCCCGAGTGAGAAGAGATGATCAAGAAGAAGATTTTGACTAGGTTAGAATTTAATTTATTATTTTATTCCATCTACAATCCCACCTCACTTCAAATTCTCTCACACTTTGTACGGAGCATTCCATCTCCAACGATTTCTTTTCTATTATCTCTTTCATCTCTCATTCTCTCCTACTTTATCTCTTCTTCATTCTTTTTCTCTCCAATCACATGGGTCCACATCACCTAACTTCTCTTCTCTCTCTAATCAAACTCTCCACTATAAATAACTCACTCCACATTCTCCAAAGCACCTTCCCATTACACGTTTTCTCTCTTTTTATACCTTCCTCCATTGCAAGTTTTTTTTTCTCTCTCTTTCTTTCTTTTCTACTATTTTCTTTGCAAGTTAGTATGGCCCTGTGTGGCTAATTTTATGTAATTGGTTGAAGAAGACTGAAGCCTCGGAATAAATACTGTGAGATCTAATTTATTTTCATTATTCAATTTATGCTTTGAATATGGGTTGTTCTTCTGTGCTTAATTTGTTATCATGATTGTTTCGTTTAATTGCTAGGATGCATACTAGTTTATTTTTCGTTGCAATCTACTGCTAAATTAGAAATCAAATCCGTAATTGTTTGATCCCTCTAATTTGCGAAGCAACTAATATTTAATAATTTGCTGCTTTGGAAATTATTAGATATTAGGAAGAACACCTGGCTAAATTAAATGCAACCGCGTGTGCTTGTGTTGTTTAGATTCATCAATCTCTCAAGGCCTTAATGCTGTTACTAGATTAAATCTTTGGCGCTTGTCTTGGATTGTTTAGTAATTAGGGATAATTAGAGCGCGTGTTTTCTAATTAACTAATTAAGGAGGTAGGAATTTAATTCCAATGATGAATATTCAAAGTATTAGTTGATTTATTTTTGCATCAATGATCAGTATTTAATTTCCAATGGTGGATGTTAACTTTGACCAATGCTTGTTAATTTGATTGAATTTCTTACTTTATTATTCTTTATTTGCTTTTATTCATTTTTTTTTCTTTCATTATAATCAAAACCCCCATCTTTGATCACATAGCATAAAATTTGGCTAAACACTCTCCGTGGGAACGATCCTTACTCGCACTACTACATATATTTTTAGGAGTAAAGGTTTTATTATTTTTGGGTGCCTGCGACAGCACGACCAATGAGGCTACAGAAAGCAAGAAGCAGGCAGTCCGAAAGAGGAACTTAGAAGAGCTAGCCATCATCAGGCTGACGCATGACCTTAACATCCTTGACAGGGAGGTCGATGAGGCCAGGAAACGTCTTGAGCATTTGCAGGCACATGTCGCTGCCAAGTGGACTGCCATAATAGAGGCTTGCGACAGGGAGAGTGCTCTGATTCACCAGGTTACAGATGCCGAACGGGTTCTCAAAAGGAAGTCTGATGAGGAGGAACAATGGCAAACTGCTCGAGGTAAGCTTCCTGGTGTGAAAGAAGGGGTACAGCCCACTCCAGCATCTCATGGCAGGTTCCTGAAGAAGCGTGCCTTGGAATCCTTGACGGATGAGGCTAAAAGTTTGCTTGGGGAGCTGAACTCTTGGCTTGAGACCATTTTTGATTGAGTTCCTGTATATTATATTTTTACAGAAACCATCTTTCTCTCTTTTCTTTTTTTTGGTACTTATTTTTTGTAGTGCTTGTGAACACTTTCTCTCTCTTCTTTTTTTTTGTACCACATCTATTTTTTTTTGGTACTCTTTTCTCTTTTTTTTTTTTTTGTTATCCCTACGCTCACTTGAATCTTTTTGTGATAAAAGTAATTGCTAAATGGGATGCTCTTCTTTTTTTGTTATCCCTACGCTCACTTGAATCTTTTTGTGATAAAAGTAATTGCTAAATGGGATTTGATCAAAAGGTTGTCATTTTGTGAAAAGTCTTTTGTCAAGTGATTGTTTTGGCATGAAAGCCAGGTTTTTTGTTTGTGGCATGGAAGCCAATTTTGGCATGAGAGCCAGCTTTTCTTGTGGCATTGATAGCCGAGTTTTTTTTTTTGTGGCATCTATAGCCAGTTTTGGTGGCATTGATAGCCGAATTTGTTTTGGTGGCATTGATAGCCGAATATGTTTTGGTGGCATTGATAGCCGGTTTGTTTTGTGGCATCTATAGCCGGTTTTTTTTTGGTGGCATTGATAGCCGGTTTTTTTGAAATCCAAGTTTTTTTTTTTGTTTGTTTGTGGCATTGATAGCCGGTTTTGTTTTGGTGGCATTGATAGCCGGTTTGTGGCATTTATAGCCTGTTTTGATGGCATTTATAGCCGGTTTGTGGCATTTATAGCCTGTTTGTGGCATTTATAGCCGGTTTGGTTTTCAAAAAAATGCAAGTATCGACTAAAAGTCGCCTCCCTGCTGAATGTTCTTGCAAGTATCGATGGAATGTCGCATCCTTGCTCATTCGGTTGCGAGTATCGATGGAATGTCGCATCCTCGCGGATTTGGGTGCAAGTATCGATGGAATGTCGCATCCTTGCTTTTCAAAATTTTTTGTTTTGCGGGTACTGACTTGATGTCGTTTCCCCACGATTTTGAAATTTGTGGTTTTCTCGAACCTTAGGGTTATGGATATCAACTGAAATGTTGCGTCTCCACAGTTTTTTAGGTTTTTTCGAACCTTTGAAATTTGGGTTGTGGATATCAACTGAAATGTTGCGTTTCCACGATTTTGGATTTTGCAAGTATCGACAAAATGTCGCTTCCCTGCGATTTTGGAAGTGTTGAACGTGGTTCGCTTGCTTCCGATTTGTGCGAGTATCGACTGAGCGTCGCTTCCTCGTGGTTTTTTTGAAAAAACATTTTTTTTTGTTTAAAGACACGAGGGTCATAAGTTTTGACCTAAAACCACTTTGGCGGTATAAGGCAGGGTGGACTAGGGTGGAAATCCCTGAATCCGGATTTTGTTTCAAACCATGAATTTTGGGTTCAAGGGTTGAAAATTTTGGTCAAGTTAGGGAAAGGTTCCTAAACTTGGATATATATTTTTTTTTTGAACAATGAAACGGTGAAAGTAAGCATTGTTTTAGATTTCTAGAAATTTCAATATTTGACATGAAAATTCTAAAAAAGGGTGGGTTTAGCGAGCGTGTACCTGGAAACCGGTTTTGGCCGTACAGGCATTGCTCTTACCCAGTTGGGTAAGTCTTCAAGGGTAGTACTGCTTTAAGAACTTGCCGTTGATGGGCAGTATACATCTGTCACCTTCCATGTTTAGGAGTGCGTATGCGCCGTTAGAGAAAACCTTGTCGATGACGTAGGGTCCCTCCCATTTTGGCTCAAATTTGCCTTTGGACTTGTGAGCGAAGACCATTGGTCTTTTTACCGCAAGAACCAAGTCACTCTTTTTGTAGGCACGTTGCCTGACCTTTTTATCGAAAGATCCTGCCATACGTGCTTGGTAAAGTTCAATGCTTTGTTGAGCTTCGAGCCGTCTCTCATCGAGATTGTCCAGCTCATGGAGCCGCAATTTGACATTGCTTTCTTGAGTCAGGTCATTTTGCAAGGATACCCTCAAGGAAGGAATTTGTACTTCCAAGGGCACGACAGCTTCGCATCCATAGACCAAGGAGAATGGTGTGCTATGGGTTGGTCCTCGAACGGTGGTTCGATAGGCCCACAAAGCTTCAAATATTTTGTCGCTCCAGTCTCTTTTGTGACTAGAGACCATTTTTTTGAGGATTTTGCAGAGTGTCTTGTTGAAAGCTTCTGCTAACCCGTTTGCTGCCGGATTGTATGGAGTCGAAGGACAGCTTTGGATTTTGTATTTGTCGCAGAACCTGTAGAATCGATGATCCCGGAACTGTGGTCCGTTATCATGGACGAATCTTTTGGGTATGCCGAAACGACAAATGATGTTGGTGCGCAGGAACTGAAGGACTGATGAAGTCTTCATTTCGTTAAACGCAAATGCTTCTGACCACTTGGAGAAGTAATCCGTAGCGGCGAAGATGAAGCGATGACCTTTGCTTGAAGGGGGAGAAATAGGACCTATGATGTCCATACCCCAGGCTTCGAAAGGCCATGAGATCGCTGTAGGATGCAGCCATTCTGGAGGCATGTGAATGTAATCTCCATGAACTTGGCATTGTTGGCAGCGCTTGGCAAATTGCATTGCGTCAGCTACCATGGTAGGCCAGTAATATCCTAACCTTTTTATCTGATCATAGAGCTTAGGTCCAGCCTGATGAGCTCCGCAAAGACCAGCATGAACTTCTTTGAGTGTTTCTTTAGCCTCTTGTTGTGACAAGCAGCGTAGAAGTACTCCGTTGAAGGATTTCCTGTAAAGGATTTTTGAAGGAATATCCAAATGGAAGCTTGGGGTTCGCCTTTGGATGCTTACCCGTTCTTTTGGATCTTCAGGTAGGATTCCGAACATAATGTAATCAATGAACGGATCCCTCCAGTCGCCAATTGAAGTTTGAAGGATTGAAATCCGACTTCCGACCACTTGGTGGCATTCAGCAACTGCTTGGTGTGTGTTAAGAGGAGGAAGGATTCTCCTTTCGCACACTGTGATTTGCATGTTTTCCCCTTCCTGGATTGCCATGGATGCGGCAAGTCCGGCTAGGGCATCTGCACGTATATTTTCACCTCTGCGAATGTGGGTGATGTGACAGATGTCAAACTTTTGCAGAAGTGATTGTGCCTTATTGTAGTAGGGCAGCAAATCTGGCTTCCTGACATCAAATTTCTGATTCATCTGGTTGACGATCAGTTGAGAGTCTCCAAAGACTTCCAGCATGGTGATACCGAATTCGATGGCGAGTTCCAATCCTAAGATCAGAGCTTGATATTCAGCTGCATTGTTTGTGCATGGTTCCAGTAGTGAGAAAGCGTGTGGAATCATGTATTTGTCGGGGCTAACAAAGAGGATGCCAACTCCCGAGATCAGCTGTCTTTTTTCATTTGTCCTGGTTGCACCGTCAAAGTACATGTCCCAGGAGGCACTTTGTGAGAAAGTCTCCACATTGTAGACTGGTTCATCTGGGAGATCATCTCTGAGTGGAGAATCTTTAGGCAATGGATGCTCTGCGAGGAAGTCCGCTAGAGCTTGCCCTTTGATTGCTTTTTGTGGTACATACCTAATATCAAATTGTGACAGAAGGATGGACCATTTTGCCAGTCGAGCATTGAGAGAACCTGCCTTTGTGACAAGGACCTTCAAGAGGTTGACCCTCGAGACCAGGTAGACTGTGTTGGAAAGCAAGTAGTGACGCAGCTTTTGTACGGCGAACATCACTGCAAGACATTCTTTTTCGACTGGAGAGTAGCGATGCTCTGCACCTACTAGCATGCGGCTGAGGTAATATAGAGCAGCTTCTTTTCTCTGATCATTTTCTTGCGCAAGCAGAGCTCCCAAAGAGTGATCAAGGGCTCTTGTGTACAAGATGAATGGTTTTCCAGTGGTAGGAGCAGCTAACACTGGAGGTTTTGTCAGGTATGACTTGATGTCTTGGAAAGCAGCTTCACAGTCAGCATCCCAGACAAAGTTTACACCTTTTTTCATCAACCGGGAGAACGGACGGCATTTCCCCGAAAGATTGGAGATGAACCGTCTGATGTAGGCCAATCTCCCTTGAAGCCCTTTGAGTTCTCTCAAGGTTCTTGGAGAGGGCATTTCTAGAATGGCTTTGACTTTTATGGGGTCAAGCTCTATTCCAGCTTTCCGAACTAAGAATCTGAGGAACTTACCCGACGAGACGCCGAAGAAGCATTTCAATGGATTCATTCGCAGTTTGTGTTTGCGAAGCCGGAGGAAGACTTCTCGAAGGTTTTCGAGATGATCCTCTTTTCTTTTGCTTTTGACGGCGAGGTCATCAACGTAACATTCAACCGTCTTGTGCTGCATATCTTGGAATATTTTCATCATAGCCCTCTGATATGTGGCACCAGCATTCTTCAAACCAAATGGCATGACAGTGTAGCAATACACGCCAAATGGGGTTCGAAAGGATGTATGTTTTTCATCCTCAGGATGCATCTTTATCTGATTGTAGCCAGAGAAACCATCCATGAATGTCATTCGCTCGAATCCACAGGTATTATCAATCATTACCTCTGGTATGGGGAGCGGAAATTCATCTTTTGGGCATGCGCCATTCAGGTCTCTATAGTCAATACAGACCCTGATCTGCCCATTTTTCTTTGTCACGGGGACAATGTTGGCCAACCATTCAGGATGTTGTTCCTCACGGATGAAGCCGACGCTTTTGAGTTTTTGAACTTCTTGTTCAATTTTATCCATCACATCTGGACGGAATCTTCTTTGGCCTTGCTTGACAGGCTTGATGTCTTCTTGAAGATTGAGTTTGTGAACTGCTATTTTGGGGTCTAAGCCTGGCATTTCAGCATAAGACCATGCAAAGCAATCAACGAACTCACGAAGAAAAGCGATATACTCGGGTAACTCATCATCCTTTATATTCTTGCTTATGAATACAGGACGTGGGTTATCTGGTGTTCCCAAGTCTATCTTTTGAACAGGATCTTCTGTTGGAAGGTTCGAAGATGGTTCCTCCACAATATTTTCGGAGGCTTCCAGCTCAACGAAACCTTCTGGGGTTTCAAGGGCATTTCCAGACCAAGGTTTTGTTCCTTTCCACGGGTCTTCTTGATCGGTAATTTTCCCAAGGCTTGCTATGAGATGATCCCAATCGCCTGTTGAAACCGAGTCGAAGTAGGCTACTTCTTTTGGAGATGAGGGTTCTTCTGGGTCAGAAGTCCACACGTCTGTGCCATCGGACAACTCCTCTTCATTTTCGGAGAAATCGTGCCAATTGGATGAGCTTCCTGGATCTTTGTCAGGTGACTCATCAAAGAGATATCCAGGGAGATCGATGTCTTCATGGACTTGAGATGTTGAGGCTTGGTCAGTATATTGACTTTTAAGCCTTTGTGTCAACTATCTCAAGGGAGTGTCAGGATCATACCCTAACCCGTGTGAAGACTTTTCTACATAGCCGTAGAGTCTCCAATCTTCCAGCTGGCTTTTGGTCAAGACGGGCCCCAATGGCGTGAGAATACCGCGTCCTTCTCCCAAACCGACTGGGTTTTGAGCGTCATAGCCCATTTTCTTCATAATAGCTTGTGCCACAGAACTGTATAAGGATAGTTGAGGCGTACCTTTATTTTGGAAAGGTTCAAGCATGGAGTTTGATGAAGAAGCATCCGATCTATGGAAGAAGATCGGTTTTTCCTTTGCTGAAGTTGCTGGAACAACGAAGGAAGCTGACGTAGGATCTTCTATGTCAGAAGTTGTCTCCATTGGAGTAAGAGCAGGCTGAACTTGCTGAGTGTCAGCTTGGCTTGACGATGTGTCGTCTTCCTGGCTCTGAATCCGAGTCCGTGTCTTGCATGATAGACACGAAAGAGACAACAAATTTGCCCCCAGGCTTTTGTTTTGCCTTCTTCACTTTAGTTGTGATGACCAAAGGCTTTGAAGATTTGAGGGAGATGATGAAGGGAGTTTGCATGCTCTCTTCAGATTTACCGGATGGTTTGTTTTCTTCCGGTGATTGTTGAGGAGCTTTGCCTTTATCTTTCTGGAGATTTTCGGCAAAGGATGCTGTATGCTTCTCCTCTTCTTCTTTTTCACCTTCATACATTTGTGAGTCTGCGAAATGGATTTCTTTACCTTTGAAGGGTTTTCTGTCCGCAAAGACTCGATGTATCATGCCGTCGTCGCCAACAAACTTGATGCATCGATGTAGAGTTGAAGGGACAACACCATTCTCATGGATCCAAGGGCGTCCGAGAAGGATGTTGTAGCATGAAGGGGTCTTTATTGCATACACTGTGACCTCAGAGATAAGATCACCGATCTGCAATTTGAACCTGATTTTGCCGATAGGCCTTTGAGTACTCCCATCGTATCCAAAGATAGATACAGATGTGTGGCTCAGTTTGCTGGGTGGGATGCCCAACTCTTCAAGAGCCGATGTGGAGATAAGGTTGAGTGCAGAACCTGGGTCGATCTGAACTCTATGCATAGGCATTTCCTTGATATACCCTGTGAAGTACAGGGGTCGGTTATGCCTGGTTTCGCCAAGTAGGAGGTCATCCTTTGTGAAGGCGATGGTTGCACTGGCTGCTTTTTTAACCGAGAGGCATTCAATGCATGATCCCTCAGTTTTCTTCTTTTCTCCCTTTGAGGAGGCTTCTGAGTTTTTGACCCGGTAATCCATTTCAATTTGGAGGACTTGCGGGGCATGTTTGTCGACATCCTCATTCAGCTTTTGTAATTCCGAAATGAGATTATCACGAGTGTGCGGAGACATTCGCAACAAATCTAGGATGTGCAGACGTGCAGGTATGTGCTTGAAGTGTTCAATCAAGTCATACTTGAAAGCCTCCTTAGGGCCTGCATGTTCATCATTGTTGCCACTAGGGGCGCTTACAACATCTTTTCCCGAAGGATTTACATATGTAAAGGAAGATTGGTTGTAATTTTTGTGGTAGTCCCGGCCAGAGCGGGTGCCTCTACCAACTTCGAGAGCTTCTTGAGAAGGGTCTTCGTTTGGAAGATTGTCTTCAGGATCAAGAGGCTGTCGTTTTTCATTTGCTGAGGATGTATCGGCAGCAGAGTTACCATCCTCAGTGATTGTGTTGCATGGAGCATTTTCCGGGAACAAGTCCTGAACAGCATCCAGCAATCTTTCTTCTTCGTTGACTAATTCATCGTCCCAAGCATCAATAGCTGGGAATTCTTCAGTCAGGAAGGGTGTGAACTTTGAAGTCACAGTCTCAGGAGAAGAAACCTGAGAGGGTGTCATCTCAGTGAAAGTCACGTGAGACGAGGTGGCTCCAGAAGATACATTGCTAGGCGTCGCCGGAGTGTAAGTGCTCTCATCAGACGATGCTTCGGAAGAGCTATAATCCCGAATTATCACATTACAGGAAGCTCTGACGGGAGACGTTGCCTGATCGGAGTCAGACTCATCCTCGGATGTGAGAGGATCATCTATCCAGCAATTTTCTCCATTTTCAGGAGTTAAGGGAGGATGTACCTGGTGGTCTTCAGGGACTTCAGGCTCTGAATTGCGAGGAGGCTCGTTGACGCGTTCTTGCTCTTGTTCTAGAGCGAGTCGATGCAAGATCCTTGCATATTCTTCAAGATCAGGCATGGGAGTCGGATCTTCTTCTTCATCATCTCTTTGTGGCTCAACATTGTTGATTTCCACTGGAGTAATGAGAGGTGCTGGGTCAGCAGCATTTTCTTGTACAGCTTCTTGGTCTTCTTCATCATCAGACCAGGATCCTTGTGGCTGTAGGGGGTTATACCAGATTACTGGCATAAGATGAGATTCAGGAACCCATTCTTCATCGGAGAGATATTCTCCTGTTTCAAGGGATTCCTCCCACTCATCTGTGTAGTTGGATTCGAATCCATCATCGGTGTCGCTGGATTCGTATCCATCAATGGAGAATCCAACTACTGAATTGCAAGAGTATGATGCCTCCTGCATGGCTTCTTTGAATTGAGGTGGCATGAAATCACTGAGAGTGAATTTCCTTACCCCCTTTGAAGTCTCTGGAAGCGGTAGAGGAAGCCTCTGCCTTTTCTTTGACCTCTAGTTTTGGCTGGGTCTTCTCTTGCCGTTTGAGCTTGAGGAGATGTTTCCTAGCCTGCCTTCGCTGTTGAGCTATAGGCTTTATTTTCACGACCTCCCAATTTTCATCTTCCAGGAGATCAGGATGTACCCATATCGGTTGTCCGTCTGGTGTCGGGTAAGGAACCAGTTCCTCGGACGCTTCGATTGAGTTTATCACCTTGAAGGAAGTAGTGATCTTCTTCTTCGGTGATCTTGATGTTTGTCCACATGTCACCATGTTGACGGAGGCAGACCCATAGTTTTTGTCAAAGGTGATGACTCCGTTTTTCCACATCTCATTTATTTTCTCTCTCACAACGAAGCATTGATTGAGAGGATGCGAGATCATCTGGTGATATGGACAGTACCGAGGATCGTTGGTTTTGCCAACATCACCCGGTCTTTTTGGTTCAGGCAAGGTGAGCTTGCCGTTTGCCACAAGAGCCCCGAAGATTTCATCAACATCTTCATCAAACGGGTATTTCTTCTCTACTCGTTCTTTGAAGGCATCAGAGAGTTCAGGTCTCTTACCAGCAGCTTTGTTTTCAGCTTTCTTTGGTGGCTGAGGAGCTGACTTGGTCTGCACATTGAGGACCTCTTTCTTCTTTGGTTTAGAGGTTGCAATGGCGGTTGGCTCTTTTCTTGATGATTTCTGACTGTTGAGGTCTTTAATCACCGTTTCAGCTTCCATGGAAGCTTCTAGGAGTTCTCCCAGGTTTTTTGATTTGTTGCCGATGATCATGGAGCGGATTCTGGCTCTCATGTTGTTTCGGCAGATGTCGACTAGCGACGCCTGTGGCAATACATCAGAGCATTTGTATGCCATTGCTTTCCACTTGTGAATGAAGTCATATGTTGATTCATTCTCCCCCTGTTTTAGGCTGCACAGCTGAGCCATAGTAGCGGGGTGATCCTCACCTTTGAAGTGAGTCAGGAAGCGTGTCTCTAGCATGGCCCAGTTTTGGATTGAGTCCTCCGGCAGAGTGGAGTACCAATCGAAGGCCGTACCTTTTAGGGTACTTGCAAAGAGGCGGATCTTGAGTGCATCTTGATCTGCGATAGCTCCCGTCAGGATCTTGAAGTGGATGACGTGCTGTCTGGCTGATCCTTTCCCCGTATATGTTTGGAGAGTAGGATGCTTGAATTTGGTGGGGAACGGGACCGAGTCCATCCATAAGGGATATGGTGGCTTGATCCCATGCTCCTTGAGTATATCCTCTTCTTTTGCTTTGGCGAGGATACCGTCTACGTCCTTTTTGGTAAGGGCACGTGACTCATTTTCTTCTCTATTTACCTCGTCGTCTTGATGATTCGGAGGAGGTTCATTGTTCGCCTGATTTTGGAAGGCGAGGAGAAGGTTTTCCATCAGAGTTTCAATCCTCTGCTGGCCCTGTTCCAACTGCTGGATGCGGGTGATCGCATCTTCTGGAGGTGGATTGCGGGGTGGTGGCTCAGAATTTGTAGCCAAGACATTCATCCTTCGTGATTCGAACGAAGAAACTGTCCTGGTGACTGAGCTGGGGCTCATTCTTTTTGAAGAGGAGCTTGAGGAAGGATCACTCTGCTGTCCTTTGCTTGAAGGAGCAGGGGATTCTTCTGAATGTCTTCTTGTCCTGGAGACGCTGCGGGTCATTGGACGTCGGACATGGATTTTTGTTGCTGATTTTTGGCGCCTTCTGGTTTTTCCAACCATATGGACGGCAGCAACTTGGTTGGGTCTTTCTTTTTCGACCCATTTGGGAGAGACTTGAAGTGTGGGAGGCTGGGTCCTTTGCTTCTCTAGTCTCTTCTGTCGGTATGACGCGCGGCGGCGTATACGACGAGCAATTTGAGCTTCGGTCAGCTCTGACTGGGCTTTGACGATGAAGGATGTGCTCCCTCGGGCGCAGCAGCCGAGCCTGTCTTCTCTGTAGCTGGGCAAGGACAGGATGCGAACCCTGTCCTTCGCCTGTTGCAGCGAAGCTTCGAATATTTGAAGTTCGGCCCCTGTAGATATAAAGGGTCGAACTGCAGGTTTGTAGGCCTTAGCAGGTGCTTGTAGAGGCCTTGTGATGCATGACTTGATTTTGGGCTTGTAGGAACAAGCCGGCTCATGCTGGGTTGACTTGGAAGTCAGGTTTGATATGGGTCTCTCCTCTTTCATGTAAGCAAGAGGATAGAACTGGTTCTCTTTGAGTGGGGCCAGGAATGCTGGCTTAGTGGATGTATGGGACCTTCTTTGTTTTGGTGAAGGTCTTGGGGACCAAGTCTTGGAGTAGACCTGGTTGTTTCCAGGTTGAGGCTTCGTGGGGCTGCCACGGGCTTCAGGCCTTCTGGTGCTCGCCTTTGGTGTCATGGTAGTGACACGTTGAGAGGCGAGTTTCTGCTTCTTGGAGGGAGCAGTTTGTTCCTCGGGAAGTGGGAATGGTCCCAGCGTCCCAAAGACGATAGTCCGGGGAGTCGAGGTCGACCCGGAGTTCACAGAGTTGCCGAGGGAGTTGACACTTCGGCAGCTGATGGGGCGCTTGTAGGTGCGCGTGGTTTGCTTCTGTTGAAGCATGAGTTGGTGCTTGTTTTCGTCGAAAGTAATGGTTAGTGAAGCTGCCATTGTTAGTTTTTTCGAAAATTTCTGAAACAAGACCACATCCATTAGTAATCACAAGAATATAATGATCATAAATGGGAAGTTCTATGGTTTCGTCTTTTCAAATTGCTCGAGGTAGATGACCCAAGCAATATGAGGAAGGCAAAATGCCATAGAAGGTACAATTGTTCTGATCGCAGGTGTGGTAAGCCCGGAATGGGCATCCCAGTGACTGCTAGAAGCAATTGTGAACTTAAATTCGACTTATCGAGAAGCAGAGCTTGCTCGAGGTAAGAAGAATATAAAGTTGGAGTTACAGATGTGCCGGTCGCAATACAGTAGAACCTGAAAGGGCGTACTAGTACCGCTAGACACAAATGTTTTGAGACCGCATCCATGAGATGAGATTCTCTGTTTTGAAAGGTCAAGATTGGATTCATCAAAGAGAGCAGATGGTATTCCAATCTGAACACGGGCTCAGCGATTTCCGCGAGCGCCAGTGCTCAGAAAGAAATGAACCATGATTTCTCGGATCTGAATCTAAAAATGACGAGTTTTTTTTTTTTTTTTGAAAGGCCAATATCGGGTTCATCAAAGAGAGCAAAAGGCACTCCAATCTGAACACGGGCTCAGCGATTTCCGCGAGCGCCAGTGCTCAGAAAGGAGAAGACCAAGATTTCTCTAATCTAAACCCAAAATGACGGAAGTTTTTTTTTTTTTGAAAATTTTTGAAGATTTTTTTATTTTTTTTTAAAAATCTTTTTTTTTATTTTTTATTTTTATTTTTATTATTTTTTTTTAAGATTTTTTTTTTGAAAATTTTTTTATTTTTTATTTTTTATTTTTAATTTTTATTTTTAAAAATTTTATTTTTGAAAAAAATTTATTTAAAAGACGAGAGAGTACACAAAGGCCTCCTAACCCGGTCTTATGAAATCTTGATTGATAGAATTGCCCCCAGGTAAGGGTAGGATTACTTAATGAACCCGTTTGGAGGACCCTTGCCTAGAACAGTCAAGCTGTCTCCACACTCTGGACAAGGCTTTTCTTTGAATCAACCATGATCAAAGAACACAGTTGGTTTAACCTTAGTGGTCTATGTCTTTTTTTTTTATTTTTTTTTTATTTTATGAATTCATTGAAGAGAAACAATGGCCCAACCCCCGATCCGAACACGGTCTCGGCGATTTCCGCGAGCGCCAGTGCCCAGAAGGGAAAGGATCAAGGTTTCTCAATTTTGAATCCAAAAATGAAAAATCTAAAATTTTTTTTTACTTTTTATATATATATATATATTTTTATTTTTTTTTTTTTTAGATTTTTAATGAACTCATCGAAGAGAAATAATGGCCCAACCCCCGATCCGAACACGGTCTCGGCGATTTCCGCGAGCGCCAGTGCCCAGAAGGGAAAGGATCAAGGTTTCTCAATTTTGAATCCAAAAATGAAAGATCTAAAATTTTTTTACTTTTATATATATATATATATTTTAGATTTTTAATGAACTCATCGAAGAGAAACAATGGCCCAACCCCCGATCCGAACACGGTCTCGGCGATTTCCGCGAGCGCCAGTGCCCAGAAGGGAAAGGATTAAGGTTTCTCAATTTTGAATCCAAAAATGAAAAATCTGATTTTTTTTTGTTGTTTTTTTTTTTTGAAAAGAGAAAGAGTGGAAATAAATTCAAAGAATTAGAAATTTCCAAACAAAAAATCTCATCTCATTTTTTTTTATGCGGAATTCAACATAGGCCACCAATTATAAAGTAGCCAAGGAATCGAGAAAAGAAATATAAGCATAGAGCAAAATATATGATATGCAAATATTTCATTTCTAGCATCGTGTTCTCAAATAAACGAGTCCCACCGGGTGATGCCAGCTTGATGGACCGCGCTCCCGGAATGCCCCGGGCTCCTACCGAGGTCGGCGGACGTGGGAGTCCGTTTGGTTCCGACCCTTTCGTAACCGGGGGGCAAAGGGGGGCGTGCATCAACATTTCTTTTTTTTGTGGGTGTGCCAGATTTTCTATTTTTACTTGGAATTGCAAGTGGTGATTCGGAGATCAACCTTCGCAAGTAAAAATGAAATCAACTTCTTTCAAGTTTTCCATTGCACATATATTTAAGAAAAGAGACATTTTTCTTAGTTTGCCGTGAAAGGCGATTTTTTTGGCATTTATAGCCGATTTTGGCGTTTATAGCCGATTTTTGGCGTTTATAGCCGATTTACAATCCTTATCAATAATGAAATACAAGAGTTGTGATTTTTGTCTCTTTTAAAAAAATACAAACTACAATGAAAAGCAAGAAAAGGAGGATCTAACTTCTCAGGAGATTGTAGGGGACTCGTTTAGATTGACGGTCGCAAGCCATATGTGGGCTTCGCCATCATCCATGCAGATAAGAACAGAGGATGCTATTGATTCGCTTGGCTTGGCTATAACCTCGGGTTTTTAGAAGACAAAGACCAAAAGGAGGTCCTATATCCAATAAAAAGCCGAGTAGACGGGCTGAAAAGCCACATCTAAGCCATTTGGAGGCAGGAGGAGAAGGCAAGGACCTTGGGGGGGGGGGGGGTACCCCCCAAGGGACTTTTGTCACCTTGTTGCGGTGGCCGGTGTAGAACTTCCGCAGAGTTTTCTCTCTTTTTCCTTTCTCTGGATTTCTGATTGCTGTCTGTTGATGATGTTGTGTGTGTCGATTCTTCTTGGAGAGCCCTCCTATTTATAGGCTTTTAGGTAGCCTTTTAGGTGGGTTTATGGGCTTTTATTGTCATTAAGCCGCATGATGGGAGGAGTTACAAAATTGAATTGTTTATTTTGTAACTCCTTTTTCTTGGCTTCTGATTGGCCGGAGGAGATTGAGGGCATTTAATCGCCTTTAATCGCCATGATGGGAGGAGTTTCATGGGTTAAATGCCATGAATTTCTTGACTTGTAACTCCCGAATGCTTGCTTCTGATTGGGCCGTCCAAAGAAATGGATTAATGACTGTAATAAAGTTAGTCAATTAATCGCATTAAGTGGTCGCCGAGCAGCTGAAGAGTCGCGGGCCGTGCCACGTCTTTTGGAATTCTTCTGTCGATGATCATCGATGGATCTTCATGTAGATCGACATCAGATGACCATGTAATTTCAGGTGTTTGTTGCCAACAGCGGGTCGGTGCCATCTGTCCTGTCGATTTCTCGATCGGTCGGGTAGAAAGCACACTTTTTTGGTTGACCGGGTGGCGATCAATACTGTCTTCGATACTCTTGATGATTTACCCGTGTTTTGAACGGATGTCAGAGGACTTGGTGTCTCAAAAGCATGAATTTTGGAAAGTACCAGAGGCTGGGCTCCTCGAATCGTGAAAAAACGGCGAAAATCGGGGTTTCCGGGGCTTTCTCGGCGACCCCGGGTTCCAAGGTCGCCGGCGACCCTGGCCCAGGGTCGCAGGGGTCTGCGACCCTGGGGGGTTTTCCCCCTTTCGTGTCCCGTTTTGCGTCTGTTTTTGCTGTTTTTCGATTCTTTTTTTTTCTGTACTTTTCCTTGACATTTTGACCATTTATTGGCCTAATTTCTTTGTAGGAAACCTGATGAGAATCCTTGCATTTTATTTTGCAAAGTTTCCAATTTCCTGAGAAAGCCGAAGACTTTGTCGCGCAGAGCTACCGATTTTCCGTCAGAAGCTGAAACTGGGTCAAACGATGTCGGAATGACCTGAAATTTGGTGTGAAGCCTCCTGAGCAATAAATAAGACCAACCATAGGCTTTTGTTTGAGTTTTGTAGCCGTTTGGGGTCCTATCACCTGTAGACTTGCTTTTTGTCGCGATGAAGATGTCGCGGTTTGATGTGCGGTCAACCGATGTCCGATTGACTTGAAATTTGACAGGGAACCTATTGGAGTCATTTTAAGATGATCCATAGGTTCTGTCTTGGAAACCATGGTCCCGGAGAGCTTTTGTCGCCGAGAGCTCCTTTTCGGCTGTCGGAGAAGCGAAGTTAGGCCAAATGATTTTGAAATGGCTCGAAACTTCTTGTGTACTCCTCTTTTGGCTGTCTGGAAGAATCTTGCAGTTTTTGTTTGATTCTGATAAGATTTATTTTTTTGGAAGCAGCATTTCCTATTTATGGCAGGTTGCGACTTCATGTAGCTCTTTGGATCTTGAAGAGGCAAAGTGACATTTTTGGTGTCAACAATAGGGTTTTGAAGGCCACCGTAGATTATTCAAAGAAAATGAAAGAAGGAATTAAATAATGGAATGGTCGAAAGAAATCGGTGCTTAAAGGGGAAGTTGAAGTTGATAGCAACCGTCACTCCGAGGAGTACTTTCAGTGGTATAGGGGTATCACTAGATTGAGGATCGGACGATTTAAAGTTATGGAAGGCGCCACTAACCCTAACCTTGAGCAAGAGCATAATCACACACAACAAGATCCAGGTCCTTCTCAATCGTATCCACAAACAGATTTTTCCGACTCAACTATGATGGAGATTGGTGATTTTGCATCCCATTTATTGGTAGGAATTGAAGATATGAAGAAGCAACCAGGGAAGGAAAAAAAGATTGATGAATTATTGGATAGAATAGGTCGTAAGATCAGGCGATTTAAATCAGCATGTGCTTCTAGGTTTGTGGAATTCAAGATGCAAGATTGCATTAGCTCCAGCTCAGATGAGGAGGAGAGGAAAGTACGTGGCACACACTTATATGTTGTTAATCTCTTAAATTATACTAATGAAGGGGTTATGATTGAATAAATGTTTATATGCATTGCAGAGACCAAGAACATCGGATGACAGCATCAGACAACTGACGCCCAGTTCTGTTTCGTTACAAATGCCTCCACAACCCATCACGCCAAGTCCAATTCCTGTAGATAGTATATCCTCCCAACCTGTTGATGATATCCTATCTAGTCCAAGAGGTTCTTTTACTCCTCCACAACCAGTTACAACGCAGGAATCTGTTGTAGATGTGTCACCAGGCGAGTCTCTCCCCTCCAGGTTAATAAGGATCAAAGCCCAGCACAGGAAGAATACGCTGCCTACGCGTTTTCAGCCATACCAGTTATGGAGCCCGCAGTGCTGAGTACAGTCTTACAGTTGAGGAGGCTGCCTTACTTGACATTTTCTGGAATGAATATAAAGCAAGGTAAGTTACTTCTGCTGACATCTCAAATAGATAAGTCGTACCTAATGGTCATTTAGGATTGAATCAATTGTGGTTATTGCAGTGATCCCTCATTAGCCAAAATCTGCACGGTTATCCCTGCCATCAAAATGCGGGGCCTCCTACATAATGACTGGCTGGATACCAAGGTGACGACAAACAACATACAATGGATAATTGGTTATGGATAACTTGTGTGTGTGCGTACCAAATATGTGATCTTGAATTATGTCTTCTGACCAAATCTAAATTTTACAGGCAATGGATTATTGGTTTGAAGTTCTGGCTACTAAAGTGCGGGGTGCTCACTTTTTCCATTCTAGCCTTGCAGCATGATCATAATGAAGCCTCCCACTAGCGTAATTTTCTACATTCAAAAGTAATCATAGTCACATCAAACATGCCTCCATTCATTGTTTCCACAGGAATGGTACAGAGATCCAAATATACATCCGGATACCTACAATAATGCTTTTGGATCCCCAGAGAGAAGATACCGTTACAGCTTCAGCTCTCGCGATTGGCTGGTATTTCCGATGTGTACAGACAGCCATTTTACACTCTTGGTAGGAAACGTCAAAGTGGGGAGATGGGAATATTACAATAGCTTAGATGGTTTTGGGGACGTTCAATTTCTAGAATATTTTGTAAGTGCCGATTTCATCAGTTTCATCTAAGATCCATAACAAAAATTTGAAATGAACTAATGGTAATGCATGTTCTTTACCAGACCACTTTTGTCTCATCACGGCTTCGTGACGATGGTTGGCCCAATCCCTCAAGTTGGAGGCTAGTGAGGATACCGAATCTGCCACAACAAGTCAATGGGTGAGTAGGTAATAAATCAATAATCTGTTGATTTCATTATTATTGCATAAAAATATATTAACATGAAATAGACGTGTGCAGCCATGATTGTGGGTTTTTCACTTTGGCGTATGTGGAGCACATTGTCACAGGCCGGCCTATGAATTTCAACCAAGATGACATGTGGTATTATAGAGCGAAGGTCGTACACGATATTTATCTACAACAAATGGCAACACATCAGGATCAGCTTATTCAAGAGTGATGGACCGCGCTCCTGCTCGGTTCTACCGAGGTCGGCGGACGTGGGAGTCCGTTGGGTCCGACCCTTTCGTAACCGGGGGGCAGAGGCGCGCATCAACATTTTTGTTGTGTGGGTGTGCCAGATTTTCTATTTTACTTGGAATTGCAAGTGGTGATCCGGAGATCAACCTTCGCAAGTAAAAAAAGAAATCAACTTCTTTCAAGTTTTCCATTGCACATATATTTAAGAAAAGAGACATTTTTCTTGGTTTGCCGTGAAAGGCGATTTTTTGGCATTTATAGCCGATTTTGGCGTTTATAGCCGGTTTCTGGCGTTTATAGCCGATTTTGGCGTTTATAGCCGATTTACAATCCTTATCAATAATGAAAGACAATAGTTGTGATTTTTGTCTCTTTTGAAAAAACACAAACTATAATGAAAAGCAAGAAAAGGAGGATCTAACTTCTCAGGAGATTGTGGGGGACCCGTTTAGATTGACGGTCGCAAGCCATATGTGGGCTTCGCCATCATCCATGCAGATGAGAACAGAGGATGCTATTGATTTGCTTGGCTTGGCTATAACCTCAGGTTTTTAGAGGACAAAGACCAAAAAGGAGGTCCTATGTCCAATAAAAAACCGAGTAGACGGGCTGAAAAGCCACATCTAAGCCATTGGAGGCAGGAGGAGAAGGCAAGAACCTTGGAGGGGTACCCCCAAGGGACTTTTGTCACCTTGTAGTGGTGGTCGGTGTAGGATTTCCGCAGAGTTTTCTCTCTTTTCCTTCTCAGAATTTCTGTGCTTTGTCTGTGTCTCTGTCTGTGATTTTCTCCGATCTCTTTCTTCTTGGAGAGCTCTCCTATTTATAGGCTTTTAGGTAGCCATTTAGGAGGGTTTATGAGCTTTTATTGTCATTAAGCCGCATAATGGGAGGAGTTACAGGATTTAAATCTTTATTTTGTAACTCCTTTTTCTTGGCTTCTGATTGGCCGAAGGAGATTGAGGGCATTTAATCGCCTTTAATCGCCATGATGGGAGGAGTTTCATGGGTTAAATGCCATGAATCTCTTGACTTGTAACTCTCGGATGCTTGCTTCTGATTGGTCCATCCAAAGAAATGGATTAATGACTGTAATAAAGCTAGTCAATTAATCGCATTAAGTGGTCGCCGAGCAGTTGAAGAGTCGCGGGCCGTGCCGCGTCTTTTGGGATTCTTCTGGTAATGATCATCGATGGATCTTCATGTAGATCGACATCGGATGACCATGTGACTTCAGGTGTTGGTTGCCAACAGCGGGTCAGTGCCATCTGTCCTGTCGATTTCTCGATCGGTCGGGTACAAAGCACACTTTTTCTTGGTTGACCGGGTGGCGATCAATGTTGTTTTTGATACTTTTGATGATTGACCTGTGTTTTTGACGGATGTCAGAGGATTTGGTGTCTCAAAAGTATGAATTTTGGAAACTACCAGAGGCTGGACGCTTCGAATCGCGAAAAAACGGCGAAAATCGGGGTTTTCGGGGGCTTCCCGGCGATCCCGTGCTCCAAGGTCGCAGGGGCCTGCGACCCTGGGGGGGTTTTTCCCCTTTTCGTCCCGTTTTGTGTCCGTTTTTGCTGTTTTTCGATTCTTTTTTTTTTCTGTATTTTTCATTGACATTTTTGACCATTTATTGGCCTGATTTCCCTGTAGGAAACCTGATGAGAATCCTTGCATTTTATTTTGCAAGGTTTCCAATTTCTTGAGAAAGCCGAAGACTTTGTCGCACAGAGCTGCCGATTTTCCGTCAGAAGCTGAATCTGGGCCAAATGATGTCGGAATGACCTGAAATTTGGTGTGAAGCCTCCTGAGCAATAATTAAGACCAACCATAGGCTTTTGTTTGTTTGAGTTTTGAAGCCGTTTGGGGTCCTATCACCAGTAGACTCGCTTTTGTCGCGATGAAGACGTCGCGGTTTGATGTGCGGTCAACCGATATCCGATTAACTTGAAATTTGACAGGGAACCCATTGGAGTCATTTTAAGATGATCCATAGGCTCTGTCTTGGAAACCATGGTCCCGGAGAGCTTTACCGCCGAGAGGCCTGATTTGGCTTCCGAGCGTCAAACTATGGTCAAATGTTGTCGAAATGACCTGAAATTTGACGTGCAGCCCCTTGTAAGCATTTTGAAGCCGTCCATGTGCTCTATCTGATGAGTGATGGCCTCGGCGGTTCTTGCTGCCGAGAGGCTTGATTTAGCTGTTCGAGGGTTGATGTAGGGTCAAACGTTGTCGGTTTGACTCGAAACTTGACGTGGAGCCTTTTGGATGTATTTTGAGACCATCCATCGGCTCTGATCGAAGATTTGTCGTCTCCGATGTTTTCGCCGCCGAGAGCTCCTTTTCGGCTGTCGGAGAAGTGAAGTTAGGCCAAATGATTTAGAAATGGCCCGAAACTTCTTGTGTACTCCTCTTTTGGCTGTCTTGAAGGATCTTGCAGTTTTTGTTTGATTCTGACAAAATTTGATTTTTTGGAAGTAGCCTTGCCTATTTATGGCAGGTTGCGACTTCATGTAGCTCTTTGGATCTTGAAGAGGCAAAGTGACATTTTTGGTGTCAACAAATGCCCCCTCGAGGTATAGCGACGAGTTGCTTAACTTTTGTAGTCGATGTGCCTCGAAGAGATTTTTGAAGGAGAGCCTGTGACTTGACCAAGAGTCTTTGAGCAGTCTTTCTTTTTGGTATTTGTAGCCTTTTGAGCTTCCAGGGGAATTTTATGGTAGTGAAAGGGATCACGTACCATCTCGAGGCAAAGTTTTGAAGATGACATCAGGGATGTGGATTTGGGTTTTGACCTTGTGACCTAACAGGCTGTATGTGGCAGGTTAGGGGGTCGGGTTTGATTTTGATCGTGTGACCCAACAAGCTGTATGTGGAATGTTGGGGGATCAATTTTGGTTTTGATCTTGTGACCTAACAGGCTATATGTGGCAAGTTAGGGGATCAGGTTTTGGTTTTGGTCTTGTGACCCAACAAGCTGTATGTGGCAAGTTAGGGGACCAGGATTTGGTTTGATTTTTGTGGAATGTCAATTTCAAGATTTTGGCTCAATTTGGTATATGAGGCTGGATGGTTTGATTTTTGGAAGCTCATGGGGCTTGGAATTCTCTTTGTATGGTTGAATCAACTCAAAAGAGGCATGGAACCATTTTTGCATGCTCTTGGTAAGAGGGATTTCTCTTTGACTAAAAGCCCAAATTTTTTTTTTTTTTTTGTGCCTAGGTGGTCAAACCTGGCTCATATGGGCTAACCCATGGGACCTTAAGCTTTTGAAATGGCTTAGATCTCATATGGTGTCATTTTTGTAAAGAATATCCAAAAATATCTCATTTGGATAGAGAATATCTAAGAATATCTTTACTTGGAGAGAATCTCTCATGTTCCCTTTATTTTGGGATGGGATATCTCAAGATATCTTTCTTTTGGGAAAGAATCCTTCATTGATCCTATCTTTTAGGAGAAAATCTCTCATTGATTTCTTTTTGGGAGAGAATCCCTCAAGACATCTTTCTTTTGGGAAAGAATCTTTCTAATCTCTTTCTTTTGGTAAGGTTACTAATTAGTAACACTTACCTCTTTCTTCTTTCCTTCTTTGGTTTGCTCTCTTCTATAAAAGCAAGGAGGAGGTTGGATCTCTTGCTCTTATTACTTTCTTTTGCAATAATCTCAAGAGGGCTTCAAGACCAAGAGTTCTTCTTCTTCAAGATCTTCAAGACTTTTCTTCTTCTTTTCCATCAATGGCTTCAAGTAAGTTCCCTTTTTCAAGAAAACCCCATTGTAGGAAAAAAAAGTTCTTTCTTTTTTTTTGTTTCTTTCTTTTCTTTTCTTCTTTTTTTTTTTCTTTTCCACGTGTTTGCTTCTTTTTTTTTCACACGTTTTTTTTTCTTTGCTTTCTTTTCTTCTTTTTTTTTTCATGTTTTGTTTTTTTTTTTTTTTTTTGTTTGTGGGCCGTACGGATCTGGCCGTACGACTACGTGGCCTGTGGGCCATCCCCTTTTCTTTCCTTTTTTTTTTCTTTCCCTCCCTTTTTTTTCGAGAAAGTTTCTTTTGTCTCTTTTTTTTGTTTTCTTTCCCCTCTTTTTTTTTTTGAGAAAGTTCCTTTTCTTTTTTCTTCTGTTTTTTTTTTTTTGCTCATCATGATAATGCCCCTTTTTTTTTTGGCAAACCTAGATGTTCATGCATGCATTCAATTGTAAATTAAATTTGTAGCATGATGTGATAGCATACCTGAAAGTTTTCGCAAATTTGGGAATTTGGAGCTCGCAGCGATGTTGAGCCCTTCCTGATTTTGCGGAGACTCTGAGGTTTCGAAAGTTTGGAGTTTCGGAGCTCACAGCGATATTGAGCCCATCTTCAAGCTTTCTATTTCTTTCGGGATAGTTCCTTTTATTCGGAATTGCCCCATCATCATGTCAAAATTTCGCCAGATTTTTTTTTAGCTAGATTCTGTCATTTTGATGTTTGATCTTTTTCTTTTCCATCCTTTGCAGGTGGTTCCTCCAGAACGAACAAGGGTAAAGAGCCTACTATAAGCGTACCTCGTCGATCTTCTAGAACTTCTAATCCGGCCATTCAGCAGGCCTTTGAGAAGGTCCAGTATGTTGAGAGAAATCTGGAAGAGTGCGACTCCCTCAACAGAGATGAGATGAGGCAGCGACTGATCACTCTCAAGGGAGAGGAATTCTATAAGATCATGGTAAGCAGTCGTCCATGGGTGATGGAAGATCAGAGTGTTTTACCCAAGCCTACCTTCTTCTTTGGTGATGCCGTCCCTGATGACATGACATACCAGAGGAGATGTTTTCAGTTCTCTTTCACAGCAGATGGTGAGAAGAAGACTGTTGCTACCCGGTCGACATTTGATCGCACCATCTCGATCATGAGCCTTGCCCCCACGTGCTCTAAGAGGGAAGATCCTCCAAGCTGGGTGAGAAGGACAAATGTAATCAAGACCGGGGTTTTTGTTGGCGGTTCTCCTGGATATACGGAGAGGTCGCCTGTTGACATGGACCTGTTGATGCCATCCAGCGGCTACCAGGGTTCTGATTATCCGTCGGTCGATTTGAGACCGGTGGGCCTTGGTATTTTTAGCGGTGACGGCAGCAATTGGATCAAGCCTTTTCGACTCCGTGGCCGTTTCAATGCTGACTCCGAGTGGAAGTCGTGGACTGATCGCGTCCTGCTGATTGGTGGCGCCGTTTTGAAGGAAGCCGGGATTTTTGATGCGGTCCGTGCCTTTAGGGAGACCGTGATCTTTTCCGACGAGGCCTTCATGGCTATGCTGGAATCATTCCTCCCACAAACCAATACCTTCGTTGTGACGAATGGTGAGATTGGTTTTTCTTTGAAGGAGCCGAGCGCCATTACTGGATTGCCTATCCTCGGCAAACTCTATGAGGAGTTTATGCCGATTGACAGCGTCCTTGAGGGGCAGTCTGAGGAGTTTAGGCTTCTGTACTTTCAGCTCGTCGCCTTCTATGATTTTTTGAAGGAGAAAGAAGGTTTGAAAGTTAGATCCAGCAGTTGGAAGAGTTCTAGCTCTTCATTCCCCAACTTTTTTGATAGCAGGGAGTCTTCTGATAGCGTGACCCAAAAAGCCGGAGCTCAGGATCCAAGTTCAAAGAAGATCTTGGCCATGCAAGAAGAGTTGAGAGATTTCTGTGCCAGTACAAATGCCATATGTGCTGACATTGCACTGCGGAGAGATCTCACTGTTTACCTCACTTATTGGCTTGGTGAGGCTCTTTTTGCTGGAGGAGATGGAACGCACATCAGGCCGCATTGTATTTTTTTTCCGGCTTGTCAGATGGCGTTTGGAGAGCAGCTTGCTTTGGTGCCAGCTCTTTACTCCTACCTGTGTACCGAACTGCAGGCTGCTGCTTTTTTGGTTCGGCTTGGGCTTCCCATGAATAGGTATTTTCAGCCCACATCTTTTATTCGTGGTACGTGTACCATTGTCCTGGCTTCCACCGGCTGGGTGCTGCACAGGATGATGATCCTCTGATGATTCGACTGGCTAAGGGCAAAACCGTGTCCGAATCACTTTTGTTTGCCCGCATGAGGATCCGACGGTTCAGGGACGTCGAGATGGGGCAGTCTTCAGTGAAGCTTTCTCCGGAGTTGCGGAAGAAGGCTTTTGATTTTGGTGCCTCCCGAGACTCTACCAGGGCGGGGTCGGGAAGGTATTATTCCTTGACGAATGCAGAGAGAGAGTGGCTTTTCAGCATACGTGTCAGCACGATGGTGTACCGTAGACATCTTTTCGTTGACATCCAGCCGTATGTACCCTCTCGCTTTGCTTTGCAGCTGGGCTTTTCTCAAGGCATTGTTCGAGCGCCTTCAAGCATGGTGAAGCGCTTTGGAGGTTTACAGGACGGGAGAAATGCATGGGCTTTCTATAGTACTGAAGATACTACAGCCATGATTTCTTATCCTGTGTTGCTGACTTCCCGGACTGCCGGCTTTGCGAAGTGGTTCGCGGAGAGCTTTTCGGCATATCGGGGGCTTTCCAAGAAGGAGCTTGATGTGAAGCTGGCATCTAGAAAGGGCCTTGGAAAGTCGGATGGCGTCCGGCGAGAGGAAGTTTGGGCCTTCCTTTCTAGAGAGAAGCACAAGATAGGCTTTCTCGGTGACCAGGGCGTCATTGGTTCTGAAGCTGTTCGAGAAATACCTGATGAGGCTTTAGAGCAGCTAGAACAGGAGGAAGCCAAAATTGGTGCTTGGATGCAAGCGGCACAGAGGCCCGTGGAGTCTACTGGCAAGAGTAGACCATCCAGTGAGGAGTCAAGTGGGAAACCTGACTCTGACAGCGGGGCAGGTTCCAACAAGAAGCGAGCCCGCAGGAGTAAGAGGAGGAGGAGTCATTATCGCAGCAAGGGGCAGCATGAGGACTCTCCTGACTTGGAAGTTCCTCTTACTATCAATGAGGATGTGCCAGTGGATGCTGACGAGCCTCCAAAGAAGAGAAGCCGAGAAGAAGAGACCGTCGGTGAAGGTATGATTCTTCCTTTTTCTCTTTCCATTTGTTTTCATGGGATTTTCCATGTTCTGATTTGCTTCTTGTTTCTGCTTTTCTTTTTTTTTTTTAGCAGAGGAAGACTTGGTGATGCCTGAGGTTCCAGTCGATGAGGTGGTGACGGATCCTGTCGGGGCACCTGAAGAAGAACCGAGGGACTCTAGAGTGAATCCAGAATCTCCAATTTGTGTGACTTGGTTTACTAACATTTTTCTTGTCAGCTGACTTGCCACAGGATTCTGATGACGTTGAACCATCGATGGACACAAATGTTGATGCTGCTTCCGATGAGTTCATAGAGGAAGAGAGTCTTCCGCCAGTCGTCGAAGAAGGTATTTTGTAGTAATAACCTGATAATGATTTTCAAACAGGATTATATTCATACCTTTTTGTGTTTCTTTGGCAGGCTTTGAAGTGACAGAGGAGAATCCGTCCCTTCCTTCAGAACCAGAGCAAGGGATGCCAGAGGTTGATCCAAAGGTAGAGACTCCTGGGACCAGTTCTGACAATGTTGAGGAGATACCTCGTGCTAAGATTCCTTCCCAAGCAGGAGCAGCCGACCAACGGAGTTGGGCGAATCTTCAGCTGGGCCATCTTTTCTTTTTGTGAAGAAGGTGGTGGTGCGAGTTCTGAGCTCTTGGATTGAGACTCTGCTTTCTGGGCACCTAGATGCCGGATTTGGGATGATCTAGCATGTGCGTGAGATTCTCGGTGATGCTGAAGAGGCTGGTCTAGATGTCACAAGTGCTAGGGCGATCGTTGATAGGATCATTGAGCTGGGTGACAGGTGGTTTGAGACCATTGGTTTTCCTGACGACCAGTTCTTCAAGGAGATGTTCCTGGACCTTGCGGATAAGGCTCGATCTAACCTGGATGAGGCTACAGAAAGCAGGAAGCAGGTAGTCCGAGAGAAGAACTTAGTAGAGCTAAACATCACTGGGCTGACACATGACCTTAACATCCTTGATAGGGATGTCGATGAGGTCAGGAGACGTCTTGAGCATTTGCAGGCACAAGTCGCTGCCAAGTGGACTGCAATAACAGAGGCTCGTGAAAGGGAGACTGCTCTGATTCACCGGGTTGCAGATGCCAATCAAGTTCTTAAAAGGAAGTCTGATGAGAACAAACAATGGCGAACTGCTCGAGATAAGCTTCCTGGTGCGAAAGAAGGGGTACAGCCCACTCCAGCATCTCATGGCAAATTCCTGAAGAAGCGTGCCTTGGAATCCTTGATGGCTGAGGCCAAAAATTTGCTTAAGGAGCTGAACTCTTGGCTGGAGACCATTTTTTATTGAGCTCCTGATTTTGTAGCAGAAACTATCCTTCTCTCTTTTTTTTTTCTTTTTTTTTAGTACCACCTGTATTTTTTTTGGTACTTTTTTTAGTGCTTGTGAACACTTTCCTTTTTTTTGGTACCACATGTATTCTTTTTGGTACTCCTTTTTTTTTTTGTTATCCCTACGCTTACTTGAATCTTTTTGTGATAAAAGTAATTGCTAAATGGGATTTGATCAAAAGCTTGTCATTTTGTGAAAATCTTTTGTCAAATGATTGTTTTGGCATGGAAGCCAGATTTTTGCTTGTGGCATGGAAGCCAATTTTGGCATGAGAGCCAGCTTTTTTTGTGGCATTGATAGCCGAGTTTTTTTTTGTGGCATCTATAGCCAGTTTTGGTGGCATTGATAGCCGAATTTGTGGCATTGATAGCCGGGGTTTTTGAAAGCCAATTTTTTGTTTGTGGCATTGATAGCCGGTTTTGTTTTGGTGGCATTGATAGCCGGTTTGTGGCATTTATAGCCTGTTTTGGTTTGTGGCATTGATAGCCAAGTTTGTGGCATTTATAGCCGTTTTGGTGGCATTTATAGCCGTTTTGGTTTTCAAAAATGCAAGTATCGACTAAAAGTCGCCTCCCTGCTGAATGTTCTTACAAGTATCGATGGAATGTCGCCTCCTTGCTCATTCGGTTGCGAGTATCGATGGAATGTCGCATCCTCGCGGATTTGGGTGCAAGTATCGATGGAATGTCGCATCCTTGCTTTTCAAAAATTTTGGTTTTGCGGGTACTGACTTGATGTCGTTTCCCCATGATTTTTGAAATTTGTGGTTTTCTCGAACCTTTGGGTTATGGATATCAACTGAAATGTTGCGTCTCCATGGTTTTTTAGGTTTTTTCGAACCTTTGAAATTTGGGTTGTGGATATCAACTGAAATGTTTCGTCTCCACGGTTTTTGAATTTTGCAAGTATCGATGAAATGTCGCTTCCCTGCAATTTTGGAAGTGTCGAACATGGTTCATATGCTTCCGATTTGTGCGAGTATCGACTAAGCGTCGCTTCCTCGCGGTTTTTTGAAAAACCAATTTTTTTTATTTAAAGACACGAGGGTCATAAGCTTTGACCTAAAACCATTTTGGCGGTAAAAGGCTGGGTGGACTAGGGTGGAAATTCCTGAATCCGAATTTTGTTTCAAACCATGAATTTTGGGTTCAAGGGTTGAAAATTTTGGTCAAGTTAGGGAAAGGTTCCTAAACTTGGGTTTTTTGAACAATGAAACGATGGAAGTAAGCATTGTTTAAATTTCTAGAAATTTCAACATTTGACATGAAAATTCTAATAAAGGGTGGGTTTAGCGAGCGTGTACCTAGAAACCGGTTTTGGCCGTACAGGCATTGCTCTTACCCAGTTGGGTAAGTCTTCAAGGGTAGTACCGCTTTAAGAACTTGCCATTAATGGGCAGCATACATCTGTCGCCTTCCATGTTTAGGAGTGCATATGCGCCGTTGGAGAAAACCTTGTCGATGACGTAGGGTCCCTCCCATTTTGGCTCAAATTTGCCTTTGGACTTGTGAGCGAAGACCATTGGTCTTTTTACCGCAAGAACCAAGTCACCCTTTTTGTAGGCGCGTTGCCTGACCTTTTTGTCGAAAGATCCTGCCATGCGTGCTTGGTAAAGTTCAATGCTTTGTTGAGCTTCGAGCCGTCTCTCATCGAGATTGTCCAGCTCATGGAGTCGTAATTTGACATTGCTTTCTTGAGTCATGTCATTTTGCAAGGATACCCTCAAGGAAGGAATTTGTACTTCCAAGGGTACGACAGCTTCGCATCCATAGACCAAGGAGAATGGTGTGCTATGGGTTGGTCCTCGAACGGTGGTTCGATAGGCCCACAAAGCTTCAGACATTTTGTCGCTCCAGTCTCTTTTATGACTAGAGACCATTTTTTTGAGGATTTTGCAGAGTGTCTTGTTGAAAGCTTCTGCTAACCCGTTTGCTGCCGGATTGTATGGAATCGAAGGACAGCTTTGGATTTTGTATTTATCGCAGAACCTGTAGAATTGATGATCCCGGAATTGTGGTCCGTTATCATGGACGAATCCTCTTTGGCCTTGTTTGACAGACTTGATGTCTTCTTGAAGATTGAGTTTGTGAACCGCTATTTTGGGGTCTAAACCTGGCATTTCAGCGTAAGACCATGCAAAGCAATCAACGAACTCACGAAGAAAGGCGATATACTCGGGTAACTCATCATCCTTTATATTCTTTCTTATGAATACAGGACGTGGGTTATCTGGTGTTCCCAAGTCTATCTTTTGAACAGGATCTTCTGTTGGAAGGTTCGAAGGTGGTTCCTCCACAATATTTTCGGAGGCGTCCTGCTCAACGAAACCTTCTGGGGTTTCAAAGGCATTTCCAGACCAAGGTTTTGTTCCTTTCCACGGGTCTTCTTGATCGGTAATTTTCCCCAGGCTTGCTATGAGATGATCCCAATCGCCTGTTGAAACCGGGTTGATGTAGGCTACTTCTTTTGGAGATGAGGGTTCTTCTGGTTCAGAAGTCCATACGTCTGTGCCATCGGACAACTCCTCTTCATTTTCGGCGAAATCGTGCCAATTGGATGAGCTTCCTGGATCTTTGTCAGGTGACTCATCAAAGAGATATCCAGGGAGATCGATGCCTTCACGGACTTGAGATGTTGAGGCTTGGTCAGTATTTTGACTTTTAAGCCTTTGTGTCAACTGTCTCAAGGGAGTGTCAGGATCATACCCTAACCTGTGTGAAGACTTTTCTACATAGCCATAGAGTCTCCAATCTTCCAGCTGGCTTTTGGTCAAGACGGGCCCCAATGGCGTGAGAATACCGCGTCCTTCTCCCAAACCGACTGGGTTTTGAGCGTCATAGCCCATTTTCTTCATAATAGCTTGTGCCACGGAACTGTATAAGGATAGTTGAGGCATACCTTTATTTTGGAAAGGTTCAAGCATGGAGTTTGATGAAGAAGCATCCGATCTATGGAAGAAGATCGGCTTTTCCTTTGCTGAAGTTGCTGGAACAACGAAGGAAGCTGAAGTAGGGTCTTCTATGTCAGAAGTTGTCTCCATTGGAGTGAGAGCAGGCTGAACTTGCTGAGTGTCAGCTTGGCTTGACGATGCGTCGTCCTCTGGCTCTGAATCCGAATGCGTGTCTTGCATGATAGACACGAAAGAGACAACAAATTTGCCCCCAGGCTTTTGCTTTGCCTTCTTCACTTTAGTTGTGATGACCAAAGGCTTTGAAGGTTTGAGGGAGATGATGAAGGGAGTTTGAATGCTCTCTTCGGATTTACCGGATGATTTGTTTTCTTCCGGTGATTGTTGAGGAGCTTTACCTTTATCTTTCTGGAGATTTTCGGCAAAGGATGCTGTGTGCTTATCCTCTTCTTATTTTTCACCTTCATACATCTGTGAGTCTGCGAAGTGGATTTTTTTACCTTTGAAGGGTTTTCTGTCCGCAAAGACTCGATGTATCATGCCGTCGTCGCCAACAAACTTGATGCATTGATGTAGAGTTGAAGGGACAACACCATTCTCGTGGATCAAAGGGCGTCCGAGAAGGATGTTGTTGCATGAAGGGGTTTTTATGGCATACACAGTGACCTCAGAGATAAGATCACCGATCTGCAACTTGAACCTGATTTTGCCAATAGGCCTTTGAGTAGTTCCATCGTATCCAAAGATAGATACAGATGTGTGGCTCAGCTTGCTGGGTGGGATGCCCAACTCTTCGAGAGCCGATGTGGAGATGAGGTTGAGTGCAGAACCTGGGTCGATCTGAACTCTGTGCATAGGCATTTCCTTGATATACCCTATGAAGTACAGGGGTCGGTTATGCCTGGTTTCGCCAAGTAGGAGGTCATCCTTTGTGAAGGCGATGGTTGCACTGGCTGCTTTTTTAACCGAGAGGCATTCAATGCATGATCCCTCAGTTTTCTTCTTTTCTCCCTTTGAGGAGGTTTCTGAGTTTTTGACCCGGTAATCCATTTCAATTTGGAGGACTTGCGGGGCATGTTTGTCGACATCCTCATTCAGCTTTTGTAATTCCGAGATGAGATTATCACGAGTGTGCGGGGACATTCGCAACAAATCTAGGATGTGCAGACGTGCAGGTATGTGCTTGAAGTGTTCAATCAAGTCATACTTGAAAGCCTCCTTAGGGCCTGCATGTTCATCATTGTTGCCACTAGGGGCGCTTACAACATCTTTTCTTGAAGGATTTACATATGTAAAGGAAGATTGGTTGTAATTTTTGTGGTAGTCCCGGCCAGAGCGGGTGCCTCTACCAACTTCGAGAGCTTCTTGAGAAGGGTCTTCGTTTGGAAGATTGTCTTCAGGATCAAGAGGCTGTCGTTTTTCATTTGCTGAGGATGAATCAGCAGCAGAGTTGCCATCCTCAGTGATCGTGTTGCACGGAGCATTTTCCGGGAACAAGTCCTGAACAGCATCCAGCAACCTTTCTTCTTCGTTGACTAATTCATAGTCCCAAGCATCAATGGCTGGGAATTCTTCAGTCAGGAAGGGTGTGAACTTTGAAGTCACAGTCTCAGGAGAAGAAACCTGAGAGGGTGTCATCTCAGTGAAAGTCACGTGAGACGAGGTGGCTCCAGAAGATACATTACTAGGCGTCGCCGGAGTGTAAGTGCTCTCATCAGACGATGCTTCGGAAAAGCTATAATCCCGAATTATCACATTACAGGAAGCTCTGACGGGAGACGTTGCCTGATCGAAGTCAGACTCATCCTCGGATGTAAGAGGATCGTCTATCCAGCAATTTTCTCCATTTTTAGGAATTAAGGGAGGATGTACCTGGTGGTCTTCAGGGACATCAGGCTCTGGGTTGCGAGGAGGCTCGTTGGCGTGGTCTTGCTCTTGTTCTAGAGCGAGTCGCTGCAAGATCCTTGCATATTCTTCAAGATCAGGCATGGGAGCCGGATCTTCTTCTTCATCAACTCTTTGTGGCTCTACATGGTTGATTTCCACTGGAGTAATGAGAGGTGCTGAGTCAGCAGCATTTTCTTGTACAGCCTCTTGGTCTTCTTCATCATCAGACCAGGATCCTTGTGGCTGTAGGGGGTTATACCAAATTACTGGCATAAGATGAGACTCAGGAACCCATTCTTCATCGGAGAGATATTCTCCTGTTTCAAGGGACTCCTCCCACTCGTCTGTGTAGTTGGATTCGAATCCATCATCGGTGTCGCTGGACTCGTATCCATCAATGGAGAATCCAACTACCGAATTGCAAGAGTATGATGCCTCCTGCATGGCTTCTTTGAATCGAGGTGGCATGAAATCACTGAAAGTGAATTTTCTTACCCCCTTTGAAGTTTTTGGAAGGGATATTTTTGTTGCCTCCAGTGAAACGGTAGAGGAAGCCTCTGCCTTTTCTTTGACCTCTAGTTTTGGCTGGGTCTTCTCTTGCCGTTTGAGCTTGAGGAGATGTTTCCTAGCCTGCCTTCGCTGTTGAGCTGTAGGTTTTGTTTTCACGACCTCCTAATTTTCATCTTCCAGGAGATCGGGATGTACCCATATCGGTTGTCCATCTGGTGTCGGGTAAGGAACCAGTTCCTGGGACGCTTAGATTGAGTTTATTACCTTGAAAGAAGTAGTAATCTTCTTCTTCGGTGATTTTGATGTTTGTCCACATGTCACCATGTTGACGGAGGCAGGCCCATAGTTTTTGTCAATGGTGATGACTCCGTTTTTCCACATCTCGTTTATTTTCTCCCTCACAACGAAGCATTGATTGAGAGGATGCGAGATCATCTGGTGGTATGGACAGTACCGAGGATCGTTGGTTTTGCCAACATCACCCGGTCTTTTTGGTTCAGGCAAGGTGAGCTTGCCGTTTGCCACAAGAGCCCCGAAGATTTCATCAACATCTTCATCAAACGGGTATTTCTTCTTTACTCGTTCTTTGAAGGCATCTGAGAGTTCAGGTCTCTTACCAGCAACTTTATTTTCAGCTTTCTTTGGTGGCTGAGGAGCTGACTTGGTCTGCACATTGAGGACCTCTTTCTTGTTTGGTTTGGAGGTTGCAATGGCGGTTGGCTCTTTTCTTGATGATTTCTGACTATTGAGGTCTTTAATCACCGTTTCAGCTTCCATAGAAGCTTCTAGTTCTCCTAGGTTTTTTGATTTGTTACCGATGATCATGGAGCGGATTCTGGCTCTCATGTTGTTTCGGCAAATGTCGACTAGCGACGCTTGTGGCAATACATCAGAGCATTTGTATGCCATTGCTTTCCACTTGTGAATGAAGTCATATGTTGATTCATTCTCCCCCTGTTTTAGGCTGCACAGCTGAGCCATAGTAGCGGGATGATCCTCACCTTTGAAGTGAGTCAGGAAGCGTGTCTCTAGCATGGCCCAGTTTTGGATCGAGTCCTCCGGCAGAGTGGAGTACCAATCGAAGGCCGTACCTTTTAGGGTACTTGCAAAGAGGCGGATCTTGAGTGCATCTTGGTCCGCGATAGCTCCCGTCAGGATCTTGAAGTGGATGACGTGCTGTCTGGCTGATCCTTTCCCCGTATATGTTTGGAGAGTAGGATGTTTGAATTTGGTGGGGAACGGGACCGAGTCCATCCATAAGGGATATGGTGGCTTGATCCCATGCTCCTTGAGTATATCCTCTTCTTTTGCTTTGGCGAGGATACTGTCTACGTCCTTTTTGGTAAGGGCGCGTGACTCATTTTCTTCTCCATTTACCTCATCGTCTTGATGATTCGGAGGAGGTTCATTGTTCGCCTGATTTTGGAAGGCGAGGAGAAGGTTTTCCATCAGAGTTTCAATCCTCTGCTGGCCCTGTTCCAACTGTTGGATGCGGGTGATCGCATCTTCTGGAGGTGGATTGCGGGGTGGTGGCTCAGAATTTGTAGCCAAGACATTCATCCTTCGTGATTCGAACGAAGAAAACTGTCTTGGTGACTGAGCTGGGGCTCATTCTTTTTGAAGAAGAGCTTGAGGAAGGATCACTCTACTGTCCTTTGCTTGAAGGAGCAGGGGATTCTTCTAAATGTCTTCTTGTCCTGGAGACGCTGCGGGTCATCGGACGTCGGACATGGATTTTTGTTGCTGATTTTTGGCGCCTTCTGGTTTTTCCAACCATATGGACGGCAGCAACTTGGTTGGGTCTTTCTTTTTCGACCCATTTGGGAGAGACTTGAAGTGTAGGAGGCTGGGTCCTTTGCTTCTCTAGTATCTTTTGCCGGTATGACGCGCGGCGGCGTATACGACAAGCAATTTGAGTTTCGGTCAGCTCTGGCTGGGCTTTGACGATGAAGGATGTGCTCCCTCTGGCGCAGCAGCCGAGCTTGTCTTCTTTGCAGTTGGGCAAGGACAGAATGCGAACCCTGTCCTTTGCCTGTTGCAGCGAAGCTTTGAATTTTTGGAGTTCGGCCCCTGTAGAGATGAAGGGTCGAACTGTAGGTTTGTATGCCTTAGCAGGTGCTTGTAGAGACCTTGTGATACATGATCTGATTTTGGGCTTGTAGGAACAAGCCGGCTCATGCTGGGCTGACTTGAGAGTCAGGTTGGAGATGGGTCTCTCCTCTTTCATGTAAGCAAGAGGGTAGAACTGATTCTCCTTGAGTGGGGCCAGGAATGCTGGCTTAGTGGATGTTTGAGACCTTCTTTGTCTTGGTGAAGGTCTTGGGGACCAAGTCTTGGGATAGACCTGGTTGCTTGCAGGTCGAGGCTTCGTGGGGGTGCCACGGGCTTCAGGCCTTCTGGTGCTCGCCTTTGGTGTCACGGTAGTGACACGTTGAGAGGCGAGTTTCTGCTTCTTGGAGGGAGCAGTTTGTTCCTCGGGAAGTGGGAATGGTCCCAACGTCCCACAGACGATAGTCCGGGGAGTCGAGGTCGACCCGGAGTTCAGAGAGTTGCCGAGGGAGTTGACGCTTCGGCAGCTGATGGGGCGCTTGTAGGTGCGCGCAGTTTGCTTCTGTTGAAGCATGATTTGGTGCTTGTTCTCATCGAAAGTAATGGTAAGCGATGCTGCCATTGTTAGTTTTTTCGAAAATTTCTGAAACAAGACTACATCCATTAGTAATCACAAGAATATAATGATCATAAATGGGAAGTTCTATGGTTTCGTCTTTTCAAATTGCTCGAGGCCGGGAGATGACCCAAGCAATATGAGGAAGGCAAAATGCCATAGAGGGTACAATTGTTCTGATCGTAGGTATGGTAAGCCCAGAATGAGCATCCCAGTGACTGCCAGAAGCAATTGTGAACTTAAATTCGACTTATCGAGAAGCAAAGCTTGCTCGAGATAAGAAGAATATAAAGTTTGGAGTTACAGATGTGCCGGTCGCAATACAGTAGACCCTGAAAGGGCGTACTAGTACTGCTAGACACAAATGTTTTGAGACCGCATCCATGAGATGAGATTCTCTGTTTTGAAAGGTCAAAATTGGATTCATCAAAGAGAGCAGATGGTATTCCAATCTGAACACGGGCTCAGCGATTTCCGCGAGCGCCAGTGCTCAGAAAGAAATGAACCATAATTTCTCGAATCTGAATCTAAAAATGACGAGTTTTTTTTTTGAAAGGCCAATATCGGGTTCATCAAAGAGAGCAAAAGGCACTCCAATCTGAACACGGGCTCAGCGATTTCCGCGAGCGCCAGTGCTCAGAAAGGAGAAGACCAAGATTTCTCCAATCTAAACCCAAAATGACGGAAGTTTTTTTTTTTTTGAAGATTTTGAAGATTTTTTTTTTAAAAAAAATCTTTTTTTTTTTTTTATTTTTTTTTTATTTTTTATTTTTTATTTTAAAATTTTTATTTTTTTAAAAAAATTAATTTTTAAAAAAATTTATTTAATAGACGAGAGAGTACACATAGGCCTCCTAACCCGGTCTTATGAAATCTTGATTGATAGAATTGCCCCCAAGTAAGGGTAGGATTACTTAATGAACCCGTTTGGAGGACCTTTGCCTAGAACAGTCAAGCTGTCTCCACACTCTGGACAAGGCTTTTCTTTGAATCAACCATGATCAAAGAACACAGTTGGTTTAACCTTAGTGGTCTATGTCTTTTTTTTTTGTTTTATATATATATATATTATTTTTAATGAACTCATCGAAGAGAAACGATGGCCCAAAACCTTAGTCGAACAGGCTCAACATTTCTGCAAGCGCGATGAACGATAGGAACGGATCAAGGTTTCTCAATTTTGAATCCAAAATGAAAATCTAATTTTTTTTATTTTTTTATTATATATATTTTTTTAGATCTTTAATGAACTCATCGAAGAGAAACGATGGCCCAAAACCTTAGTCGAACAGGCTCAACATTTCTGCAAGCGCGATGAACGATAGGAACGGATCAAGGTTTCTCAATTTTGAATCCAAAATGAAAAATCTGATTTTTTATTATTTTTTTTTTGAAAAGAGAAAGAGCGGAAATAAATTCAAAGAATTAGAAATTTCCAAAAAATCTCATCTCATTTTTTTTAGATGCGGAATCCAACATAGGCCACCAATTATAAAGTAGCGAAGGAATCGAGAAAAGAAATATAAGCATAGAGCAAAATATATGATATGCAAATATTTCATTTCTAGCATCGTGTTCTCAAATAAACGAGTCCCACCGGGTGTGCCAGCTTGATGGACATCGCTCCTGCTCGGTTCTACCGAGGTCGGCAGACGTGGGAGTCCGTTGGGTCCGACCCTTTCGTAACTGGGGGGCAGAGGCGTGCATCAACATTTTTTTTGTGTGGGTGTGCCAGATTTTCTATTTTACTTGGAATTGCAAGTGGTGATCCGGAGATCAACCTTCGCAAGTAAAAAAAGAAATCAACTTCTTTCAAGTTTTCCATTGCACATATAATAAGAAAAGAGACATTTTTCTTGGTTTGCCGTGAAAGGCGATTTTTTGGCATTTATAGCCGATTTTGGTGTTTATAGCCGGTTTCTTGCGTTTGTAGCCGATTTTGGTGTTTATAGCCGATTTACAATCCTTATCAATAATGAAAGACAAGAGTTGTGATTTTTGTCTCTTTTGAAAAAATACAAACTACAATGAAAAGCAAGAAAAGGAGGATCTAACTTCTCAGGAGATTGTGGGGGACCCGTTTAGATTGACGGTCGTAAGCCATATGTGGGCTTCGCCATCATCCATGCAGATGAGAACAGAGGATGCTATTGATTTGCTTGGCTTGGCTATAACCTCAGGTTTTTAGAAGACAAAGACCAAAAAGGAGTCCTATGTCCAATAAAAAACCGAGTAGACGGGCTGAAAAGCCATATCTAAGCCATTGGAGGCAGGAGGAGAAGGCAAGGACCTTGGGGGGGGTACCCCCAAGGGACTTTTGTCACCTTGTAGCGGTGGTCGGTGTAGGATTTCCGCAGAGTTTTCTCTCTTTTCCTTTTCTGAATTTCTGTGCTTTGTCTGTGTCTCTGTCTGTGATTTTCTTCGATCTCTTTCTTCTTGGAGAGCTCTCCTATTTATAGGCTTTTAGGTAGCCATTTAGGAGGGTTTATGGGCTTTTATTGTCACTAAGCCGCATAATGGGAGGAGTTACAGGATTTAAGTCTTTATTTTGTAACTCCTTTTTCTTGGCTTCTGATTGGCCGGAGGAGATTGAGGGCATTTAATCGCCTTTAATCGCCATGATGGGAGGAGTTTCATGGGTTAAATGCCATGAATCTCTTGACTTGTAACTCTCGGATGCTTGCTTCTGATTGGTCCATCCAAAGAAATGGATTAATGACTGTAATAAAGCTAGTCAATTAATCGCATTAAGTGGTCGCCGAGCAGTTGAAGAGTCGCGGGCCGTGCCGCGTCTTTTGGGATTCTTCTGGTAATGATCATCGATGGATCTTCATGTAGATCGACATCGGATGACCATGTGACTTCAGGTGTTGGTTGCCAACAGCGGGTCAGTGCCATCTGTCCTGTCGATTTCTCGATCGGTCGGGTAGAAAGCACACTTTTTTTTGGTTGATCGGGTGGCGATCAATGTTGTTTTTGATACTTTTGATGATTGACCCGTGTTTTTGACGGATGTCAGAGGATTTAGTGTCTCAAAAGTATGAGTTTTGGAAACTACCAGAGGTTGGACGCTTCGAATCGCGAAAAAACGGTGAAAACCGGGGTTTCCAGGGCCTTCCCGGCGATCCCGGGCTACAGGGGCCTGCGACCCCCCCAGGGTTTTTCCCCTTTTCGTCCCATTTTGTGTCCGTTTTTGTTGTTTTTCGATTCCTTTTTCTTCTGTATTTTTCCTTGACATTTTGACCATTTATTGGCCTGATTTCCCTGTAGGAAACCTGATGAGAATCCTTGCATTTTATTTTGCAAAGTTTCCAATTTCTTGAGAAAGCCGAAGACTTTGTCGCGTAGAGCTGCCGATTTTCCGTCAGAAGCTGAAACTGGGCCAAACGATGTCGGAATGACCTGAAATTTGGTGTGAAGCCTCCTGAGCAATAAATAAGACCAACCATAGGTTTTTGTTTGAGTTTTGAAGCCGTTTGGGGTCCTATCACCAGTAGACTCGCTTTTGTCGCGATGAAGACGTCGCGGTTTGATGTGCGGTCAACCGATATCCGATTAACTTGAAATTTGACAGGGAACCCATTGGAGTCATTTTAAGATGATCCATAGGCTCTGTCTTAGAAACCATAGTCCCAGAGAGCTTTGCCGCCGAGAGGCCTGGTTTGGCTTCCGAGCGTCAAACTATTGTCAAATATTGTCGAAATGACCTGAAATTTGACGTGCAGCCCCTTGTAAGCATTTTGAAGCCGTCCATGTGCTCTATCTGATGAGTGATGGCCTCGGCAGTTCTTGCTGCCGAGAGGCTTGATTTAGATGTTCGAGGGTTGATGTAGGGTCAAACGTTGTCGGTTTGACTCGAAACTTGACGTGGAGCCTTTTGGATGTATTTTGAGACCATCCATCGGCTCTGATTGAAGATTTGGTGTCTCCGATGTTTTCGCCGCCGAGAGCTCCTTTTCGGCTGTCGGAGAAGCGAAGTTAGGCCAAATGATTTTGAAATGGCCCGAAACTTCTTGTGTACTCCTCTTTTGGCTGTCTTGAAGGATCTTGCAGTTTTTGTTTGATTCTGACAAGATTTGATTTTTTGGAAGTAGCCTTGCCTATTTATGGCAGGTTGCGACTTCATGTAGCTCTTTGGATCTTGAAGAGGCAAAGTGACATTTTTTGTGTCAACAAAGAGCACTGAAGTTTGTGTTCTTTTTTGAATGCAAGTATTTTGTGACGATGTAAATGGAAACAATTTGTACTTGTAGGTGGATATATTTTGTGAATACCGTATGGATGATGGGATGATGTATAACTAGAAACGATCTGTTATGGAATGTGTAAATACTTCTGAAGGAGATATTTTTGCACATGGTGTTTGAATTTGTTTGTGGTTTTATTTCTTATGTTTGTGTTGCAGGATGTTTACATGATATCATGGCTTTTCACAGGCTGACATAGATAACTCTAAATCGATGATGATAGCCTTACTGTTTTTACATTATATTTGCATAAAGTTATTTGAAATAAAGAGCATTGTGCATGATTGTTGCATTCAACATATGCAATAGAGACTTAGTGATTCATCCATAAAATACAAATCAGTCTTACAAAATGAAGACACTTTGTATCGAACAAACTGAAATGCCATGATAGCATGGGATAATCCCATGATAGCATGGCATTTCTGCATTTAATTTTGGGTAAAATGTTAGTCTAACAACAAAATATTAAAAATGATTCTTCACAAAAAAAAAAAAAAAACTCGTGTAGCCGTCGCATTCATGGTTATGTGTCAATTTGGCATGGTCTAGAAGCTGATGATTACTTAATAAAATACATATGTTACTTACAAAATGAAGGCAGTTTGTGATATGAAACTGAGAAAGCCATGATATCATGGGATAATCAACCTGATAGCATGGCTTTTCTGCAACTCATTTGGACAAACTGTTAGTCCAACAACAAAACATTAAAAATGAGTCTTCACAAAAATCACTCTTGTAACCTTCTCATTTATGGTCATTCGTCAATTAGGCATAGTCTATTATTATTGATTGCTAAATAAAATACATATGTTACTTACAAAATGCAGGCAGTTTGTGATATAGAAGCTGAAAAAGCCATGATATCATGGGATAATCCCATGATGTCATGGCATTTCTGCAACTCGTTTGGACAGACAATAAGTCCAACAATGCATTCTTTAAAAATGATTGTTCAAAAAAATCATTCATGTAGGGTTCGCATTTGTCTCCTCATTTGTCAATTAGGCATGGTCTATTATTATTGATTGCTAAATAAAATACATATGTTACTTACAAAATGCAGGCAGTTTGTGATATAGAAGCTGAAAAAGCCATGATACATGGGATAATCCCATGATATCATGGCATTTCTGCAACTCATTTGGACAGACAATAAGTCCAACAACGCATTCTTTAAAAATGATTGTTCAAAAAAATCACTCATGTAGGCTTCGCATTTGTCTCCTCATTTGTCAATTAGGCATGGTCTATTATTATTGATTGCTAAATAAAATACATATGTTACTTACAAAATGCAGGCAGTTTGTGATATAGAAGATGAAAAAGCCATGATATCATGGGATAATCCCATGATATCATGGCATTTCTGCAAATTATTTTGACAGACTGTTAGTCCAACAACGCATTCTTTAAAAATGATTGTTCAAAAAAATCACTCGTGTAGGCTTCGCATTTGTCTGGTCATTTGTCAAAGGCATGGTCTATTATTATGGATTGCTAAATAAAATATGACTGTTACTTACAAATTGCAGGCAGTTTGTGATATAGAAGCTGAAAAATCCATGATATCATAGGATAATCCCATGATATCATGGCATTTCTGCAACTCGTTTGGGCAGACTTTTAGTCCAACAACGCATTCTACTTACTAAAAGCAGAATGAAATGATGCCCATGTAGACCTATTTTGCATTGTATGCCATTATATTTTCTCCCTTAAAATATAGAATTCACTACAACAGCTGATGGGGACTGATTTATGCAATAGTTGTACCTTAGAAATGGCAGCCATATTTTTTTAATACTTTTCATAGTCTCCAATTTTTATGGCACCGTCTAAGAAAAATATGACTGTGATTGTTGTTTGCAGAAAGTCAGTGCGATATGGAGACCGATTAAACCCCCCATATCATGTGAATTATGGTTGAAGATAACTTGTGGGATAAACTGGTTTCATGGGACGGTGCCATGAAATCATGGCTTCTGTGCAGAAGATTGGGGTCCAAAGTTCAACAACAAAAGATTATATTACACTTCATCAAAAGTTCAACAGCATATTGGGGTACAAAGTAGCAATACATTTGGTGGGATTATATTACACTTCTACTGAAAGTGATTATATAACAATAATCAAAATAGGTGTACAGATCTACAACTGGTTAGTGTCTGTCTTCAAAACAACATGTGTCTACCAAAATTTATATACAACACACCATATACACCTGTTACTTACAAAAAAGATATTATGTAAATCACTTCAATTTCGAAATGGAGGATTGTTGCAAGACTGACGATTATGTCCAACTTCTCTACAGTTTGAGCATGTAACTTGTCGTCGTACCCGATCCTCTGTTCTAATCCTGTTTTTCTTCGGTCGTCCAGCTTGTCGCCTCGCATGTGGAGGTAGTATTGGATGCTCCTGTCTATGCTCCCACTGATGGATGTCTGTTGTTGCATGCACTATTTGATTATAGGTTGCACGGTAAGTTTCTGCAGAAAACCATTCTTCACAAAAATCATATGGGTCCCGACTTCTGAAACTAATTGCTGACATAGCATGCGAACAGGGAATGCCCATTAAATCCCATTTTCGACAAGTGCAATAACGTCGATCGAGATGGACAACATCCAGAAAGTAGCCAGAATCAATCTGATATTCTTCAGGACCTACTTGCCTTGCATGTAATCGACGAGAACCATCTTTTTCTTTGCCCAAATATCTTTCAAAATATGGTGTCAAACGCGATTCTATCATCTGTGAACTGTCACGGCGGAGTTGGAAGAAATCCATTAATTTTATACGAATCTCCTTTACCTGCCTTGTTATAGGAAGCTCTCAGATGTCTTTCAGTAAGCTATTTGTACATTCAGCTGAATTAGTAGTTAACATGTCATATCGACTTGGATGTACAAACGCATTCGCCCAACGTTCTTTGCCAATATTCTCAATGTATGCATATGCCTCTTCGTTCACATTCCTTAACTCATTCATGTGCCTTTCATAATCACAACTTCTAGAAGACTTCGCTGCACACTAGAACTTTGAAACAATTGCTCTGTCTTTAAAACGCTCACGTACATTTTCTGCAATATGACGACAGCAATAACAATGGTTGGCATTTGGATATACATTTTTAACAGCTTCAACAAGGCCTTTTTGTCTGTCTGAAACAACGGTTAAACCTGGTAATGGACCAAGGGCGATCTTAAAGCAAGATAAGAACCACACCCATGTGTCATAACGTTCGATTTCAGCTATAGCAAATGCGATGGGGAACAGCCCATGATTGGAGTCTTGAGTCACGGCAACAAATATGACTCCTGGATATTTGCCACGGAGGTGCGCTCCATCAATGGCGATCAATGGCCTCAGATAAGTCTTGAAGGACTGGAGGCTTGACCCAAAGGCAAAGAAGAATTTCGAGAACGAAAAGTCCTGATCCGTATCAAGATGATAATGGGACCCGGGGTTCGTTCGCATCAACTCGGCACAATAATTTGGCAATATCCTAAATGATTGTTCGTATGAACCTCGAATTGCATCCAATGCAATCTCTTTTGCCCTATGAGCCTTCCTGTAGCCAATAACAACACCGAACTCCAATCTAACATCATTTATAATTTGCTTCGGTTTATACTCTGGATGAAGGCGCACTTTTTCCTTGATGAAATCGGCTATCAAATTAGTTGTTGCTTGAGGATGAGTCATTCCCATCATTGGTCTTGAACAAGTATGATTAGGATTATAGGTCCGAACTCGAAATTGAGGCCCTGATTCAACTAATGAAGCATGAATACGCCATGGGCAACTTTGAACTTCGCACTTAGCAGTAACTTGTATCCGAGATGTCTTCAAATGCCGCAAACTAAAATTCGTATACATTGCAAACTTGCTCAAAATTTTCCTGAATGAGCTGCGATCAATAAAAGTTCTACCATTCCAAATATTATGTGCAGATTCCTCTTGAGTCACAAAATCTTCAACCTCATCTTCCATTGGCACTAGTGTGTCCTCAATATTACACTTTTGCATAGTATTGGATTGTTGTCTGTTGCATTCTAAGACTACTTGTTGGTAGCTTAAACCATTGACACATCTAACAGAATGCCTGCACTATTGCAATCATTATCACTTTCATCTTGATTCAAGACATCAGCCAAATCCTTATTGGAATCTATATCATCATTGTAGTTTTCAAGACTTGCATTCGTTTCAGACGCAACCTCATTGGTTGGGTACGAGAAATGATTATCTACATCTTCTGTGAGATTGACATCTGGATAAGTGTATTCGTGGATATTACCCATTTCAGCCCTATAAACATCTGACATAGCATCCACTTCAATATGAATAGGTGATTTGCTGGGACAATATAATCTGCAAATGAGAACATCCATAATTATTACATTCATCTAAAAATACAACAAAAAAAATTCTTGCATATGAAATGAAAACGAACCTGGTGGTCAGCCCTCTACACGGTGAACCCTCATGATCAATAGCCTTAGTCTTCTTATGTTTAGAAGCATGAGTTCTTGGCCTACTGCCACGTGGATTTTCATTGCAACAATATCCATCTCTAATTCCGGCATTCTCTTCAACTTGTTCATTCCTTCCATGCATGTAGATCTATTTATTAAATATGTACATGTATATAACTTGAAAAATTATTATTCTAAATTCTAAACATAATGTCTTACCAAGAAATTGAATGGTAATGATCTGCACCATCATTGATATTTCTACTTAGATATATGTAAATAGAATTTGTCACCTCTCCACATGCTTTGATCATTACCCGAATATCATTGTCATTCTTTATACTAATCAAGGTGAATGCTTTGCCATTTTGATGTAGGTATTGAATACGAGGAGGCTCTTCAGACATTACCCAATTTGTTGCTTGTAAGACAATTTCGACCAATGAGATGTACGTTAAGTTACGATTAACATAGATAGCAGTTTGATCACCATCGATGTCGTTAGGATGAACTCCATCCCACTCAAATTGACCACCGAAGTGGACCACTATCAGTAGCTCGCCATCCAACATCTTTAAGGAATGTGACACTGTCCATGATAAAAATAAAACATAAATGAGTAATATTCATAGTGAGCCATGCTAATTCAAAGCAACACAGTCATAGCTACTAAACTGGTATACACACTTAAAATTGACAGTAATATAATTTTCTAAGTAACATTTTATCGTACCATTCACATATATGCGCACGTTCATCTTACACATCACCAAATGTATTCCTAATTAGCATAAACCCCAAATGTTTGATGTAAATTCTGCATAGACATATATTGGGGATTGCCTACTTTATCTAATTCAAGGGTAGTGAATGGAATACCAGAGTACTTTTGATTTTCCTGTTTTGACATTTACATTGGAAATATGAGGATCCAAACTCTAGTGAATGTAAATTTAAGTTCATTTGAATGGTAGAAAAGCTGCATTGCAATTCAGGTAAAATTACTAGAATGTAAAGAGTGATCATTTATTTCTTCCTTCTATTTTTACTCATGGAGTGCGCTCTGATATGAAAGTTACAAAAGCATTGGCAAAGTTAGAAAAGACTGAAATAAAGATGGATGAGGGCATATTGAGCCTTCAGAACGTAGAGTAACAAATTTTGAGCTTAATGAGTTGATAATTTTTGTCTTATAAATGACGTTGGCATGTGTTTCACCAACCTCCACATACCTGAACAAATACTCGCACGTTCTCCTTTGTTAGTTCATTTGTAATCAATTTTATTTTTTTAGACAACCTAGATTGATGAATAACACTCATGATGATGAAGACGATGACCGTGGCGATGACAACAATGAAATGGGTTTTGATTGGTCTACTTGATATGGAGCAAAAAAATCACTTGTTTGATGTTATGCATGATGGGAGCAGTGCCAAGTAATCAACATCATTGGTACATTGATGAAAAAGAAAATAAGTGCTACATTAACATTAAAAGTGTTAGTTAAAAAAGACATCAATCACATATTTAGTGGAAGAATAGATCTCATGTTAAAAGAAATCAATATCCACTTTTCTATTTAATATAAGTATGTTTTTCATATGAGGTTGCATTCTTCTTGATGAGATTAATTATAACTCAAAATACCTCCATCTTATGATTCTAACCATCCATGATCCAATAGGGTCTCCACTAACAATATGGGAACATGGTTGTAATTATTTTCAATCAGGATAGCTGTGATCATAGGACATGAGACATGTGCAGTTGACTAAAAAATAACATGTCGAGCCTTAGTTACATTGAAAAAGAACATCTAGAGATTTCAAAAAAAAAAAAAACAATTGATTCATCCATAAGAACGTTTAACCAATTTCAAAAGATATAATCAAATGGCTTCTACCAAAAAAAATAAAATAGAGAGGCGGGTTCAACAATGGAGAAAGCAGTGAGGGAACCAATCTCGGCCAGACAAATAAACATAAGAGTATGTAAAACAAGGTGGAATTGATGGAATGACCAAATCCTCTCCTCATTATGGGGAGGTCATCTGTATCATCCATCCCAACTTCTCTCTCCCAATGTTTCTGTGGTTAGGATTGTCTCATGTGTGTAGTCTAACAGCTTGCACACATCTAAGGTAAGGCCTACTGATCTAATAGGCTTGACTGCACACATCGTTGCCATGTTACCAGAATTATAATGGAAAAGTGAAAAAAAATAGTGTTCAAAGCTACATTATTTCCCTGTATGTTTCCTCCTGTTGATTTTTATGAATCACTAGCTAGTACTCAGTTTCATGGCATTACATTCTGCTAATTGCGAGGAAATCATGTTTAATGACAATATTATTGGTGTCCATTCTCTTTCATGATTTAGTACTTGATCCATATGCTTAGCTTGTAACTAAATCATATTTACAACAAATTGAAATGTACAAATATGGAACTCTAATGTTCCTTTTACAGGTCTTGTAAGCATTGACTGTGGAGGTATGTACAAGTTCAGAGACGATGTCTTTTATTGATTGGATTCCTGATAATCAGGTCATCTATGGTGTTAAAGCCAACTTATTTATTACAAATAAGAAGCTGAAGCAATACACTACATTGCAATACTTCCCTGCTGATAGCAGATCAAGTATTGTTATACGTTAAATGTCAACTCAAGGACTAGGTACCTTGTAAGAATAACCTTTTTACATATGTAAATCACATTTACGAGAAGATGCATAAAATACGAATGACCCCTAAAGTATTTCATAATCCTTAATAACCAAGAATTAAATTAAATAAGGCAACAATTAAAAGGTCCTCAAAGATCCTAACTGTTTCCACAAGCATCCACACAACTGATCCAGACAAACAAAAGGGCCAACAATTAACTACTACGATTTCTCCCACAAAAAAGGCCCCAACACACCAACTATCAGCACAGAACATAACCCAATTGATAAAGAAATGGATCAGAAAAGGGCATATACCTTACACTACAGGAGACCAATGGGGCCAGTTGGCGAGGGATACAATGGAAGCTGCCGGTGATGTGGATTGCACTCAGGAGAGAAGCGACAAAAAGAAAATGGAACAACAGAACTGGACGGTCAACCTTTTTTTTCTCTTCTAATCCTCTCCAAGACTGGGTTACTCCCCAATGCTAGTCTTCCTTTACACAGAAAGGGTTTGTCTGCATTGATCAAAACGAAGCAAACATTTTTCAGTTAACGAATCAAACAAAAGCAAACATCACCATCAAATAAAAAAGAACTCATGCACATTTTCATCTTCCAGAGTCAAACGAACACATTTAAAATAGCAAACCCATCTCTGACATCATCCAAGAGTTCGAACCCATCTCTCTCCCATCCAAAACACAATGAGAAAACCCTTTTTGCACACCCAACCCAGAAGAAAATGACAAGGAAAAAGAACCCAATCCCTGACATAGCTCTCTCATCATGAATAAACATGAAAACCCATTTCCAAAACAGAAAAACCCATTTCCCAAACATCAACACAAAAGAGAAAAACTACAAGAAAAAGAATCCAATTACAGAAACAGAAATTTCACATTACAAATCGTGCCTCTTTTAGGAAGAGAGAAATGAGTCTTCTTGGTTGTTGCTGTAGCCGGAGAAGGAAAGAAGACAGGCCAAGGATCGCTGCCAGTCAAAGACAAGGAAGACGAATCAGATTGCTTCCGCCGTTCTCATCGACGCCAAACCTGTTGACCGGAGAAAAAGAACCCATTTGGGTTCTGGCTGGCGTTCGTTGCAGAGGTAGGGGAAGGTGAAAAACGAAATGGGTGAAAGGGGAAGGTCAAAAGTGAAAAGGGATTTTTAAACGTATGCTCTATTTTTTACTTTTTACATTTGGATCCCATGATATCATGGGATCCTGGGGCGAAAAAGTAAAAAAAAAAAAGGAGACCAGAGTCAAACGACTCTGGTGACATTAGCTAAGTAGGAGTCATGGAATTGGGACATCAGGGTCTAGCAGGGGCCAATATGTCAAATCCCCTAAAAACAAAATAAAAAAAGCAACACTATTACCTCTTGTAAGGTTTCACGGTATCAGAGCACAGATCAGGTCATGTCAGGAATGAGAGATTAGACTTTGAAAGAGAAACATGGTTAGGACTTAGGGATTCCAAGAACGATCAATGGCATCAAGGAAAAAATCATTGAATCAAAGATCCATTAACTGATGAATGTTGCCACACGAAGGTACTGAGGATTGTAAACCAAGAGAATATTGATCGATTCAAAGAAGAAGAGACAGGGAAAATGGAAAAGAAAATAAAGTTAATAAAACTGAATCATTTATGGACTGAAAAAGTTGGGAAAAAATCCAAGATTGTCTTTCCTTGTCCCTTTTTTGGCTGGAATTGGTATATTTTATAGATATTAGCCTTTATTTTCAATTACTTAAAATGATCACCGGGATGAACAAACATATCAAAATTTAAGAATTTACAATCTGCAAAAAGTTAACCACAAATGTTCATAAATGCAACGGAAATCGAAAATGAATTTGAACACGACAGATATCGTATAAAGAGTACATACTAGTGTACAAGCAAGCAAATAAGAAAGAAAAGGTCATGTCCAATCTGCAAATGAGAACAAACATATCAAAATTTAAGAACTTACACTCTGCAAAAAGTTAACCACCAATGTTCGTAAATGCAACGGAAATCGAAAATGAATTTGACCACCACATATATCCTATAAAGAGTACATACTAGTGTGCAAGCAAGCAAATAAGAAAGAAAATGTCATGTCCAATGAGAACTAGAAATTTAGAATATAGGTTTGGTTGATAAGAAACATTTTGAGTTCACCCAACCTTCACTGGCAGTATTGAAAACTACTCCAACATAAGTCAGTCAGGGATTCTGTTAGAAAGGCAAATTCCAAAATAGATCAATTTATCTCGTTTCTCAGCTCACAAATAGATTTGTGATTCTATCAATCTGAAGCAACTGCATTTTCTTCTCATTATCAAGTGGGATAATAAGATGATAACAGCTAAAACCTGTTATCACTCTTTTCCCAGATTGCCCAACCACTCGGCAGTCCAACATCCATTTTGGGAGACAACTGAAATCCGAACAGAAGCCTATTATTCCCAAAGCAATTCTACATTTTGGAAATCCTCGGACCTCTGAAGGTAAGATTTTACATTGAGGAATGGAAAAAATATAACCTTAATGAGCTCAACCCCAAGCAAACAAGAAGTTAGTATACTGTTAAATATAATGAGTGCATCCATTCTTTATGGGCAAAAGACTTAACTGCTAAACTTGAACACAAATACATCAAAACTAATTCAAAAGATTGAAGTTCTTCCATTTCCAGGGAGGACTGACAACAGGTAGACCAATGGCTTAACTCTTAACTACTTAAACTCATTAAGTTAAAATGACTAACTTTGGAGTGATTCACCTTTCTTGACTCAAGTCATGTTCGTGTTAAAATAGAAGATTTATGCTTTCATATAACATCTAATTATTTCGACACCTACTCGAGCCTTTAATTGACTCATGAAAATACCACGAATCTCACTAATTCCAAGTTGGGTTATCAGGTTTCTGGAATTCAGACCAAGGAAGTATATCTCACTTATTAGCATAGCTTGAAACCTCTTCTTTTTCATGATTTAATAAACTAAACCTCAAATCTTTTAGGAGATGAGGAAACAAAAATACTCAAAAATAACTGCTAAGAACATGAATCCAAAAACCAAATAGAGTAATAGGAGAATCAGAAGCAACAAATAAAATTGAAATGCTAAGTCCAAATGATAGACTTCGTATGAAACAAATCATAAAAACCATCACCAAATTTTAACTAACAAGCAAAAACTCTCTTTGACCCATCAACTGAGCAACCCAGATCTAAAGATAATAACCACAGTCTTTTGCTATAAAATAAAGTGCGGTTAAATTAGCAAGATAGATGACATTGCCTCAAAAATGATGAAGTTACAAAACCAAAAATAAATTAGGCCTAACATGAAAAATTAAACTTTAGAAACAGATATAAAACATTTCTTCTAGTAAAAGACAAAAACCCATAAGAAGACATCAACGTCAAACACTCAAAAGAATCAATTCCAGCCTGTTTTACCTCATCAGAGAGGATAAGACATGGAATCCAAAGCAGAAACTAAAAAAGAGATAAACTCATCAAACAATGAAGGAAAAAAGAACAATAATTCAATCATCCTTTCTAAAAAATCAATATATTCAAGAAAATAGGAAAGACATATATACAAAAGCCCTTGAGAGAGTTGGTTGTGTGTATCCGTTCATACCATGAAACGATGCATCCCATTCTCTCACTTAATGCTTATAAACCAAATCCCTTAAAATTAGGACTTATCTTTAAGAATCTAGCTCATTTATAAAAAAAAAAAATCCAAATGGAGAGATTTGAAGATATTTCAAATTTTTTTTTTTTTTTTTTGCTTGGATGTAGATCCATAGTGGGTTTCACATGTTAAATTATCTGTGGAACCCAACCCACTGATGGATCTCCTTTCATTTTTTTTTTTTATCTATGTAGGTCCATCAGTGGGTCCTAGATCCCACATGTTAAATATGATCCATCAGTGGGTCCTAGATCCCACATGTTAAATATGTTTTAAGAGTGGACCCTGTCCCCACTGTTGGACACTACAACAAAAAACACCTTTGGTGACATGAAAAAATGTCACCAAAGGCCCATTTTTTGTCACCTATTATCTTTGGTGACACGGGATGGGGTGTCATTGTATCCATGACACTAAAAGTCAATGGTGACAAAATTTGTGCACTTGTCACGAAATGATGTCAACGGTGACAAAAACATGGTGTCACGGAAGAAAGATTTTCCGTGACATAGTAGGGTGTCACTAAAAGCAATGGTGACAAAAGTACAGGTGTCATAGAAAAGATATCTTTTGTGACAAAAATTGTCACTAAAAGTATTTTTCTTGACAACCAAATGAGTGTCACCAATAATATTACCAGGTTGACACTCAATGGTGACATACTCTTTTTGTCACAAAAAAATACAATCAAAATATTTGTGCCACCCAAATTATCATTTCACACCTGCTTACAAAGTTTCAAATATTTATATCCAGATACACCCATTAACAAAACTTATACCACAAAAGATGCAAACTATCATTCAAATCAAATATCCAACAAGTCAACATTCTAATATCCAAGTTCACAACCCTTCAAAATATTCATCATTCAACAATAAACACTTCAAAGTTAATAGCTTTAATATAACTACAAAACAACCATACAAGGTGTGTCGGTTCAAATTAATTACAAAAATAATTCAAAACAAGTAACTCCATGCATCTTGGTGATCATCTTGGTTAACTGCCAAAAAGTCTTCAACTCCATCTTCGTCATCTTGGTTAACTGCCAAAAAGTAACTCCATCTTGATAGTTACCTACCTGTATAAAATCGCAACAAAAAAAATGTAATTATTTAATACTAGAATTGGGAGCTTTCTTCCCTGTACATAAATGTGACATCTATCACTACTAGAAAAAAGGGTTTTTATATCGGCTAAAAACCGATATAAAAGACCTATTATATCGGTTTTTGAGTGAATTTCAAACCGATATAAGTACCCCCGATATAAAATAAAGTGGTTCATAGAAAAGGTTCACATCTTTGTAGACCCAAAAACCATGGGATGTACCTGGAAAGATTTTCTCGAAATTTCGGCATAGTCTCCCCTGTACGTGTGACATGTAATTTTTTTTACAACCTGCTAGTACCTGTACATGACAAAAAAACACTTCATATAAACAACCCAATGCCCCAACACACTACAAAGTCATTCACCACTACGTCATCAGTCATACACCATTTGACCATAGCACTTCAATGCCCCAACACACTAGAAAGATGCACCAAAAAAACTTATGTTCATTCATTTTTATATCCAACACCATGTCATTATTCCAAAAACAACATTCTCATTACAAGATACAAAACAATAAAAAGGGAAGTTGGTCCTGGCCTTTTTCAGAAACAAAGATAATTCTAAAGCAGTAATGAGTCTTGTAATCAATAATGGGCCATTATCCTTAAATGTATAGTGAACATGTAAAGGGCCATTATCCCGTGCGAGTCCCATCAAAGCACGGTCTCAAAATGAAAAGAATCTTTAAATGTGGAACTTGTGCCACCAAATGGAAACAAACAGTAGTAACCATCCACATATCTTAAGTGAAGAATGTAAGTGAAGGCATATATTTACAAATTCTTAAGTGAAGAATTACAAAGATTTAAAGGGCCCCTACCAGTGAGGCAGTGTCTTCCACAAAAGCAAGCTACAGAGATCTAAATTACTTCTCAACGTGAACACAAGTTCCATTGTCAAGGCATATCAACAAATATAATGGAAAACACAAACAAACATGCTTTCAACATAAGAAATGGTTAAAACCTGCCTGCATGAAACGGAAGACAAATAGCTCTTTTAGTGTCAGCTCAAGCAATTTTCTCCCAACAAAATCACAGGTATTCTGATTTAGAGCTGCCACCTTATCAATAGGAATTCCTACAAAGATGCAACAGAGACACCAACTATACTTGTAAATCAAAAACTCAAAAGAAAATATCAAAATGAATTTTGGTTCAGCTATGCCAATAGAAAATAAGGAATCACAGGCATAAAGAAGTAAACGAGTAAGCATCCACAAGAATAAATCATAAAAAAAAACAAAAGAAATGCTAACACACAGATCCTTTGTAGACAAAAACTTTGTCCATATTATTCTACTTTCATGTACAATAGAGCAACCCAAAAAAAACCTACAAAACTATCCAAAAATAAAAAATATTGTAAAATGCTAGAATCTAATGTTCCTTTTTTTGTAAGGCCACAGTAAGGGTCCCAACGGTCATATGTCATCTATTGCTATTTTATCCAAACTGTCGAATATTTTTAAATTTAATGATTAAATCAAATGTGTCAGGGAATGCTAAATGATAGCCATCTATAATTCTATATGCATGAGCTTTTCTATAAATAGCTATCATCTCAGATAGCTAGTTATCCTGATCCTTAATATGTTGTCTCCAATGTGCTGAATCCCTCCCATTTCAAGTTGAACTATAATTGGTGATAGTTTCAGTAGACCCCACAAAAAGAACGACGAGATAATTGGTACCAAAATACATTTAAAGCACATTTGCCTAAAATTCCTAGTGAAGGGAGATAGAAAAGGAGTGTAAAAGAGTTGAGTGAAAGATGCAAGGTGTAGATTTAGATGGGGTTCTCACTTCCCTAGCATTTAATCTACTAAAGTGATAGATAAGACAATCATCTCATGCCAAACAGGATATCATATGATAGCCACTAATAAATCTCCACGTTGAAGCCTTCACTTTTAGCCCTTTGGAATGAGGGCATCATTTAGAATATCCTTAGAATTCAATACCTATAAAAAAAAGGCCAGCTCCTTGAAATTTTTTCAGAGCATTTGGTAATAACTTGGTTGTTGAATGTGACTCTATTCAAGGTCAGCTCCTTGAAATTTTGCTTTAAACCCTAGCAAAATTGGAGCCTCATTTTGCTCAAACTTTAAAAAATATATATCTAACTGATTACTTTGACCCAAAATGAATTTACAGGACAAACATACTAATCACAAAAGGAATTGTAATAGAAGCATATAAAATATAAAATAAGAAGGAACAAGCATAGAAACGTAGGAACACTGAACATGAGGAACAAGCATGACTCCAGATCCATAAGTAGAGCGGGGAAAGATAAAGCACCAGCAGTTCATACAAATCATAAGGAGCATTACATATCATAGGATAGGATAGAAGCACATTCGAGTGGAGCTCTTAGAAAGTGAAAGCAAACAAATCTCTTCAAGTCTGACAAAATATGCAAGTGTAATGTATATAACCATGAAAAAGAAAAAAAATTACCAGACTCAGATTCAAACCCATGTATGGCCTCTGATTCTCAAATGGGGAAAAGAGATACTCAGCTTCCTAAAATCTGGTGCCTTCATTTAAAACATTGTGGTGACAACTGCGCCTAAAATTGAAATAGAAAATCCAACCAAAAATAGTTAATAATAGAAGAAGTGCAGCTCTTCAAATAGGCTAGTGGAAATGTAGACACAGATAGCCAACCCTTAATAAATGGGATAAGGCTTCAATGATCATGGTGATGATAAATAAATTCAAGTTGGATATAATAATTAATAAGCCTTTGACCTAACTCAAATGAACTCTGATATAATAAGCTTGGCAGCCTATAACTACTAACAACAATTAAAAATAAGGGTCTAAAATTACGAGTTATGCAACATTACTTTCTTTTTTTCAGATTTTTTTTATGAACTTCTCTTAGTGTTGAAGGTTGTTGGGCTTTGGGAGTGACTTGGTTCAAGTCGGCTGAGTTAACAGGATTGAGAATGATTGAGACTCACTCCTTGACAGAGTTTGAAATCCTCACCCAAGGTCCATGGGGAGAAGAAACAAATCAGTAGCAACACCATCCTCGGTTAGGAATTGGGAATCAACATTCCCAAACCCCGAAAAGAATAAGGGAAAAATGAAAATGTCAATAATCTTACAACATTTTGTTCCAAATGTTATAGAAAATAAATGCAAATCTACATGAGTCTTAAATTGGCAATTAAGCACATTTGATACCACTAAGGGAATCTCCTACAGCCAGTAGCACCTGGGAAATACGCGAGTATAATCAAAGGCACTCCATAGGAGCCCTCACTTCTGCTTAAACACACAATTCATCTCCACCAACAGTAACTAATTGATTGAGCTTCACCAAGCAATCAGATTGGCAAGACACTGACCTCTTTGATGTGATAAATGAACTAATAGTAGGTGGATCTAAGTACTAGACGCAGCAGATCAAAAGAATGTGCAGAAATCCAAGTTCAAAAGTAAAACAATTACAATTAAGTGGATACTGATCAAGCAAAAATGCACATGATATACAACGGAGAGAGGGAGAGAAATTTCCATGGGATTTCATTTCTTCGCCATGTGATTTAACTTGACTCCTTATATTTTCATCTCTGTTTTATATAATTCTCAACAGGATCCGCACAAACAAGTCCATGAATTACATAGCGCCATAAAGAGTTTTTCTATTACAGGGTAATTGAGGAAAATTGGCATGACAAGGAAATGAAATTCCACATAGAAGCTTTCGCACATAGGAGCAATTAAGACAAACTTGAAAATAGCTAGATCTCACACTAGATCATCCTCTACAGGCTCTCTTCCTCTTGTCGCGCCAGATCCAGACACCTTCTTCTGGAAAAGAAGTCTTAATCCATTTCCCCGGAGACTTCCCCATTACAGGATCCGAAAAATGATGGTATACCCAAATTCAAGCCCTGCACGAGCCCAGATTAGTAAAACTCACAACTACTTACCCACATTGAACCACACCAACTACTGATCTAGCAATTCAATGTAATCTACCAAGTTACAGCCATGAATGAAAATAAACTCCAATGAAAACATGACTGAACCAGAAACCCTAACCCTAATCCCCGTCTGAGATTTCGCTCTGTACACACCCAAAAGGCCACCAAATCTGACAAAAGCGGTCTAAACAAATAACCAAATAAAGATCAGTACACTCCAAAAAAAAAAAAACAACCGAATCTCACAAAAAAGTTTCAACAAAGAACCAGAAAATAAAAACACCTGAATCAAACCTCAAACCCAAAGATCTCAGCAGGATCTTATCAAATGCATTGCAGAAGAAACCCTGTAGAGTGAGATTCAGCTCAGCAGCTGAATCAAACTCTAAAAAAAAAAGCCCAATCTCACAAAATCCAAACTATCACAGATTCAGTTACTGAAAGAGCTAAATAAAACCCATGGAAACGGCAGCATGTGATTAGGGCTGGGTTTGGGCGAGAAAGAGGATCTGGGTTTGGGCAACATAGAGATTGGGGTTGGGTGGAAATGGGTGACATGGAAATTAGGTTCGGTTAACCAGGTTTGGGGGAGGAAGGGAGAGAGAGAGAGAGAGAGAGAGAGAGAAGGGCGGGCTGGGTCTGATACAGGGTGAGAGAAAATGGGGCTGAGTTTCATGTTGGGGCTGGTCTTGGAGAGAGAGAGCTCTACTATTGGAAACCTGGGTTTAGGCGAGAGGGAGGAGAAATACCTCATTGAGATGGAGAGAACTTGCCAAGTGCTATGGTCGACTGGTCGGCGGCGGAGAGGAGAAGTTCAATCGAGATGATGTTCTGGTGTTGGGGCTTTCGTTTTCCCCTCTCCTCTGTCGATCTCTGTAAAATCTGCTAGAACCAGGGCCTTTTGTTCAAATGGAGAGGACTGTGCAGGGAGGAAGAAGATGGAGATGGAGATGGGGGCTGTGGGTGTGGTGATGAGAGGGATCGTGAGATGGAAATGATGAGAGGGAGAGGGGGATGACGTCGCTTGGGAGATGGAGGAGAAGGCTTGCATGGGAGAGAGAGATGACGGATGGAGGTGAGATGAGCGCCGATTGAGAATTACATAAATGGCGCTCAAGGGCTTGGGCTATATTGAGAAAACGGCAAAGGGATTAAGAGATGGAAAGGGGAAAAAGGGCTTGGAGAGGGAAAACGTGGCTGTGGAGGCGGGAGAGGGTAAAAATTAGGCCATTGCATTGGTGACAAAAAATTTTTGCCAGAAAATCTATTGGATCTTTTGGTGACAAATTTTTTTGTCACCAAATCTCCTCTCTATTTGGCACCTAAGCTAAAGACTTTTCGTGACAAGCAAAAAAAATTTTGTCACCGTTGTGTGCATTCCGTGACAACATTGATTTTTTGTCACCAAAGGGTGTCACCAATAGTGCATTTTGTTGTAGTGGGATGAATCAATTAGACAAATGGAATAGGAATTATAGTAAATGGAATAACACTGTACCTTGGCCCATCATGATAGATCACACGTACCTTGGGCAAGTGAAATGGAATTACATGTAAGCTCTGTAGTAAGGTTATCAGTCAAACCAGTAGAACCTCTAATAAAATCCCATGGCTTTACCACTGTCAACCTGAAAAGAAAAATAGCAAAAAAAATTCCCAAAATGATATTCACACTCCAAACACAGATGAACAACTACAAATCACATAAAACCATGAAAAATAGAAATCTGAATATAAAATGTTAAGCAAATAGGAAAGGCATAGAAAAGCCCTTGAGAAACTCAAACCCCACCAACAACATCCACAAACAAATAAAGCCCAGATCAGAGAGCGAGAGATCAAAGAGAGAAAATGAAAAGAAAAAAAAATATTATACCCCTTTGGTGGATGTGTGCCAGGGCTTTGTCCAATGTATTTCTTTCTCTCTCTCTTTCATCTCCATGAAGGTTTCAATGGTTTTAATGCACGATTGTGAGAAGGAAAGGGGTTTGGAAGAAGAGGAGAGGAGTTATGTTGATCATGGAAATGGTTGAAAGAAATATCCCACGGTAATGTCAACTTATTGGTAGAAGTGGAGAAAGGATAGGTGTGATAAGGATGGAAGAGGTTATTTAAGAGAAATTATAGGAAATATGATAAAGATGTGAGTTTATTATCTTTATAAAATTGAATGAAATGGAGAGATTTAGGGAGGTGATTTGGAGGAGAGGATGAGATTTGTTTCAGATGAGTGTGGTGGCCCACATGAAAGAAGTAGAGATTTTAGATTTTAAGGGAATAAAAAGGAGAGAAGGGCAATTCCGGAATTGGCAGTGAAAAAAGCCTGAGGTTGCGCCATGTGTCCTCCTCCCTGGAAGCCCCCTCTGCCACGTGTCGCTCTCCCGCGAAAAACCTGCTGCTATTATATATATATATATTTGGTGACTAACATGAAACCATCAAAGTAGTTGTGGAAAAACTACCATCAAATCACTACAAGAACATGCACTTTTGGTGACGAATATTTTCGTCGCCAAAAGTCACTAAAACGACGGTAAAAGTATTTACCGATGAAATTTTTTTCATCGGCCAGACGTTGGTAAAAGTTCATCAGCAAAACCTTTTACCAACGAAATTAGTTTCCGTTGGCAAAAAAAAAATTACTGATGATTTTTTCACTTTTGCCTACGTTTTTTTTCGTCCGCAAAAGTATTTTACTTTTTACAATTTTCTTTTTACTTTTGCTGACGAAAAAAAACGTCGGCAAAAGTATTTTTTTTTTTTGTAATTTTTCTTTTTTACTTTTACGAATGAAAAACAATGTCGGCAAAAGTATTTTATAGTTTCTGTTAATTTTTCTTTTTACTTTTGCCGATGAGAAAAAACGTCGGCAAAAGTATTTATTTATTTTTAATTTCCTTTTTACTTTTGCCGATGTTTTATTTCGTCGACAAAAGTATTTATTCTTTTTTTAATTTTCTTTTTACTTTTACTGACGAAAAAAACATCCGCAAAAGTTTTTTTTTTTTTACTTTTGCTGACGAAACAAAACGTCGGCAAAGTATTTTATTTTTTTTTTATTTTTTCTTTTTTTTTGCCTGCGAAAAAAAACGTCGGCAACAATATTTTATTTTTTATTTTTTTTTTACTTTTGCCGACGAAAAAAAAACGTTGGCAAAAGTGTTTTATTTTTTTAATTTTTCTTCTTTACTTTTGCTGACGAAAAAAAAACGTCGACAAAAGTATTTTATTTTCTTTTTACTTTTGTCGACGAAAAAAAATGTCGGCAAAAGTATTTTATATTTTTTTATTTTTCTTTTTACTTTTGCCAACGAAAAAAAAAATGTCGGCAAAAGTAATTTTTTTTTTAAAATTTTTCTTTTTTACTTTTGCTGACGAAAAAAAACGTCGGCAAACCTTGGCCCCCAAATGCAAGATCCAAACCATTCTCTTTGTAAGGTTAAACACAACTACGACGTCAAATTTCAATACTTGAATCCTCATGGATCTTGAAATACTTCTGAAAAGCTCTCAACCATTACTTTAAAAATGTTTATTTAAATTATTTTTTCTCTGTAACCAAACAAACTATTTCTACACCATCTATTTCAAACAGGGCCATTTGAAACAGATCTATTTCATATAGATAAGAGACTCCAAACACACCTTTAGTTTCGAAATAGTCCGTCGGAGGTCAAAAACGGAAAACGGCCATCGGATAGCCCAGAAACTAGCACGGGTACCTTGTTCAAGGTTAGAACAAATGCCCAAGTTAAGCGAGCTACAAGGGTTGCAATATCACACAGCGTATTAGTAGTTCCATCTTTAAGGACCCCTTGTAATTCAAACACCATATTTTGGAAAATACTTAAAATTATATCATCAATCTATAACTATTGGATTTCAATAATTTTTTAATATAAAATCTCTCACTTTTACTATAAACCAAGTCTGGATTTACTACTTTTTTATATGACAAGTTTTTCTAAGCAACTTCTACCACTAATCAAGTAGAGCTCATATTGCTAGTCTCTTTACCACACTTCATGTAAATGGAAAGAGTGAAACTCCGCAGCGGGGCTCGCCTATTTAAAACTTAAGCTACTCAAAACGAATGCCTTTGCATGCGCAGTGTGACTTTATGTACCTCGAGGTCCTAGACCCATGGTTAATTCATAAGATGAATAAAACTAATTGTAAAGAGGTTAGCCAAAGGTGAGATTTGGAAAAGTTGCAGAACAGGTGCCCTCATGGTTTTTTTAATACAGATAAATATGAACGATGAAGAAAGAAAGAAAAAAAAAGAAGAACAGATTTAAGTTTTTAAAGAAAGGCAGTGTGAAAAGATAACCTTGGTTGTGATACTAAAGGTGGTAGGAAGAGGGTAACATAAAAAATTAAAAAACTTTTTCCGACGTTGTTTTTTCGTCGGTAAAATAAAAAACACTTTTACAGACATTTTTTTCGTCAGTAAAATAAAAAATATATAAATAAAAATGAAAAATAGTTTTACCGACTCTTTGTTTCGACTGTAAAATAAAAAATTAAAATTAAAAAATTCTATTGTCGACGTTTTTTTTCGTCCAAAAAGTAAAAATAACTATTAAAAATAGTTTTACCAACATTTTTTTTCGTCGGTAAAAAAAACAGAAAAATAAATAAAAATTAAAAAAAAATTACCGACATTTTAGTTTTTTAGTCGGTAAAATAAATAAATTAAAAATTAAAAATACTTTCGCCTACGTTTTTTTCGTCTGTAGAATCAAAAGAAAAATAAAAAAAAATTAAACAAAAGTTTTACCAATGTAAAATAAAAGGAAAAATAAAGAAAAATTAAAAAAAATTTATCGATGTTTTTTTACCACGGTAAAATAAATAAAAATTAAAAAAAAGTTTCACTGACATTTATTTTCGTCGGTAAATAAAAAAATAAAAAAATATTCAAAAACAGTTTTACCGAAGTTTTATTTCGTCGGTAAAATAAATAAAATAAAAATATAAAAACTTTCTCCGACGTTTTTTTTTTGCCGGTAAAATAAATTAAAATTAAAAAATAGTTTCACCGATGTTTTTCTTCGTCGGTAAAATAAATAAAATAAAAATTAAAAATACTTTCGCCGATGTTTTTTTTCTCGTCTATAAAATAAAAGGAAAAATAAATAAAAATTAAAAAACAGTTTCACCGACGTTTTTTTTTTTCGTTAGTAAAATAAATAAAATTAAAAATTAAAAATACTTTCGCTGACGTTTTTGTCCGTCGGTAAAATAAAAAGGAAAATAAATAAAAATTAAAAAACAGTTTCACCGACGTTTTTTTTCATCGGTAAAATAAATAAAATAAAAATTAAAAATTCTTTCGCCGATGTTTTTTTTTCGTCGGTAAAAATCTCTATTTTTTAAAATGAATTTAATTTAAGAAGAAACTTTGCCGACGTTTTTTAGTAAAACATTGGTAAAATATAGTATTTTACCGACGTTTTATTAAAAACGTCAGTAAAAGTCGAATTTTTACCGACGTTTTTGTATACGTCGGTAAATACTTAACTTTACCGACGAATTTAGAAAAACATCGCTAAAAGTGCAACTTTTTGTAGTGAAAGCAAATGCCCATTAAAATAAACTCATTAGAACTCTCATTTGGTAGATGTGATCATGTGGAAGAGCCAAACATTTTAGGGTGATACCAAGTCACCAAACTTATTAAACAGTGGATTTAATTCACCATGATCATCGTCATCTTATTCTTACCCATTCAATCCGGGGTCAAAAAAATGCAAAATGCAAATTGCAAACATGTTGCTGTACTAATTGGAAACTATGAATTTTGGTATTAGGAAAAAACATTTAATGTGCTCAAATGTACTTCTATAAAATATGCAAATTGTAAGCGCAAGCATTTGTAATCTGACTCACAGGTTAGAATTTCCAAGGTCCCTGCACAGTACCATCAAAAGTTAAATAAGGAAACATGCTGCAAATATTCTCTACTATGCATAAAATATAGTTTTTTTTTTTTACTAAAAAGAGACAAAAAGAGACACCTCTGAGAGAGCTGAGAGGTGTGATTACCATCCATGGAAGCGTTAGTGGAGATTGATGGTGTATTCTTTGGCGACAACTTCTTCATTCCATCCCTTTGCCGCTTTCTCCACAGTTTCGCAGCTTTGACTCGGGCGAATGGAGTGGTAGAAAGCCAGATTTTGTAAAAGTCGCAGGAAGGGAAAAAATGATGCAATGGCAAAGAGCAGGGAAGAAGGAAGAAGAGAAGCAAGGCAAGAAGGAAAAAGGGAAGCAAGGGAAGAGAGTGGGGAAGAAGAAAGAAGGAAGAATCAAAGGATAAGGGCGACGAAATCGTCCAGGATGGAAGTGAGGCAAAAGGCGAATGAGATTGTATGAACCACAATATAGAGGTTTTAATGTAGAGTCCTGCTATTGGAACACAGCTTTTATCTTTTCCCACACACACACTTTTTAAAAAATATATATATATATATATATGAAATGACCTCTTTGCCCACCCTCTTCCTTTCTATTTCCCCACGTCCCCCTTTCACCTCCAGCTCCGGCCAGCACCGGTGCCGGCGCCGGCCGAACTCTTCCCCTTCTCTCTCTCCCTCTCCTCCCTCCCTCTCCCTTTCCCTCCCCACTGTTTTCTCCCTCTCCCTCCCCCACTGTTTTCTCTCTTTCCTCCTCCCTTTTCCTCCCCCCACCTCCCCCTTTCACCTCCGGATCCGGCCAGCACCGGCGCCGGCGCCGGCCGAACTCCCCCTCTTCTCTCTCCCTCTCCCTCTCCCTCTCCCTTTCTCTCCCCACTGTTTTCTCCCTCTCCCTCCCCCACTGTTTTCTCCCTCTCCCTTTCTCTCCCCACCGTTTTCTCCCTCTCCCACCCTCTCCCTCCCCCACTGTTCTCTCCCCCTTCTCCCGTTCTCTCCCTCCCTCTCCTTCTTTCTCTCCCTTCTCCCCGCCTCTCCCTCTCCCTTCCTTTCCCCCGTCGGCAGCAGCAGATGCCGATCTGCTGCCGATCTGCTGCTGCCGACGGGGGAAAGGAAGGGAGAGGGAGAGGCGGGGAGAAGGGAGAGAAAGAAGGAGAGGGAGGGAGAGACCGGGAGAAGGGGGAGAGAACAGTGGGGGAGGGAGAGGGTGGGAGAGGGAGAAAACAGTGGGGAGAGAAAGGGAGAGGGAGAAAACAGTGGGGGAGGGAGAGGGAGAAAACAGTGGGGAGAGAAAGGGAGAGGGAGAGGGAGAGGGAGAGGGAGAGAGAAGAGGGGGAGTTCGGCCGGCGCCGGTGCTGGCCGGATCCGGAGGTGAAAGGGGGAGGTGGGGGGAGGGAAAGGGAGGAGGAAAGAGAGAAAACAGTGGGGGAGGGAGAGGGAGAAAACAGTGGGGAGGGAAAGGGAGAGGGAGGGAGGAGAGGGAGAGAGAGAAGGGGAAGAGTTCGGCCGGCGCCGGCGCCGGTGCTGGCCGGAGCTGGAGGTGAAAGGGGGAGGTGGGGAAATAGAAAGGAAGAGGGAGGGCAAAGAGGTCATTTCATATTTTTTTTTTTAAAAGTGTGTGTGTGGGAAAAGATAAAACCTGTGTTCAAATAGCAGGACTCTTAATGTATTAGTAACCTAATCTGGCTAATTCAGGTCTAGCAACACTTTTTTTTGGTAAAAATCCAAAAAAAAATGCATCAGCAGTCACGGGTCAAAGGACTTGCGGTGAGCATTTTTCAAACAACATTCCCACACGCCACAAGTAAATGCTCTTTGTACGTGAAAAGAGAGCCAAAGTGGGAATTGGGTACAGCATTTGGGTGCTTGGAATCCTCGTGTTGGGACTCTGGAATCCAGAAGGATTTAACCCAGAGAAACTCCACCCTAGACCTCATCTATTGAATTCAGAATCATTAAAAGTAAATTCTCTCAAGTGACATGGTGTATTCTTAAATTTTAAATTAAGCCATTTAGATGGGCTATTTAATTCATATTTTTCATCATATAGTGCAGAGAGTAAGAGGATTTCTCCAGGTTAAAAAACTCAAGAGGATCCGGACTGGGACACACAACATTATCCAACTTTCACCTACTTCAACGCCGCAACCGCGTGTACGGGGCTGACAAGTGACAACCACAGTAACCAGGAAGGTACATCCGGCCTCACGTGTGAGAGATAGAATTAGGGGACAATTACCGTACGGACGGCCCAAGATCCAAGAATTACCCCATAAAAGATGGAAGAATGAAATTTACCTGACAGAAGATCGTACAAAAAAAAAAAGAAAACGTCCAAAATGGGACCGAAATACCCTTTTTCAAGCGATATCCTATGGTAGGATATCGCACATTTCGACATCCCAAGAACTTACGATATCGCACAGTTCGATATCCTAGAATGGTAGGATATTACACAGTTCGATATCCTAGGCCGGTAGGATATCGCACAGTCACCTACTTCCATCACATTACGTACCACAGTTTTCACCACAAAAGATCCGTTTCATCTTCTTCGTTTTCTCACTGAGGATTTCTGATTTTGGGAGCCCGCCAAACTTTTTATCTGGGACCGAAAGTATTTCAAAGGAGGAAAATCGATGCTCTCTCCTCTCTCAAGTCTCAAGCCCTCTCTTCTCTCTCTCGTCTCTCCATCGCACAACAGAGCCTCCTCCCTCTCGCTCGACTCGTCTCTTCGTAGCACAACTCCCTCTCGTCTCGTCTCGAGCGACGCCTTCGCCAAGACGAACATCATCATCGTCTAAATTAATCAACAGGATCTTCAAGGATGCCATTGGATTTGGGGTTTTAGGGTCTTAATAAACACCTTCCCTCTCTCCCTCCCTGGTAAAATCCAGCAGGCATTGAGCCCTCCCTCCCTGCTTCTCAATGTTTGCTATTTTTTTGGTCCCACGCCTGATGTTCAATGTCCTGTTACATGATTTTTCTTTCTGTGTATGATTTGTGCTTTGTTCGATTTGAGGGTTTGGGTTTGGGACTATAGGATTTGTGGTGGAGATTTGAGGGTTTGGGGTAGGGATTTGAGGGTTTTACTAACTGGCCTATAGCCATTCACTAGCCCAGCCCATTCTCTCTCTCAGCCATAGCCATTGCTATGTTTTTTTGTTTTTTTTTTAATTTTTTGGTATTTCAGAGTGTTCTGGTATATGGAAGGATAAAGCTCAGAGAGAAGAAGTTCCTGAATCAAGTTCAGTGTCACGTGACAAAAATGATATAAATAGAGAATTGCAGAATTTGACATTGGTGATCAGAGACATGAAGCCTAAAGCTTGCAATTGAGATGCACAATAGATTGTTGCATGCAACACTAGAAGAGAAAAAAGAGAAGATGAAATTGGGGAGTCTACATGATTTGTATTTGCGTAAACTGTACCATGTAATGTTGTTTATGTTATGTTTTTTAATCTTGATAGTAACTTGTACCCATTTATGATCAATGAAACTTTTTTCATGTTGCTCTGACAATGATCTCCTCTGGCAGTTTTCATTTCAATATTTTCTTTCATAAAACTGTATGCATCTCAAACATTTATAAAAAAAAAAAAAAAAATAGCCCCCTTCCCAGTAGATTGAAGCTGAAGGTCAAGAAACCAGCCATCCCCAAACAGAACCTGTAAATACTTTCCAGGGTGATGATATCCAGATTTGGATCCAAATCAATCTAATAGTTGGTCCTAGATCTGGACCTGGGTCCCATTATTCTAAGTGGATCCAAGTCTAGTGGTCATAATTCAGGTCTATGACTTTGACTTTGGATCAGATCTGGCTCCAAACTGGTTTTTATACCCGTTTATAGTTTTACCCCAGAAATGGAATGCCCTCTACTCTCAAATCGGCTCAATTTTTTTTCTCAATTATTGAATAAACAAGACGATGCTTACAATTTCATCTGATTACTTCTGACCACAAGGTTTACTACTCATGTATTAAATTGAGAATGGGTTTTCTTAACTGAAGATAGTTTAACAGATTTGTCTGACTCACACTGCACAAAGAGTTCCACTAGGAGGCTAAAATGTGTGACTAAAGATCTAAAGGATGTGTGCATATTTATTCCCCAAAAGAATCAGTGTCAACTTCAAAATACATGTTGCAAGCTGGCCATAATCAATAAAATCATAGCATCTCAAACAGTTGTAATGAACCTGTATTGACATTGAGAAAACTCATGGGAAATACCTACAGAATTCAACACCATACCATAAAAAACCATTCTAACCGTTCTAATCAATCGAACACATACCATAAAAAACCATTCGTCCATTAGTACATTCAACCAATCCAACACCATACCATTCTAACCATTCATCCAAACCAACACCATATACCATAAAAAACCATTCGTCCATTAGTACATTTAACCAATCCAAAATCCATACCATTCAAAATAGGCCTAAGTTAGTACATTCAATACCCATTCAAAAGATGTTTATAATTTCCCACTTCCATTAGTACAAGGTCAAAACATCATCCACAAGGTAGTGGTCAAAACATCCTGCACATACAGCCTTCAGGTCACATATAGTCAGCTGAAACCTTGATCAGGTCACACCAGCCTGTACAATACACATTAAGATAAAACACATTAGAATTTTCACTGATTGATAAATAAGAAGGGTGAACAATTAGTTGGAATTTATATCTTCAAAAAAAAAAAAAAAAAAAAAACAGAGACCAGAGAATGGAGATAGATGATAGATGGCACCATTACATAATCTTAGAAGTTTAAAAACAAAAACAAAGTGCATATTCTGTACTAAAAAATATGATCAAATTGAAGATGTAGAAAAAAAAACCAGCTATTAGTTCAACGAGATGGAGAGAGGGAGGTGCAGGGGGGCTGGTTTGGGTTGCAAAAAAAAAAAAAAAAAAAAAGGCCCTGGGTTTTGGTCGACCACAGCGAGATAGGGGGGGGAACAGGGGAGTGGGTTCCCGTCATCGTCCTGGATCAGGGGAGTGGGTTCTTGTCTTGGGCGAGCACTGGTGAGATGGGGAGAGACATGGTAGGCGATGGAGGGAGGGAGGGAGGTGGAGGTGGGAACCTGGTTTGGGCGAGACAAGGTAGGCGCCAATGGGTTTTGGGCGAGATGGAGGGAGGGAGGTGGAAGGGGGGACCTGGTATGGGCGGGCGAGACTAAAACCTACGTCAGGCCGGAAAGGGGGAGGAGAGGAGGGGAGAAGAATATCAGAGAATATAATGAGGGAGATGGTGGAATGTGTCAGCAGGGCAGTTCTCGCTATAGCGAGAATACAAAACCATGAAAACATTAAAAACTCAAGGCTACAAAACCCATGGCTTTTTTCGAAAGAGGAAGTATTGGTATTTGGGTTTTTGTAACTATAGCTGAGAATGGGCGAGAGGGTTTGGATCTTCTGAAAACCGTAGCAGAGAGCGCTGAAAAGTATAGCCTCAGAGTGAAGGATCTAAGGCCGAAGGAGAATCGAAGATCCAAAACGTTACACAGTTGAAGAAGATGATGACGGTAAAAGGGGGTTCCTGCAATATCCATAGCAAGACGATGACAATAACACAAAGGAAAAAATAATGGAAGATCGAAGAAGATGATGATGACAGTAAGAGGGGGTTTTTACCGAGCTGTCTGGAAACAGTCAATTATCGTGCTCGGTCGACATCCTGGGGTCCCGGTCGACCGAAGACACACTGTGTCACGAAAATAACTGGGAGCTACCTGAATCTGTTTCTGCAGGTTTCTCTTTGCTCGGTCGACCGCATGGGGTGCTCGGTCGACCGAATGCTCTGCTTCAGGAATTCTGAATTCCTGACTGTTTCAACTCTGATTCTCCTTTTAAGCTCTATCAACACCAGCCTTTTAACATCACGTTTGTGACAATGTGTTGACAAGAATTCCAACTCAAAACAATACTTTGAGATATTAATTCCTTCAATTCTTCAAAGACTACTCATGTCATCTCAAATTCCAACAATCTCCCCCTTTGGAATTGTTGGCAACAGTATTGGAACTTCAACACTCACTTGGAACCAATTCTGAAATTCGGAAATAACAACCATGCACTGTCAACAATCTCCCCCTAGCTTTCATAGCATAACATCTCTCCTTGCTATCATAGCATAACATCTCTCCCCCTTTGACAACAAGTCCAAAGGGACCAAACCGAGGAGCGGATAGGATATTCAATGAATGCATTGCTCCCCCTTTCAAGCACAACTCCTACGGTTTAGGAGAGTGAGTAACTCCTAACTTTTTCCGGAGATACTCGAAGACTTCCTTTGGCAGAGGTTTCGTGAAAATATCAGCCACTTGCTCAGTTGTTGGAACATATTCCAACTTGACCTCTCCATCAGCAACTTTATCTTTAAGAAAATGATAACGAATTGCTACATGCTTTGTTCGAGAGTGCTGAACAGGATTCTTAGATATATGAATTGCACTCGTGTTGTCACATAGGATCGGCGTAGGATCCGTTGTAGGAACTCCTAGATCAGAGAGCATTTGCCGCATCCATAACACTTGCGTACAACAAGTTGCCACTGCAATATATTCCGCTTTCGCTGTCGAAAGGGATACTGAGTCTTGCTTCTTACTATGCCAAGCAACTAATCTTTCTCCAAGATAAAATGCGCCGCCGCTAGTACTCTTGCGATCATCTACGCATCCAGCCCAATCGGCATCAGAATAAGCAACAAGAGTGAAGGATTTGCCTTTGGGATACCAGATACCAAGCTCCATAGTACCTTTCAGATATCGAAAGATTCTTTTCACTGCTGTAAGGTGCGTTTCAGTTGGTGCTGCTTGAAAACGTGCAACCATACATACTGCTTGTAGAAGATCTGGTCTTGTAGCAGTCAAGTAGAGCAAGCTTCCTATCATAGAGCGATAGGTGGTATGATCAACGGACGAGGCCTTATCATCTTTGCTAAGCTTCGTGTTTGTTGACATTGGTGTGCTCACTGGCTTGCTGTCTTCCATATTGAACCGTTTCAGCATTTCCTTAATGTACTTCATTTGTGATATGAAGATGCCATGTTGCAGCTGCTGAACTTGTAAACCAAGAAAGAACTTTAGTTCTCCAAGCATCGACATTTCAAATTCTTTCTTCATCTCTTCAGCAAAATTCCTGCACATCTCCTCATCATTGCCACCAAAGATTATGTCATCAACATAAACAATGACAACCAGCTGTTTGCTTAACTCAGTTTTGACATACAGATTGTTATCAACCATTCCTTTTCCAAAACCGATCTTGCGGAGATAGAGATCCAGCCTTGCATACCATGCCCTTGGCGCTTGTTTCAGTCCATAAAGAGCCTTTTTCAACTTGCACACTAGATCTGAGTTTTTGCTGATGAGAAAACCATCAGGTTGCTCAATGTAGACCTCTTCTTCAAGTAAACCATTCAAGAAAGCTGACTTTACGTCCATCTGAAATACCTTGAAGGTTTTGTATGCTGCCAATGCAAGAAACATACGAATAGCTTCCAGACAAGCCACCGGTGCAAAGGTCTCTTCTAAATCTATGCCTTCAACTTGAGCATAGCCTTTACAAACCAACCTTGCTTTGTTTCTAATGACTTGACCATCTTCATTCAGCTTATTCCGAAAGACCCATTTAGTACCAATAACATTCTTATCAGTAGGTCTAGGAACAAGTTCCCATGTGGAGTTCTTCTCAATTTGCTCCAACTCCTCATGCATAGATTTCAACCAACTTTCATCGAGACTAGCTTCAGCCACAGTCTTGGGTTCAATGGTGGACACAAGTGAGTAATTGCTAACTACACTTTGTCTAGTTTGAACGCCTGCCTTAGGATCTCCAATGATTTGATCCTTAGGGTGTTGCTCTACCCAAGTGCTGTGCTTCTTAGGTGTAGTATCTTCTGAGTCATCCTTTGATTTCTCAGAATCATTAGATTCAGCCATCTCATCATCAATCTCACTCGAGTCCTCATAAACTGGACTGTCATTATGAGTTGCATTCTTTGGTTCAATATTCTCATCTATTCTCACATCAGCACTTTCTATGATTTTTCTGGTTCTTTTGTTAAGACACCTATATGCCTTGCTAGTAGAGGAGTAACCCAGAAATATACCTTCGTCAGCTCTTTCTTCAAATTTGCCCGGATTTTGTTCGAGCCGCTTGATGTAACACTTGCTGCCGAAGACTCTGAAGTGCTTGACTGTTGCTTTTCTTCCAAACCATAGCTCATAGGGAGTTTTGTCTTCATGTGGCCTGATCAAGCATCGATTTTGAATGTATACAGCCGTATGAATTGCCTCTTTCCAATACTTGTCAGCCATCTCGCTTTCACTTAGCATCGTACGAGCCATCTCTTGTATGGTGCGATTCTTCCGTTCCACAACTCCATTTTGCTGTGGAGTTCTAGGGGCTGAGTACTGTCTTTGAATGCCATGATGTTCACAATATTTAGTGAACTCTTCAGATGTGAACTCGCCTCCACGATCAGACCTTAAAATCTTGATACGTTTTTCCAATTGATTTTCAACCTGTGCTTTAAACACTTTAAAACGATCAAGTGCTTGATGCTTATGCTTAAGAAATAATACCCATGTCATACGAGTATAATCATCAATGCATAACATGAAATACTTATCTCCATTGGTGCTTTGAGTTCGCATCGGTCCACAGAGATCAGTGTGCACTAGCTCAAGAGGTTTCTTGGAATGATGCTCCTTTGACTTGAACATAACCCTCGTTTGCTTTCCCTTTTGGCAAGAGTCGCAAATGGGATTGGAAGGCTTTTCAACTGTAGACATGCCTCTTACAGCCTTTGAATTGCAAATCTTTGACATGTTATCAAAGCTTAGATGCCCAAGGCGTTTGTGCCACAACCAACTTTCCTCTGTCCGACTCATCAAGCAGGTCTTTTCAGCTCCATCTGACAATGTATAGAGATTTCCAGCAGTTCTTGATCCAGTTGCCACTGTTTTGTCGTTGCTACTCTTCTTGATGGCAAACCCATTCTTTGTGAAGATAACTTCGTGACCCTTGTCACAGATCTGGCTCACACTAAGCAGGTTGTGTCTCAATCCAGACACATATAAGACTTCTTCCGATCTGATCTTGTTTGCCATAAGCTGAATAACACCTTTTCCGCAGATTCTGGCACCATCATTGTTGCCAAACTTCACTGAACCGCCTTCATAGTGCTGTAATTTGATGAATTTCTCTTTATCACCAGTCATATGGCTTGAACAACCACTATCAAGGACCCATGGTGCTGCCTTCTTTTGTGCATTGAATGCCATTTGCACAATGAGAGATTCTTTGGGACTTCCTTCCCTTTTCTTTGCCCTCCATGCCTTAACTAACTTGGGTTTCTTTTCAACCTGAAATTTGTTAGCAATATGCAACCTACAATCCCTAGCCAAGTGTCCATAATTATGACATATATAGCACTCAATTTTGTGGCTGTTTAGGATTGAAAAAGGGTTCCTAGTCACAAGTGGGCTGTTTCTAACATAGAATCTACAATCAGCTCTTTTATGTCCAAACATATTACAATGAAAGCAATAACCATAGAATTTGTATCTTCTTTGTGGCTGGTTAGTCTTCATTACCTTTCTAACAGGAATGGACTCCTTTCTAGGTTGAGTGGGCTTCATAGAGTTAGAAGGTGCAGTGACTTGCTTCACAAACTCTTTCTTTTCAGGAGGTGCAATCTTAGAGGATTCACCTTTCTCAAATCCTAGACCAAATCTGAAGTGGGCAGGTCTTTGAACTTTCAGTAGTTCATCGAGTTTCATAGTCCCTTCAATCGCTTGGAGCGCTTTGAGTTTTTTGCTATTTTCCAAATTTTCAGCCTTTGCTCTAGCGATCTCAGTTTCAAGTTTCATAGCCTCTTCCTTTTTGATACTTATTTGGTTTTCAAGGACTTCTACCATTCTTTTATATTCTTCTACTTGAGTTTTCAAAGCAATAATTAAACTTTCAGATTCATGGAGAAGTTTCAGATTTTTCTTACTTGATTTGCGTTCCATACTAAGCTCCTCAAGTGCGGCTATGAGTTCCTCTTCAAGATTGACTTCAGCCTCCTCTTCCTCTTCCGGATCTAGCTCTTCTTCTTCTTCAACAGTGACCATGAAGAGAGCTTCGGTTGATTCATCATCGTCTGAAGTTTCAGACGTGCTGTCATCTTGTTGACATAGAAAGTTTTTAGCTTTGCCCCTTTTTCTGAAATTTCTCTTTCCTTTACTCTTTTCAGCATAAGAGTCATTATCATTGTCTTCTTTTAGCGGACACTTCGCAGCAAAGTGACCAACACCTCCACAATTGAAGCATTTAAAGGGTAGCTTCCCTTTGTACTTGCCATTGCTTCCTTTCTTCAACATTCTAACAAATTGAGCCTCAAGCTCATCATCATCAGAATCAACATCATGACCAGCAGTCTCTTTTGCCTTTTTCTGAACTTTGAAGGCCGCTTCTTTATCAGATGAAGACGTCTTTCCTATGCGCATCTCATAGGCAGTTAGAGAACCATGTAATTCATCCATGGAAAATGCATTCAGATCTTTGGCTTCTTCGATGGCTGAGACTTTTGAATCAAACCGGGGAAGAAGAGATCTTAGAACCTTTTTGACGATGACCGGCTCTTTAATCTCCTCCCCTAGTCCACGAATGTCATTCGTGACTTCATTCACTCGTTGCATATACGAGTCAACATTCTTACTTTCCTCCATGCGAAGAGACTCGAATTGAGAGCGATGAGTTTGCAATTTGGCTTCTTTAATCTTCTCATCACCTTCATGTATGCTTTGCAACTTGTCCCAAATTTCCTTGGCTGTTTTGCATGCAATTACTTTGACAAGCTCGCTGTCCACAAGGCCACTAAAGAGTGCATTCTGCGCCTTGGAGTCGTTGTCTGCCAACTTCTTTGATGCTGTATCATTGGGTACGGTGGCAGTATTGTAACCGACTCTGACAGCCTCCCAAACATCATAGCCAAGAGATTTGATGAAGGCTTGCATCCTAATCTTCCAAAAAGAGTAATTAGAACCATCAAACAGAGGTGCTTTCATATTCCCTGTATTGACTGCCATGTGATTTGACAAGAGATCACCCTTAGCGTATTAAACTGATCAAGGGAGCCTTGCTCTGATACCAATTGTTGGATATCGCGATCACTGCGAGGGGGGGGTGAATCAGTGATTTCTAAAAAAGACTTGGTCCCCAAGACCTTCACCAAAACAAAGAAGGTCCCAAACATCCACCAAGCCAGCATTCTTGGCCCCACTCAAGGAGAACTAGTTCTACCCTCTTGCCTACATGAAAGAGGAGAGACCCATCTACAATCTGACTCTCAAATCAACCCAGCATGAGCCGACTTGTTCCTACAAGCCCAAAATCAAGTCATGCATCACAAGGCCTCTGCAAGCACCTGCTAAGGCCTACAAACCTGCAGTTTGACCCTTCATCTCTATAAGGGCCGAACTCCAAAAATTCAAAGCTTCGCTGCAACAGGCGAAGGACAAGGTTCGCATCCTATCCTTGCCCAGCTACAAAGAAGACAGGCTCGGCTGCTGCGCCCGAGGGAGCACATCCTTCATCATCAAAGCCAAGCTAGGGCTGACCGAAGCTCAAGTCTGCTCGTCGTATACGCCGTCGCGCGTCGTATCGGCAAAAGAGACTAGAGAAGCAAAGGAACCAGCCTCCTACACTTCAAGTCTCTCCCAAATGGGTCGAAAAAGATAGACCCAACCAAGTTGTTGTTGTCCATATGGTTGGAAAAACCAGAAAACGCCAAAAGTCAGCATCCAAAATCCATGTCCGACGTCCGATGACCCGCAGCGTCTCCAGGACAAAAAGACACTCAGAAGAATCCCTTGCTCCTTCAAACAAAGGACGGCAGAGTGATCCTTCCTCAAGCTCTTCTTAAAAAAGAATGAGCCCCAGCTCAGTCACCAGGACAGTTTCTTCGTTCGAATCATGAAGGATGAACGTCTGGCTATAAATTCTAAGCTACCACCTCGCAACGCACCTCAAGATAATGCGATCACATGCATCCAGCAGTTGGAACAAGGCCAGCAGAGGATTGAAACTCTGATGGAAAACCTTCTCCTCACCTTCCAAAATCAGGCGAACAATGAACCTCCTTCGAATCATCAAGACGATGAGATAAATGGAGAAGAAAATTGATGGACCACGCTCCTGCTTGGTCCTACCGAGGTTGGCGGACGTGGGAGTCCGTTGGGTCCGACCCTTTCGTAACCGGGGGGCAGAGGCGTGCATCAACATTTCTTTTGTGTGGGTGTGCCAGATTTTCTATTTTTACTTGGAATTGCAAGTGGTGATCCGGAGATCAACCTTCACAATTAAAAAAGAAATCAACTTCTTTCAAGTTTTCCATTGCACATATATTTAAGAAAATAGACATTTTCTTTATTTGCCGTGAAAGGCGATTTTTTTTTGCGTTTATAGCCGATTTTTGGCGTTTATAGCCGATTTTGGCGTTTATAGCCGATTTACAATTCTTATCAATAATGAAAGACAAGAGTTGTGATTTTTTTTGTCTCTTTTGAAAAAACACAAACTACAATAAAAAGCAAGAAAAGGAGGATCTAACTTCTCAGGAGATTGTGGAGGACCCGTTCAGATTAACGGTCGCAAGCCATATGTGGACTTCGCCATCATCCATGCAGATGAGAACAGAGGATGCTATTGATTCACTTGGCTTGGCTACAACCTTAGGTTTTTAGAGGGCAAAGACCAAAAGGAGGTCCTATGTCCAATAAAAAGCCAAGTAGACGGACTGAAAAGCCACGTCTAAGCCATTGGAGGCAGAAGGAAAAGGCAAGGACCTTGGGGGTACCCCCCAAGGGACTTTTGTCACCTTGTAGCGGTGGTCGGTGTAGAACTTCCGCAGAGTCTTCTCTCTTTCCTTCTCTGAATTTCTGTGCTTTGTCCGTGTCTCTGTCTTTTCTTTCTTCTTGGAGAGCTCTCCTATTTATAGGCTTTTAGGTAGCCATTTAGGAGGGTTTATGAGCCTTAATTGTCATAAAGCTACATAAAGGGAGGAGTTACAAGATTGAATTCTTTATTTTATAACTCCTTTTTCTTGGCTTCTGATTGGCCGGAGGAGATTGAGGGCATTTAATCGCCTTTAATCGCCATGATGGGAAGAGTTTCATGGGTTAAATGCCATGAATCTCTTGACTTGTAACTCCCGGATGCTTGCTTCTGATTAGTCCGTCCAAAGAAATGGATTAATGACTGTAATAAAGGTAGTCAATTAATCGCATTAAGTGGTCGCCGAGCAGTTGAAGAGTCGCGGGCCGTGCCGCGTCTTTTGGGATTCTTCTGGCGATGATCATCGATGGATCTTCATGTAGATCGACATCGGATGACCATGTAACTTCAGGTGTTGGTTGCCAACAGCGGGTCGGTGCCATCTGTCCTGTCGATTTCTCGATCGGTCGGGTAGAAAGCACACTTTTTTTGGTTGACTAGTTGGCGATCAATGTTGATTTCGATACTCTTGATGATTAACCCGTGTTTTTTACGGATGTCAGAGGATTTGGTGTCTCAAAAGTATGAATTTTGGAAAATACCAGAGGCCAGACGCTTCGAATCACGAAAAAAACGGCGAAAAACGAGGTTTTCGGTGCCCACCGGGCGATCCCGGGCCCTAGGGTCACAGGGGCCTGTGACCCCTGCGACCCTTGGGGGGGTTTTCCCCCTTTTGTCCTGTTTTGTGTCCGTTTTTGCTGTTTTTTTCGATTTTTTTTTCTTCTATATTTTTCCTTGGCATTTTTTTATCATTTATTGGCCTGATTTCCCTGTAGAAAACCTGATGAGAATCCTTGCCTTTTATTATGCGAAGTTTCTAATTTTCTGAGAAAGCCGAAGACTTTGTGGCGCAGAGCTGCCGATTTTCCGTCAGAAGTTGAAACTAGGTCAAACGATGTCAGAATGACCTGAGATTTGGGGTGAAGCCTACTGAGCAATAAATAAGACTAACCATAGGCTTTTGTTTGAGTTTTGAACCCATTTGGGGTCCTATCACTAGTAGACTGGCTTTTGTCGCGATGAAGATGTCGCGGCTTGATGTGCGGTCAACCGATGTCTGATTGACTTGAAAGTTGACAGGGAACCTATTGAAGTCATTTTAAGATGATCCATAGGCTTTGTTTTATAAACCATGGTCCCAGGGAGCTTCGCCGCCGAGAGGCCTGATTTGGCTTCCGAGCGTCAAAGTATGGTCAAATTTGTCGAAATAACCTGAAATTTGATGTGTAGCCCTTTGTAAGCATTTTGAAGCCGTCCATGTGCTCTATATGATGAGTGATGGCCTCGTTGGTTCTCGCCGCCAAGAGGCTTGATTTAGCTGTTCGAGGGTTGATGTAGGGTCAAACGCTGTCGGTTTGACTCGAAACTTGACGTGGAGCCTTTTGGATGTATTTTGAGACCATCCATCGGCTCTGATCGAAGATTTGGTGTCTCCGATGCTTTCGCCGTCGGGAGCTCCTTTTCAGCTGCCGGAGAAGCGAAGTTAGGCCAAATGATTTTGAAATGGCCTAAAACTTCTTGCGTACTCCTCTTTTGGCTGTCTTGAAGGATCTTGCGGTTTTTGTTTGATTCTGACAATATTTGATTTTTTGGAAGTAGCAGTGCCTATTTATGACAGGTTGCGACTTCATGTAGCTCTTTGGATCTTGAAGAGGTAAAGAGACATTTTTGGTGTCAACAAAATGACTCACGCGCCCTTACCAAAAAGGACGTAAACAGTATCTTCGCCAAAGCAAAAGAAGAGGATATACTCAAGGAGCATGGGATCAAGCCACCATATCCCTTATGGATGGACTCGGTCCCGTTCCCCACAAAATTCAAATATCCTACTCTCCAAACATATACGGGGAAATGATCAGCCAAACAGCACGTCATCCACTTCAAGATCTTGACGGGAGCTATCGCGTATCAAGATGCACTCAAGATCCGCCTCTTTGTAAGTACCCTAAAAGGTACGGCCTTCGATTGGTACTCCAGTCTGCCGGAGGACTCCATCCAAAATTGGGCCATGCTAGAGACACGCTTCCTGACTCACTTCAAAGGTGAGGATCATCCCGCTACCATGGCTCAGTTGTGCAGCCTAAAATAGGGGGAGAATGAGTCAACATATGACTTCATTCACAAGTGGAAAGCAATGGCATACAAATGCTCTGATGTATTGCCACATGCGTCACTAGTCGACATCTGCCGAAACAACATGAGGGCTAGAATCCGCTCCATGATCATCGCCAACAAATCAAAAAGCCTGGGAGAACTCCTAGAAGCTTCTATGGAAGCTGAAACGGTGATTAAAGACCTCAACAGTCAGAAATCATCAAGAAAAGAGCCAACTGCCATTGCAACCTCTAAACCAAAGAATAAAGAGGTCCTCAATGTGCAGACCAACTCAGCTCCTGAGCCACCAAAGAAAGCTGAAAACAAAGCTGCAGGTAAGAGACCTGAACTCTCTGATGCCTTCAAAGAACGAGTAGAGAAGAAATACCCATTTGATGAAGATGTTGATGAAATCTTCGGGGCTCTTGTGGCAAACGGCAAGCTCATCTTGCCTGAACCAAAAAGACCGGGTGATGTTGGCAAAACCAACGATCCTCGGTACTGTCAATATCATCAGATGATCTCGCATCCTCTCAATCAATGCTTCGTTGTGAGGGAGAAAATAAACGAGATGTGGAAAAACGGAGTCATCACCTTTGACAAAAACTATGGGTCTGCCTCCGTCAACATGGTGACATGTGGACAAACATCAAAATCACCGAAGAAGAAGATCCCTACTTCCTTCAAGGTGATAAACTCAATCCAAGCGTCCGAGGAACTGGTTCCTTACCCGACACCAGACGGACAACCCATATGGGTACATCCCAATCTCCTGGAAGATGAGAATTGGGAGGTCGTGAAAACAAAGCCTACAGCTCAACAGCGAAGGCAAGCTAGGAAATATCTCCTCAAGCTCAAAAGGCAAGAGAAGACCCAGCCAAAACAAGAAGTCAAAAAAAAGGCAGAGGCTTCCTCTACCGCTCCATTGGAGGCAACAAAAACATCCCTTCCAGAGACTTCAAAGGGGGTAAGAAAATTCATTCTCAGTGATTTCATGCCACCTCAATTCAAAGAATCCACGCAGGAGGTATCATACTCTTGCAATTCGGTAGTTGGATTCTCCATTGATGGATACGAGTCCAGCGACACCGATGATAGATTCGAATCCAACTACACAGACGAGTGGGAGGAGTCCATTGAAACAGGAGAATACCTCTCCGATGAAGAATGGGTTTCTGAGAATCATCTTATGCCAGTAATCTGGTATAACACCCTACAGCCACAAGGATCCTGGTCTGATGATGAAAAAGACCAAGAGGCTGTACAAGAAAATGCTGTTGAACCAGCACCCCTCATTGCTCCAGTGGAAATCAACAACGTTGAGCCACAAAGAGCTGATGAAGAAGAAGATTTGGCTCCCATGCCTGATCTTCAAGAATATGCAAGGATCTTACAGCGTCTCGCTCTAGAATAAGAGCAAGACCGCGTCAACGAGCTTCCTCATAATCCAGACCCTGAAGTCCATGAAGACCATCAAGTACATCCTCCTGTCACAATTTGATATTAGGTATGTACCACAAAAAGCAATCAAAGGGCAAGCTCTAGCGGACTTCTCGCAGAGCATCCATTGCCTAAAGATTCTCCACTCAGAGATGATCTCCCAGACGAACCAGTCTACAATGTGGAGACTTTCTCACAAAATGCTTCCTGGGACATGTACTTTGATGGTGCAACTAGGACAAATGAAAAAAGACAGCTGATCTCGGGAGTTGGCATCCTCTTTGTTAGCCCCGACAAATACATGATTCCACACGCGTTCTCGCTATTGGAACCATGCACAAACAATGCAGCTGAATATCAAGCTCTGATCCTAGGATTGGAACTCGCCATCGAATCCGGTATCACCATGCTGGATGTCTTTGGAGACTCTCAACTGATCGTCAACCAGATGAATCAGAAATTTGAAGTCAGAAAGCTAGATTTGCTGCATTACTACAACAAGGCACAATCGCTTCTACAAAAGTTTGACATCTGTCACATCACCCATATTTGTAGAGGTGAAAACATACGTGCAGATGCCCTGGCTGGACTTGCTGCATCTATGGCAATCCAGGAAGGGGAAAATATGCAAATCATAGTGTGCGAAAGAAGAATCATTCCTCCTCTTAACACACATCAAGCAGTTGCTGAATGCCACCAAGTGGTTAGAAGTCGGATTTCAATCCTTCAAACTTCAATCGGCGGCTGGAGGGATCCGTTCATTGATTACATTATGTTCGGAAACCTACTTGAAGATCCAAAAGAACGGGTAAGCATCCAAAGGCGAACCCCAAGCTTTCATTTGGATATTCCTTCAAAAATCCTTTACAGGAAATCCTTCAACGGAGTACTTCTACGCTGCTTGTCACAACAAGAGGCTGAAGAAACACTCAAAAAAGTTCATGCTAGTCTTTGCGGAGCTCATCAGGCTCGTCCCAAGCTCTATGATCAGATAAAAAGGTTAGGTTATTACTGGCCTACTATGGTAGCCGACGCAATGCAATTTGCTAAGCGCTGCTAACCATGCCAAGTTCATGGAGATTACATTCACATGCCTCCAGAATGGCTACATCCTACAGCGATTTCATGGCCTTTCGAAGCCTGGGGTATGGACATCATAGGTCCAATTTCTCCCCCTTCGAGCAAAGATCATCGCTTCATCTTCGCCGCTACGGATTATTTCTCCAAGTGGTCAGAAGCATTTGCATTCAACGAAATGAAGACCTCATCAGTCCTTCAGTTCCTGCGCACCAACAACATTTGTCGTTTCGGCATAACCAAAAGATTCGTCCATGATAACGGACCACAATTCCGGGATCATCGATTCTACAGGTTCTGCGACAAATACAAAATCCAAAGCTGTCCTTCGACTCCATACAATCCGGCAGCAAACGGATTAGCAGAAGCTTTCAACAAGACACTCTGTAAAATCCTCAAAAAAATGGTCTCTAGTCACAAAAGAGACTGGAGTGACAAAATGTCTGAAGCTTTGTGGGTCTATCGAACCACCGTTCGAGGACCAACCCATAGCACACCATTCTCCTTGGTCTATGGATGCGAAGCTGTCGTGCCCTTGAAAGTACAAATTCCTTCCTTGAGGGTATCTTTACAAAATGACATGACTCAAGAAAGCAATGTCAAATTGCGACTCCATGAGCTGGACAATCTCGATGAGAGACGGCTCGAAGCTCAACAAAGCATTGAACTTTACTAAGCATGCATGGCAGGATCTTTCGACAAAAAGGTCAGGCAACGTGCCTACAAAAAGGGTGACTTGGTTCTTACGGTAAAAAGACCAATGGTCTTCGCTCACAAGTCCAAAGGCAAATTTGAGCCAAAATGGGAGGGGCCCTATGTCATCGACAAGGTTTTCTCCAACGGCGCATATGAACTCCTAAATATGGAGGGTGACAGATGTATGCTGCCTATCAACGGCAAGTTCTTAAAGTGGTACTACCCTTGAAGACTTACCCAACTGGGTAAGAGCAATGCCTGTACGGCCAAAATCGGTTTCCAGGTACACGCTCGCTAAACCCTCCTTTTTTAGAATTTTCATGTCAAATGTTGAAATTTCTAGAAATTTAAACAATGTTTACTTTCATCGTTTCATTGTTCAAAAATCCAAGTTTAGCAACCTTTCCCTAACTTGACCAAAATTTTCAACCCTTGAACCCAAAATTCATGGTTTGAAAAAAAAAATCCGGAATCAGGGATTTCCACCCTAGTCCACCCTACCTTTTACCGCCTAAATGGTTTTAGGTCAAAATTTATGACCCTCGTGTCTTTAAACAAAAAAAATGGTTTTTCAAAAAACTGCGGGGGAAGCGACGCTTAGTTGATACTCGCACAAATCGGAAGCATGCGAACCACGTTCGACACATCCAAAATCGCAGGGAAGCAACATTTCGTCGATACTTGCAAAATCCAAAATTGTGGAGATGCAACATTTCGGTTGATATCCACAACCCAAATTTCAAAGGTTCGAAAAAAACCAAGAAACTGTGGATATGCAACATTTCGGTTGATATCCACAACCCAAATGTCAAAGGTTCGAAAAAACCAAGAAACTGTGGAGATGCAACATTTCAGTTGATATCCACAGCCCAAATTTCAAAGGTTAAAAAAAAACCTAAAAACCATGGAGACGCAACATTACAGTTGATATCCATAACCCAAAGGTTCGAGAAAACCACAAATTTAAAAAATAATGGGGAAACGACATCAAGTCAGTACCCGTAAAACCAAAATTTTTGAAAAGCAAGGATGCGACATTCCATCGATACTTACACCCAAATCCGCGAGGATGCGACATTCCATCAATACTCGCAACCGAATGAGCAAGGATGCGACATTCCATCGATACTTGCAAGAACATTCAGCAAGGAGGCGACTTTTAGTCGATACTTGCATTTTTGAAAACCAAACCGGCTATAAATGCCACAAAACGGCTATAGATGCCACCAAAACAGGCTATAAATGCCACAAACTGGCTATCAATGCCACAAAACAAAACCGTCTATCAATGCCACAAAACAAAAAAATTTGGCTTTCAAAAAATCCGGCTATAGATGCCACCAAAACCCGCTATCAATGCCACAAAATCGGCTTCTCGCCACAAACAAAAATCTAGCTTTCATGCCAAAACAATCATTTGACAAAAGATTTTCACAAAATGACAAGCTTTTGATCAAATCCCATTTAGCAATTACTTTTATCATAAAAAGATTTAAGTGGGCGTAGGGAAAACAAAAAAAAAAGCATCCCATTTAGCAATTACTTTCATCACAAAAGATTTAAGTGAGCGTAGGGAAAACAAAAAAAAGTACCAAAAAATGCATGTGGTACCAAAAAAAAAAGTGTTCACAAGCACTACAAAAAAAAAGAGTACAAAAAAAAATACATGTGGTACCAAAAAGAAAGAAGGATAGTTTCTGCTACAAAAGTCAGGAGCTCAGCCAAAAATGGTCTCCAGCCAAGAGTTCAGCTCCTCAAGCAAACTTTTGGCTTCCGCCGTCAGTGATTCCAAGGCACGCTTCTTCAGGAACTTGCCATGAGATGCTGGGGTGGGCTGTAACCCTTCTTTTACACCGGGAAGCTTATCCTGGCAAACTTTTACACCGGGAAGCTTATCCCGAGCAGTTTGCCATCGTTTGCTCTCTTGAGATTTCCTTTCAAGAACTTGATCGGCAACTGCAACCCGGCGAATCAGAGCACTCTCCATGTCGCGAGCCTCTGTTATAGCAGCCCACTTGGCAGCGACTTGTGCATGCAGATGCTCAAGACGTTTCCTGGCCTCATCGAACTCTCTATCAAGGATGTTAAGGTCATGTGTCAGCCCAATGATGGCTAGCTCTTCTAAGTTCTTCTCTCGGACTATCTGCTTCCTACTTTGTGTAGCCTCATTCAGGTCAGACTTAGCCTTATTAGCAGGGTCCAGGAACATCTCCTTGAAGAACTGGTCATCAGCCAAACTCATAGCCTCAAACCATTTGTCACCCAACTCAATGGTCCTATCAACGATCGCCCTGGCACCTGTGACATTCAGACCAGCCTCTTCGGCATCACTGAGAATCTCCTGCACATACTGGATCATGCCAAATCCGGCATCCAAGTGCCCAGAAAGGAGAGTCTCAATCCAAGAGCTCAGAACCCGCACCACCACCTTCTTCGCAAAAAGAAGAGATGGCCCAGCTGAAGATTCGCCTAACTCCGTTGCTCGGCTGCTCATGTCATCACCCGTTGGAAGAGTAACAAAAGAACTCTTTCCAGTTGGAGCTGCTCGGGAAGGAATCTCAGCACAATGTATCTCCTCAACAGTGTCAGCACTGGTCCCAGGAGTCTCTACCTCTGGATCGACTTCTGGCATCCTTTGCTCTGGTTCTGAAGGAAGCGACGGACTCTCCGCTATCACCTCAAAACCTGCCAAAGAAACACAAAAAGGTATGAACATGATCCTGTTTAAAAATCATTATCAGGGTTATTACTACAAAATACCTTCTTCGACTACTGGCAGAAGACTCTCTTCCTCCATGAACTAATCGGAAGCATCATCAACATTTGCGTCCATCGATGGTTCAAAGTCATCAGAATCCTGTGGCAAGTCAGTTGACAAGAAAAATGTTAGCAAACCAAGTCACAGACACAAAAAAAAAGCAAAAACAAAAATCATACCAATTGGAGATTCTGGATTCACTCCAGAGTCCCTCGGTTCTTCTTCAGGTGTCCCGACAGGTTCCGTCACCACCTCATCGGTTGGAACCTCAGGCATCACCAAGTCTTCCTCTGCTATAAAAAAAAAAGAAAAGCAGAAACAAGAAGCAAATCAGAACATGGAAAAATCCCATGAAAAGAAATGGAAAGAGAAAAAGGAAGAATCATACCTTCACCGACAGTCTCTTCTTCTCGGCTTCTCTTCTCTGGAGGCTCGTCAGCATCCACTGGCACATCCTCATTGATAGTAGGATTTCAAGTCAGGAGAGTCCTCATGCTGTCCCTTGCTGCGATGATGACTCCTCCTCCTTTTACTCTTGCGGGCTCGCTTCTTAGAGGAACCCGCCCCGCTGTCAGAGTCAGGTTTCCCACTTAACTCCTCACTGGATTGTCTACTCTTGCCAGTAGACTCCACGGAAGCTTGCCTTTGCGCCGCTTGCATTCAAGCATCAAGTTCAGCTTCCTCCTGTTCTAGCTGCTCTAAAGCCTCATCAGGTATTTCTCGAATAGCTTCAAAACCAATGATGCCCTGGTCACGGAGAAAGCCTATCTTGTGCTTCTCTCCAGAAAGGAAGGCCCAAACTTCCTCTCGCCGAATGCCATCTGACTTTCCAAGGACCTTTCTAGATGCCAGCTTCACATCAAGCTCCTTCTTAGAAAGCCCCCGATATGCCGAAAAGCTCTCCACGAACCACTTCGCAAAGCCGGCAGTCCGGGAAGTCAACAACACCGGATAAGAGATCACGGTTGTAGTGTTTTCAGCACTAAAGAAAGCCCATGCATTTCTCCCATCCTGTAAACCTCCAAAGCACTTCACCATGCTTGAAGGCGCTCCAACAACGCCTTGAGAAAAGCCCAACTGCAAAGCAAAGCGAGACGGTACATACGGCTGGATGTCGACGAAAAGATGTCTGCGGTACACCATCATGCTGACACGTATGCTGAAAAGCCACTCCTTCTCTGCGTTCATTAAGGAGTAATGCCTTCCCGACCCCGCCTTGGTAGAGTCTCGGGAGGCACCAAAACAAAAGCCTTCTTCCGCAACTCCGGAGAAAGCCTCACAGAAGACTGCCCCATCTCGACGTCCCTGAACCGTCGGATCCTCATACGAGCAAACAAAAGTGTTCAGACACGGCTTTGCCCTTAGCCAGCCGAATCATCAGAGGATATCCATCCTGTGCGGCACCCAGCCGGTGGAAGCCAGGACAGTGGTACACGTACCACGAATAAAAGATGTGGGCTAAAAATACCCTATTCATAAGGAGCCCAAGCCGAACCAAAAAAGCAGCAGCCTGCAGTTCGGTACATAGGTACGAGTAAAGAGCTGGCACCAAAACAAGCTGCTCTCCAAACGCCATCTGACAAGCCGGAAAAATACAATGCGGCCTGATGTGCGTTCCATCTCCTCTAGCAAAAATAGCCTCACCAAGCCAATAAGTGAGGTAAACAACGAGATCTCTCCGCAGTGCAATGTCAGGACATATGGCGTTTGTACTCGCACAGAAATCTCTCAACTCTTCTTGCATAGCCAAGATCTTCTTCGAACTTGGATCCTGAGCCCTGGCTTCTTGGGTTGCACTATCAGAAGACTCCCTGCTATCAAAAAAGTTGGGGAACGAAGAGCTAGAACTCTTCCAACTGCTGGATCTAACTTTCAAACCCTCCTTCTCCTTCAAAAAATCAAAGAAGGCGCCGAGCTGAAAGTACAGAAGCTTGAACTCCTCAGACTGCTCCTCAAGGACGCTGTCAATCGGCATAAACTCCTCATAGAGTTTGCCAAGGATGGGCAATCCAGTAATGGCGCTCAGCTCCTTCAAAGAAAAACCAATCTCACCATTCGTCACAACGAAGGTATTGGTTTGTGGGAGGAATGACTCCAGCATAGCCATGAAGGCCTCGTCGGAAAAGATCACGGTCTCCCTAAAGGCGCAGGCCGCATCAAAAATCCCGGCTTCCTTCAAAACGGTGCCACCAATCAGCAGAACTCGATCAGTCCACGACTTCCACTCGGAGTCAGCATTGAAACGGCCACGAAGTCGAAAAGGCTTTATCCAATTGCTGCCGTCAGCGCTGAAAATACCAAGGTCCACCGATCTCAAATCGACTGACGGATAATCAGAGCCCTGGTAGCCGCTGGATGGCATCAACAGGTCCATGTCAGCAGGCGACCTCTCCGTATATCCAAGAAAACCGCCAACAAAAACCCCGATTTTGATTACATTTGTCCTTCTCACCCAGCTTGGAGGATCTTCCCTCTTAGAGCACGTGGGGGCAAGGCTCATGATCGAGACGGTGCGATCAAACGTCGACCGGGTAACAACAGTCTTCTTCTCACCATCTGCTGTGAAAGAGAACTGAAAACATCTCCTCTGGTATGTCATGTCATCAGGGACGGCATCACCAAAGAAGAAGGTAGGCTTGGGTAAAACACTCTGATCTTCCATCATCCATGGACGACTACTTACCATGATCTTATAGAACTCCTCTCCCTTGAGAGCGATCAGTCGCTGCTTCATCTCATATCTGTTGAGGGAGTCGCACTCTTCCAGATTTCTCTCAACATACTGGACCTTCTCAAAGGCCTGCTGAACGGCCGGATTAGAAGACCTAGCAGATCGACGAGGTACGCTTGTAGCAGGTTCTTTACCCTTGTTCGTTCTGGAAGAATCACCTGCAAAGGATGGAAAAGAAAAGGATCAAACATCAAAATGACAGAATCTCGCTAAAAAAAATCTGGCGAAATTTTGACATGATGCCGGGGCAATTTCGAAGAAAAGGAACTATCCCGAAAGAAATAGAAAGCTTGAAGATGAGCTCAATATTGCTGCGGGCTCCGAAACTCCAAACTTTCGAAACCTCAAAGTCTTCGCGAAATCAGGAAGGGCTCAACATCGCTGCGAGCTCCAAATTCCCAAATGTATGAAAACTTTCAAGTATGCTATCACATCATGCTACAATTCAATTTACAAAAAAATATACATGCATGAACATCTTGGTTTGCCAAAAAAAAATGCATTATCATGATGAGCAAAAAAAAAAGAAACTTTCTCAAAAAAAAATAAAAAGAAAGAAAAGAAAAAAAAAAGAAAAGAAAAAGGGGCTGGCCCACAGGCCACGTGGCCGTACGGCCAGATCCATACGGATCTGTCCGTACGGCCCACAAAAGAAAAAAAAAACATGCAAAAAAAAAAAGAAAGAAAAAAGCATAAAAAAAAAAGAGATAAGAAAAAAATGTGTAAAAAAAAAGAGCAAACACGTGAAAAAAAAAAGAAAAGAAAAGAAAGAAACAAAAAAAAGAAAGAACTTTTTTTTTTCCTACAATGGGGTTTTCTTGAAAAAGAGAACTTACTTGAAGCCATTGATGGAGAAGAAGAAGAAAAGTCTTGAAGATCTTGAAGAAGAGGAACTCTTAGTCTTGAAGCCCTCTTGGGATTGTTGCAAAAGAAAGCAATAAGAGCAAGAGATCCAACCTCCTCCTTGCTTTTATAGAAGAGAGCAAACCAAAGAAGGAAAGAAGAAAGAGGTAAGCGTTACTAATCGGTAACCTTAACAAAAGATAGAAATTAGAAAGATTCTTTCCCAAAAGAAAGATATCTTGAGGTATTCTCTCCTAAAAAGAAATCAATGAGAGATTTTCTCCCAAAAGATAGGATCAATGAAAGATTCTTTCCCAAAGGAAGATATCTTGAGATATTCTCTCCCAAAATAAAGGGAACATGAGAGATTCTCTCCAAGTAAAGATATTCTTAGATATTCTCTATCCAAAGGAGATATTTTTTGATATTCTTTACAAAAATGACACCATATGAGATCTAAGCCATTTCAAAAGCTTAAGGTCCCATGGGTTAGCCCATATGAGCCAGGTTTGACCACCTAGGCACTAAAAAAAAAAGGGGCTTTTAGTCAAAGAGAAATCCCTCTTACCAAGAGCACACAAAAATTGTTCCATGCCTCTTTTGAGTTGATTGGACCATACAAAAGAGAATTCCAAGCCCCATGAGCTTCCAAAAATCAAACCATCCAGCCTCATCTACCAAATTGAGCCAAAATCTTGAAATTGACATTGTGCAAAAATCCAAACCAAATCTTGGTCTCCTAACTTGCCACATACAACTTGTTAGGTCACAAGACCAAAACCAAAAACCAAAACCTGATCCCCTAACTTACCACATACAGCTTGTTAGGTCACAAGATCAAAACCAAAATTGATCCCCCAACATTCCACATACAGCTTGTTGGGTCACACGGTCAAAACCAAACCCGACCCCCTAACCTGCCACATACAGCCTGTTAGGTCACAAGGTCAGAACCCAAATCCACATCCCTGATGTCATCTTCAAAACTCTGCCTCGAGATGGTACGTGATCCCTTTCACTACCATAAAATTCCCCTGGAAACTCAAAAGGCTACAAATACCAAAAGAAAGACTGCTCAAAGACTCTTGGTCAAGTCACAAGCTCTCCCTCACAAAATCTCTTCGAGGCACATCGACTACAAAAGTTAAGCAACTTGTCGCTGCACCTCAAAGGGGCATTTGTTGACACCAAAAATGTCACTTTGCCTCTTCATGATCCAAAGAGCTATATGAAGTCGCAACCTGGAATAAATAGGCAATGCTACTTCCAAAAAATCAAATCTTGTCAGAATCAAACAAAAACTGCAAGATCCTTCAAGACAGACAAAAGAGGAGTACACAAGAAGTTTCGGGCCATTTCAAAACATTTGGCCTAACTTCACTTCTCCGGCAGCTGAAAAGGAGCTCCCGGCGGCGAAAGCATCGGAAACACCAAATCTTCGATCAGAGCCGATGGATGGTCTCAAAATACATCCAAAAGGCTCCACGTCAAGTTCCGAGTCAAACTGACAACGTTTGACCCTACATCAATCCTCGAACAACTAAATCAAGCCTCTCGGCGGCGAGAACCACCGAGGCCATCACTCATCAGATAGAGTACATGAACGGCTTCAAAATGCTTACAAAGGGCAACACGACAAATTTCAGATCATTTCGACAACATTTGACCATACTTTGACACTCGGAAGCCAAATCAGGCCTCTCGGCGGCGAAGCTCCCCGGGACCATGGTTTCCAAGACAGAGCCTATGGATCATCTTAAAATGACTCCAATAGGTTCCCTATCAAATTTCAAGTCAATCGGACATCGGTTGACCGCACATCAAGCCGCGACATCTTCATCGCGACAAAAGCAAGTCTACTGGTGATAGGACCCCAAATGGCTTCAAAACTCAAACAAAAGCCTATGGTTGGTCTTATTTATTGCTCAGCGGGCTTCACCCCAAATTTCAGGTCATTCCGACATCGTTTGGCCCAGTTTCAGCTTCTGACGGAAAATCGGCAGCTCTGCGCGACAAAGTCTTCGGCTTTCTCAGAAAATTAGAAACTTTGCAAACCAAAATGCAAGGATTCTCAACAGGTTTTCTACAGGGAAATTTGGCCAATAAATGATAAAAAAAATATCAAGGAAAAATACAGAAGAAAAAAGAATCGAAAAACAGCAAAAACGGACACAAAATAGGACAAAAAGGGGGAAAATCCCTCCAGGGTCGCAGACCCCTGCGTCCCTGGAACCCGGGATCGCCGGGTGGGCCCCGGAAACCCCGTTTTTCACCGTTTCTTCTCGATTCGAAGCGTCCGGCCTCTAGTATTTTCCAAAACTCATACTTTTGAGATACCAAATCCTCTGACATCCATCAAAATCACGGGTCAATCATCAAGAGTATCAAAATCAACATTGATCGCCAACCGGTCAACCAAAAAAAAGTGTGCTTTCTACCCAATCGATCGAGAAATCGACAGGACAGATGGCACCGACCCGCTGTTGGCAACCAATACCTGAAATTACATGGTCATCTGATGCCGATCTACATGAAGATCCATCATTGATCATCGCTAGAAAAATCCCAAAAGACGCGGCACGGCCCGCGACTCTTCAACTACTCGGTGACCACTTAATGCGATTAATTGACTAGCTTTATTACAGTTACTAATCCATTTCTTTGGACGGCCCAATCAGAAGCAAGCATTCGGGAGTTACAAGTCAAGAGATTCATGGCATTTAGCCCATGAAACTCCTCCCATCATGGCGATTAAAAGCCCTCAATCTCCTCCGGCCAATCAGAAGCCAAGAAGAAGGAGTTACAAAATAAAGAATTCAATCTTGTAACTCCTCTCTTTATGTAGCTTTATGACAATTAAGGCTCATAAATCCTCCTAAATGGCTACCTATAAGCCTATAAATAGGAGAGCATTCCAAAGAATTCCAGATCGGAAAAAGAAGACAGATCCTAGATTAGAAAAAAAAAAGCACAGAAATCCAGAGAAAAAAAAAAGAGAAAACTCTGCGGAAGTTCTACACCGACCACCGCTACAAGGTGACAAAAGTCCCTTGGGGGGGTACCCCCCAAGGTCCTTGCCTTCTCCTTCTGCCTCCAATGGCTTAGACGTGGCTTTTCAGCCCGTCTACTTGGCTTTTTATTGGACATAGGACCTCCTTTTGGTCTTTGTCCTCTAAAAACCTGAGGTTATAGCTAAGCCAAGCGAATCAATAGCATCCTCTGTTCTCATCTGCATGGATGATGGCGAAGTCCACATATGGCTTGCGACCGTCAATCTGAACGAGTCCTCCACAATCTCCTGAGAAGTTAGATCCTCTTTTTCTTGCTTTTCATTGTAGTTTTTGTTTTTTTAAAAGAGACAAAAATCACAACTCTTGTCTTTCATTATTGATAAGAATTGTAAATCGGTTATAAATGCCAAAAAAATCGCCTTTCACGGTTAATCAAGAAAATGTCTCTTTTCTTAAATATATGTGTAATGAAAGATTTGAAAGAAGTTGATTTCTTTTTTACTTGCGAAGGTTGACCTCCGGATCACCACTTGCAATTCCAAGTAAAAATAGAAAATCTGGCACACCCACACAAAAAAAAAATGTTGATGCACGCCTCTGCCCCCCTCCGGTTATGAAAGGGTCGGATCCAAACGGACTCCCACGTCCACCGACCTCGGTAGAACCGAGCGAGCAGAATGCGCCGGTCCATCATCTTCGTCTCGGACATCGCCAGAATTTATAAATTTAGAAAATTACATAAATTCTTCTGTCTCTACGATGAGACTTACATGGTAATCTATTGATGGAAATAAAAAGGCTCATAGGGAATTTCACCATGGCTTGCCCTAAACCGGGAAACTAAGGAAACCATGATGCCCATTACAACTTTCCAAAAATAAACATTCAACCATAAAAGAAAGTAAAAGACTTGTGGGCCATATGGAGAGGATATGATAACCTGCATGTTAGTATCTCATACTAGCAAAGCAAGTCACAAAATTGGGTTACCAAACAACAATGGAAAGACAAGATGCCAAAAATTGCCACTACTTTAAATCATGTGCTTCGCAGAGGGGGTCCGGCGGTGTCCCCCGGTGGGGGTCGAGCTAAAACTGCGATCTGCTGTGTCAGTGTCTTCGGTCGACCGACCTGACGGAGATCTGCAGGTTGGGTTTTTTCTATTTCGTGTCCAAACATCTCCAGAACTCTTCTGAAAACTCCCAATGACTTCCTACCATCATTCCATCATTGTTAAACCCTTTTGTGGCCATCCAAACATGGATTCACTAATTATCCAAGCAAAACCATCAAAATTGATCCGTACATAGCCCTTGATCTATCCTCTTTGCATCTCATGCAAAGATTAGATCAAGCTTACTGATGTAACATGATTAGAGATGAGGTAAGACTCTGATACCAATTGTTGGAAATTAGGTGGTAAGGCTCTGATACCAATTGTTGGAAATTAGGTGGGCCTCTATGATAGGTTTCAAAAACTTTTGACCCACTTGATGCAGGGATCAACTATCCAGAAGGCTACCAATCTGTCCAAGATGCAAACCCTCAATCTCATCTATCATGATCAGTAATACAATCTATCTAGGAGATAGAAAATCAGTAACAAACATGCAACAAAGATCTATATCATACAAGGAAATAGATTATACATTTGGAGCTCGGTTGTGCTCTAATGGGGAATTTGCTACTTTCTTTGATGACGACCTCTTTCGCGAATCAAATAGATTTCTCCAATACCAAATGGCCTTCCACGCTATGACCCGAATTAGAATCTCTTTCTCAAGAAGATGGGTGGGATCTTTAAGAGAAGACAACTAGGAACTTAAAGAAACTAGAAGAGGGAGACAAGAGATGTGAAACACTTACACAGAGGGGGCTGGGCGTGAATTCCAAGGTTGACGTTCGAGCCCCCTTTGGTTCCCTATTTATAGTTTTTACAAACTATTCTCACTAATTTAATTAGAAGTCTCACTTTCAAATTAATTAGTAACCTTCTTCTCTTTCTTAATTACAATAGAAGTCTCACTTCCATTAATAATTAGTAAAATACTATTGCCACTATTAGAAGTGTTACTTTAAATAGAAATAGTAACTTTCCTTTTAGAGTTCAACTAGAATTAGTATCGATCTGATGATTGGGCTAGCGTAGGGACCACTAGGGATTCCTTAGAAAACTGGCTCCAACTGGGACACGAGACCCCACATCTCATGTGCAATCTGGGCTCACAGTTAATTGCAAATACCTCCACTATATAAATGCAATTGAACTCCAGTCTTAGAAAATTACATATAAGACCCTAAACTTTCCTATTACCACAAGTAGGCCCCTCTATCAATATCCATGGATCAATTGAACATGTCTTCCAAACTAGATCCATAGCTTATTATCTTTGAGCCCCAATTAATTATAATGATTAATGGTACCTTTCCAATTAACTCTTAATCGGAATTGGTGTACACTTACCAATGATAAATCCATTAATTGGCACAAGGGGATATTAGAGATAGATTCCATCTTGACCATTGAATGTTCCCACAGATCTACTACCATGTACCCAAACCACCGAGGTGTTGACCTATAATTGGCCTCACTCATTGGTGACTCAAAGCAAATGAATAGATAGACATTTGAGTTCATTAATGTCTCAAGATTGAGAGCTTACTGTTAGAGAATTATGAGAGCGGACCTTAGTATAAAGACAGTGTTTATAAGGTGCTTCTCATAGTCCTTCAATACATCCAATGTACCAGCACTATGATCCAGAATCTTACATTCTGATGATCGAGACAAATCACACTATCTCATAGTGATCAAAATGCCGCAACTTTGTCAGTATGAAATGTCCAGTCTCATCACTGATTGTGAAGATATTCAAGTATAAGATTTATTATACATGTCTCCCGTATGTGGATCTCATCCATACACATGTATTATATCTAGTATACTTGTGGACTCCGATTCATCTCATGAACCATTATGTCATTCGTATTGGTTATGTGCAAGTATATAATTAAACACCATTCATCTCATAAAATTGAAAGCATGAATATATTGATTAATAAAGAAATGAATCAATTTATTACATCATATGCTGGTATTGAGACCATAAAACTAACAGTTGGCCCCACCACATCTGACCTACGAGGTGCATGTGTAGGAGGTCTTTCAACCTCCTCAATGTCTGGATCTTGACAAGGTTGTTTTTTACTAAATGCCCGACGCAAAATCGCTCCCTCCGGTTCGGATGACCCACCCTGCTTATATTGGCTACCTCTAGGGGCTGCTTCATATTGCATTCTTCTCCTCCCTTCCTCCTCCTGAAGTGACCTCACACTTTCTCTCTTAGCCCTCCTCATTTCCAGGTCTTCACCGTCATCATCGAAGGAAACTAATTCCTCCTCCCTAGAACCAAATACTTCTTCTCTGCATGCATCAAGTTCCTCAGTTCTTCTTCTTTCTTGTACAATTTTTTTTTTTTAAGATGCATTAAGGAGCTCCTACATTTAGCTTTCACATTTGGTGGCACTTTATGACACTTTGTCACCTGCCCTGTTACATGTGCCAAATGTTGTTTCAATCGGGTAATCCCCTCCATTGAGCACTCGTCCACAATAATTACATTTTACTTTACTTTTGCTTCCGACCGCTTCACCGTGCCTCTATGCCGAATCTATCTCACGCACCATTATTCCTATAAAATAAAAAATTCATGTAATAGTAATACTCTAACAACAATTATTTTTAGAAAAAGCAGAAGATTTAAAAAATAATCATTTTGAAAACCCTAAATATATAGATCTAGTATAAATGTAGATCAATCATTTACACACCATACAATGATCATGAATAATTAAAAGAACATATTTCTGATGAAATCCCCGAAAAATAATATATTATAATTCAAATATTAGAAAATTTAAAAATAAAATAATTAAAAAAATCTAAAATCATGTGTATGACTATGAGTAGATGTAGATCTATCATCTACACACTATTAATAAGCCTTTGGTAGTTAAAGTATCATAAATACACTTGAACAATTATTTTTACAAAAAAAATAAAGATTTAATAAAATCATTTTCAAAGTCCTAAATATATAGATCTAACATAAAAGTAGTAAATCAATCATTTACACATCACACAATGATCATGAATCATTAAAAGAACATATTTATGATGAAATCCCCAAAAAATGATATATTATAATTCAAATATTAGAAAGTCCGAAAATAAAATAATTAAAAAAAATTCCAAAATCATGTGTATGACTATGAGTAGATGTAGATCTATCATCTACACAATATTAATAAGCCTTTGGTATCATAAATACTCTAAGAAGTGACAACAATTATTTTTAGAAAAAATAAAGATTTAATAAAATCATTTTCAAAATCCTAAATATATAGATCGAGCATAAAAGTATGTAGATCAATCATTTACACACCATACAATGATCATGAATCATTAAAAGAACATATTTCTGATGAAATCCCCAAAATATGATGTATTATAACTCAAATATTAAAAAATCCAAAAATAAAAGAATTCAGAAAAATTCAAAATCATGTGTATGAGTAGATCTATCATCTATACACTATTAATAAGCCATTAGTATTTATTATTTACTATTTAGTATCTTAAATATTCCAAAAATTATTTTTTTAAAAAGTAGAATATTTAAAAAAAATATTTTTCTACACCCAAAATCATATATATGAGTAGATCTAGCATGAAAGTGAAGTGAAGAACACAACACAAGTGACAAACCCAATGATCTTTTCATTCATTTCTATGCTTTATCTAAAAATTAAAAATAAAAAATACATAATAGTAAAAATAAGGGAGTTAAGTTGATTTTCTCTTACCAAAAAAAATATTTTCTTCAAGAAATAGTGTTGGAATTTGGAAATATGCAAGATGAATGTGCTATGGAGATATGGCTAGTCTAAGGAGATGAGGGGAGAGGAGAAGAAGATGGGGGAATAGGGGAAAAAGTTAAAAAAGAAAAACTAGGATTCTTGACCCATACACCATCTCGGCCGATATTTTGAAAATATTGGTTGAGATATCGGTAAAACCGATATTTTGGTTTCCTCGGCCTAGATGAACCGATATTTCGGCCATTTTTTTGCCTGCGTTACCAGCAAAAAATCATACCGGTATGGGCTAATACCGGTTCATATCGGCCGATATGACCTGGTATCAGCCGATTTTTTTAACCATGCTAGTGACTTTCCGACAAGCCAAATAAATCAGTAAAACCCCAACCATGCCATGACATGCAAGCATTTCGTTACACTAACCAACCAAGCTGGAAGAATACTTTCGCTAATGTGTTTGTTTCATTTAGATTTAAATCTTCCAAGGGTTAGGTGATAATAGGTTCCATGAGAATCTTTTAGCATACTCTCTGACCAGGCCAATGCTCACAGTCCTCTACATGGCACCACAGATTGAAAAAGCTATATCTGTGATTTTGTCTCCTGTTCAAGAAAATTACCCAAACACTAGTGAACTAAAAGCATTCAAAGGGCCTCTTTGTTTGCATAGAATATAAATAGAAATTGAATTCATAAGATTTATGGTCAAATGAGCTCCAGCAAAGCATTATAAAAGAGGTGACAGTAAAGGAATACGAAGTGAGCGATGAAGGATATAAGGAGCAGTGTAGGGTTCTGTGTGGGGAGATTTCCAGAACCACAGGATTAAGCTAATCACAGCCATCAGATAAGGCTAAGCATTCACACGTGCCATCCGCGTGCCATCCACGTGGCACCAATCTCACCCCGGCTACCAGGACAGAGGCATCGGCCGAAGTCAAGCATCTCCGGACCACTAGCGCCGAACTGGTCCACCCCGGGCGCCATCTCGGCGGGGAGCTCCATCTCGGCTGAGCCACCCCGGGTGCCATCTCAGAAGAAAACTCCACCTCGGCTGAGGAAGCCGGGACAGAAGCCGAAGCAAGAGAGAACCTTCACTTGCGCCCCTCATCCCCCACGTCATCAGGCACGTGGAGGGATAGGGGCACGAGCCAGTGGGACAGACGCGACATCCAGCCGCCCACAATCTTCGCCAGATCCCTGACAGGGCGGCATCCAACGGCTGAAGCCACAATTGAGTACTTAGACCTCTTAAGGACTTTGTTAGGACCTTGTTCACGCAAGGCAAAGCCTAGACAGACACAGACCTTTATTGTTTCCGAGTCGGCATAGACATTCACTCAGTTGATTTAAGCTCAGCCAGTTGGACTGATCATCACTGGTAGGAGCTATTGAGATTTGTTGTGTGGCTATCATGATGAGCACTGTTGGGACGGACGGTGTGATGCCGGTTCCGGTCGTTGTGGATGATGTTGATGATATTTTGCAGGGTTAGTAATCCCTAGCATTAGCTTAGGATCCCTACCGCGACTGTGTTCAGTATGGGAGGGCCGCGGCATAATATCCCGCGGTGACCAGCTTATGTGGATGTGCCATATTGTGTAGGTTTATTACTGTTATGCTTATTATGATTCTACATTGTTATCTTGCACGACTGCATAGCATATGTACCTTTGTTACTCTCTTAACTTTATACATGTCTCTACTCATTTGATGCATACATTCTATATTATCTGCATATTGTGACTTGCCAGATCTTTAGATCTGACCCACTCTTGGTGCTTAGGTCTTGACCCCGAGTTCGAGGGCGATGCGTTCGCACTCGTTGAGGTGCCCGTAGTAGGCGACTACGGATGGGGACAGGCCGACCATGAGGTCAAGCCGGTGATTGGAGAGCCTACACCTGGGGTTGAGTGATATCTTTGTTTGGGATTTTTTTTGAGAGAGTCTGTTGTAGTGAGAGGGTATTATTGTAATTAACTTTGGTTTTATACTATTGTCACATTTAGGCTGGACTTCAGCCCATTTATATTTGATATATGGATGATACCTTATGCTTCCGCTATCTCTGATATGGTTTCCGCTATACTATTATGCTTCCGCAATTAACCATTGATACTATGTTGATGAAAAAGTTTTAAATTGGACCTCACTGCGGACCTACGATCTTGGAAGTTCTCGGATTTTCTGGGAAGTAGCGCGCCAATTTCGGTACTTTGACGATTTTCTCGGTATCCGGAATTGGGGCATTACAATTTTATGGTATCAGAGCGGGCAAGTCTCTAGGAAATAAAATACACTAGAAACTTTAGGACGTAGTGAGGATCTCAGTGTGGGAGTACGTGTAGGGTCGATGGATCGGGTAGAATCAGTGTAGTCCTAAGTGTTGGACTTAAACTAACCTAATTTCTTTCTCTTAACAGATGTCTAGAGAGGGTTCTCCATCACATATGATGCCAGCAGCCGGTAGTCAGCCAGACTTCGAGCAGCGTTTCCAGAGGTTCTTGCAGGCCTTCCTCGTTTCCCAGGAGGCCCAGGCTTTGGCGCAGCAGCAGCAGGCCGAGGATTTTGCCCAATTCCAGACGCAAGTCTTGGACATCATGGACAGAGTGGCTCAGCCAGGCACAGCAGCGGCATCCGTTCGGGAGGCAGACCCGAACGTCATATTTGAGAGGTTCCTCAAAAGGGGACCCCCTGAGTTCACTGGCGCCGATGACCCGCTGGTGGCCGACGAGTGGATCGTGCGGATGGAGAAGATCTTCAAGGTCTTCGAGTGCACCGGTCAGCAGAGAGTGCAGTTAGCCGCTTATATGTTCCGGGGAGTCGCGGAGGACTGGTGGAGGACGATTCAGCGTCATTTCGAGACGATAGGAGACGAGATCGCTTGGACTGCATTCAGGGCGGACTTCCTTCGGAAGTTCATACCATCTCACGTCAGAGACCGTAAGCTGCGGGAATTTCAGGCGCTGGTGCAAGGCAGCATGACTGTCTACCAGTATGAGGTTCGCTTCACCCAGCTTTCTCGTTTTGCAGAGGCTCTGATCACACCTGAGTCCGAGAGGATCCGTCGGTTCGTCGATGGGCTGAGAGATGATATTCAGTTGAGCATGTCCTGCATCGAGCTGCCCACATATGAGGAGGCTTTGAGGAGAGCTTACTGGGCAGAGGAGCGTCTGCAGCGGATAGAGGCCAGTCAGCAGCAGAGGCGAGTTAGAGCCGCCTTGGTCAGACCGCAGCCCTTGCCCATACAGCAGCAGCCATTTCAGAGACAGAGGCCAGCAGGCCAGGCCAGGCAGCATCAGTATCAGCGGCAGCCTCAGCAGCAGCAGCAGCGTGGGCCCAGAGTGTGCTATGACTGTGGGGAGACAGGACACATCTCCAGATTTTGCCCATTCAGAGGGGGATAGCCTCAGGCCCCGATGCTTCAGCTTCCCGCACCACCGAGAGCACCAGCTCCAGCTCCACCCGTTCAGCAGATTGCACCGGCACCCCAGCCACCTCAGCAGCAGTACCGTGCCCAGCAACAGGCACGTGGGCCCCAGCAGCCCAGGGGACAGCACTACCAGAGGGGACGACACCAGAGACCCTATGGACAGCAGCGACAGCAGCAGAGACCTCAGGCCGCAGGTCAGGCATTTTCACTCACACATGAGGAGGCTGAAGCTGCAGGGAACGTCGTTGAAGGTACTCTTTCTATTTGTGATCAGATTGCTAGAGTATTGTTTGATCCTGGTGCGACACATTCCTATGTGTCTTCTACTTTTGCTTTAGTTCTTGGTGGGGTAGGAGAGGAGTTGCCTTGCACGCTAGTTGTGTCTACGCCCGTGGGCAAGAGGGTAGTGTGTCAGACTTACCACCCCAGATGCCGAGTGCAGATCGGGGAGTACACTATGTTTGCAGATTTGATCGTGTTACCCATGCATGACTTCGACGTTATCTTGGGGATGGATTAGTTGGCCAGATATCGAGCGGTGATGGATTGCTACGAGAAGATAGTCAGACTCACCATCGACGGTTCAGACGACACAGTCGAGTTTGTAGGCGAGAAGAAGCCACGCAGTACCAGATTGATTTCAGCACTGAAGGCTGAGAGGCTAGTGCGATCAGGTTGCGAGGGCTACATCGCATTCATCTCAGATGACAAGAAGTCCAAGGGAGTCGAGGAGATTCCAGTTGTTTGCGAGTTTCCAGACGTGTTTCCCGACGAGATCCCAGGATTGCCTCCAGTCAGAGAGATCGACTTCACCATCGAGCTTGTGCCAGGCACCGCACCGATTTCCAGAGCTCCTTATCGCATGGCTCCAGCAGAGCTGCGAGAGTTGAAGACCCAGTTGTAAGAGTTGATAGACAAGGGCTTCATCAGACCGAGCATGTCGCCTTGGGGAGCACCTGTGCTCTTCGTGAAGAAGAAGGATGGATCGATGAGGATGTGCATCGACTACAGGCAGCTGAACCAGGCAACAGTGAAGAACAAGTATCCTCTTCCCCGGATCGACGAGCTCTTCGATCAGCTTCAGGGAGCGCAGTACTTTTCGAAGGTGGACCTGAGATCGGGATATCATCAGCTGCGAGTCAGAGAGCAGGATGTGCAGAAGACAGCGTTTCGTACTCGTTACGGACACTATGAGTTTCTTGTGATGCCGTTCAGATTGACGAATGTGCTAGCAGTGTTCATGGTTCTGATGAACAAGATCTTCGCCCCGTACCTCGACAGCTTTACGGTGGTGTTCATCGACGACGTGTTGGTCTACTCCAAGTCCAGAGAGGAGCACGAGCAGCATTTGAGGACGTCTCTACAGTTGCTACGTGACAACCAGCTGTACGCAAAGCTCAGCAAGTGCGAGTTCTGGTTAGAGCAAGTAGTCTTCCTCGGACATATCATCTCCAGAGACGGCCTAGCAGTGGATCCAGCAAAGATCGAGGCAGTAGTGAACTGGGAGAGACCAAAGAATGTCACAGAAGTTCGGAGTTTCCTTGGCTTAGCAGGCTACTACCGCAGATTTGTCAAGAGTTTCTCTTCGATTTCAGCCCCTTTGACCAAGCTGACAAGGAAGGACGTACCGTTCGTATGGACCGATGCATGCGAGGACAGCTTTCAAGAGCTGAAGGAGAGACTGACGTCAGCACCGATCTTATCTTTACCTTCTGGTACAGGCGGTTTCGTTGTCTTCACCGATGCTTCAGGGACCGGTCTTGGTTGTGTTTTGATGCAGGAGGGCAAAGTCATTGCTTATGGATCACGCCAGCTGAAGGAACACGAGAAGAAGTATGCTACTCATGACCTGAAGCTTGCAGCAGTCGTGTTCGCACTGAAGATGTGGCGGCACTACCTCTACGGAGAGAAGTTCGAAGTCCATTCAGATCATCGCAGTTTGCAGTACCTGTTCACTCAGCATGATCTCAACAACCGTCAGAGGCGTTGGATGGAATACATCAAGGATTACGACTTCCCTATCAAATACCACCCGGGTAAGGCGAACGTCGTAGCAGATGCTTTGAGCAGGAAGACCGCCCTAGTCAGTTTTCTAGCAGCAGAGGGCGTGTGGACCGATGTCTTCAGTGACTTGGATGTCCAGTTTCAGCCGCTCAGCGATAGAGTTATGCTTGCTACCATGTCCGCTTGGGAACCGGAGTTGCTTGGAGAGGTCAAGGACAGTCAACGCAGCGATCCTAAGCTTATCAAAGTGATTGAGCAGATTGACCACAGGCCAGAGTTCAGACTGATTGGTGGAGTACTCTACTACCAGGACAGGCTGTGTGTGCCAGATATCCAGGAGCTGAAGGACCAGATCTTAGCAGATGCACACCACAGCAGATATTCGACTCACCCAGGCAGCACCAAAATGTATAGGAACCTGAGGAGTTACTACTGGTGGAACAACATGAAGAAAGAGATTGCAGGCTATGTGGCCAGATGTCTGACCTGTCAGCAGATCAAAGCCGAGCACCAGAAGCCACCAGGGCTACTTCATCAGCTCGAGATACCTCAGTGGAAGTGGGAGCATATTACCATGGATTTTATTGCAGGACTTCCAGCTACCAGGAGACGCAGTGATGGCATTTGGGTGATCGTGGATAGACTGACTAAGTCAGCTCACTTCTTGCCAGTGTCGATGAGAGCAGGACTCGACGTCCTTGCTAAGCTGTACGTGGATAAGATCGTCTCTTTGCACGGAGTTCCAGCTTCGATTGTTTCAGACAGAGATCCACGCTTCACATCTCATTTCTGGGAGAGTCTATAGCAGGCTTTGGGTACTAAGTTGAGCTTCAGTACAGCCTACCACCCCCAGACAGACGGACAGACAGAGCGCACCAACCAGACTTTAGAGGATATGTTGCGAGCTTGTGTCCTAGACTACAAGGAGAACTGGGAGGATTCCTTGCCACTCTGTGAATTTGCCTACAACAACAGTTACCACTCGAGCATCAAGATGGCACCGTTCGAAGCGTTGTACGGCAGGAAGTGCAAGACCCCAGTCTGTTGGGAGGAAGTTGGTGTCAGGAGTTTCCATGGACCATCTATTATCGGCGATACCAGTGAGAAGATCCACCAGATAGTGGAGAACCTGAAGGTTAGCCGCAGTCGACAGAAGAGCTATGCAGACAATCGGCGCAGGCCACTCGAGTTCCAGAAGGGAGACCGTGTCTTCCTGAAGGTTTCCCCAGCTCGAGGCACCCTCAGATTCGGCGAGAAGGGCAAGTTAGCACGGAGGTACGTCGGACCCTTTGAGATCAAGGCCAGGATCGGAGATCTCGCCTACAGACTTCAGCTGCCAGCAGAGCTATCGGGTGTGCACGACGTCTTCCATGTCTCGATGTTGAGGAAGTATGTGGAGGACCCTACCCACATTCTGCATCACCAGCCGCTCGACATCCAGCCCGACGCGTCGTACATCGCCAAACCAATCGCCGTCATCGACACCAAAGAGAAGGTGCTTCGGGACCGAACCATTCAGTTCGTGAAAGTTCAGTGGGAGCATCACACTCCGGAGGAGGCTACTTGGGAGCTACGAGACCAGGTGGCAAGAGATTATCCACATCTTCTACCGCAGGTATGTCCCTACTTTGTTTTACATTTGGGGACCAAATGTTTTAAAGGAGGGAGGAATGTGAGACCCCACCCTTGGTGGGCCCTCAATGTGAATTTGAATCTATATATTAGCCTAAGTATTTTAGTTATACTAATTATGGGGCTTAGTGAGGGTAGTTATGTATTTTCCTAGGGTTAGACTAGTGGTGTAATTAGTAGAGTCAATAGGGGGTCTTTTGTTATTTTTAGAGTTAGGGAGTTTGTTAGAGGCCCTAGCTAGAGTTTTGTAATTACTATAGGGGGTTTGCACCAAAGAATCTTCTAGAAGATCACCTAAAGACCCAAATACCCTCTACCCTAATCCTAATCCTATCCTAACCCCAAGGGCAATTTTGTCCCTAACCCAAAAACCCAACCTATATAAACAAAACCCTCCCCTGCCCAAACAACTACTGTTCATCTCCTTTTCTCTCAAGTTCCAATCTCTTCTCTCTTCTTTTTCCCCAATTCCCTCCAACGAACCCTCATCTCCCCCTCCAATCTCTCTTTTCTCTTCCTCGCCCCAGAAATCCCTTAACAGAAGGCCAGCCGAGACCAACCCGCACCATAAGAGCAACTGCCAAGACCCTGCCTTTTGGTTTCCCTATGGTTTTCTCTCCTTTCCTTCTACCTTCAATTAATCAAGGCAAGTGCACTGTGCTGGTAGTCTAGATTGCATGTTTCCTTCCTTTGATTTGCAGTAGAATTCCAATTTGTAATATATATGTTTAGATCGATCCTTGAGCATGTTTGTTTGGTTCCTTTGGCCATTGATGGATGGGATTACCTCATTTGGATGATCAATGGCCGGTTGATGATGGGTGAATGATGTAGGAATGATTTATTTTGCTTCTGTAATGGTCTATGGAGAAACCCAGGAGAATTGGGTTGCAGTGATGGGTTTTCCGGAGATGGAATGACGAGAACCCACCTCGTTGTGTTGTGATCGGAATCGAAGTAGGACCACCCTTGGTAGATCAGGGCCCTACGTCTATGTGAGGGGGTCTGTGCGACCATGGGGTGCTACTTGATCTGGATTTTTATCAGGGGTGGACCCCCATTCCTGTGCTTAGTGAAGAGAAGTTGTGTCCTGTCGCAGAACTGGGTTCTGTAACAGAACACAACACTGATAGGAGAGATGGACAGAGTCCAGCGATGGCCGAGCTCAGCACTTGCAGAGCCCAGCGGTTGCCGAGCTCAGCATTAGTGCAGCTCAGCAACTGCCGAACTCAGCACTTGCAGAGCCCAGCGGTTGCCGAGCTCAGCGTTGGCGAAGCTCAGCAACTGCCGAGCTCAGCACTGGCCGAACTCAGCGATGGCTGGATTCAACACTAGTCGAACTCAGAGTTCTGCCGAGCATGATGGTTAGGATGAGATTCGCGTTTAGCCGAGCTAAGTGTCTAGGCCGAGCTCTGTGCTCAAAGCCGAGTTCAGTGTTACGGCCGAACTCAGTGTTGTGGCCGAACTCAGTGTTTTACTGAGCTCAGCGCCAGACCGGGTTCTGTGCCAGACCGGACTTCGAGCTTAGTCGAACTCAGTGCTTAACCAAGCTAAGAGCTTGACCAACCTCAATGCCTAGCCGAACTCAATGCATTTTTCTGAACTTAGTTGGGTGGCCGAACTGAGCTAGGCCTTTGCCGAGCTGAGTTGGGTGGCCGAACTGAGTAGTCAATTGAGCTCCATTGCTTAGCCGAACTCCGAGATGGATTTCCAAAAAAGGCGGGATTTCAACAAAGGAGACTAGAACCTGGGACATTCCCTTGAGCCAGGATTCTTAGTGTGCACGGCCAACTACCCAGGCCAGGGAGTTAGCCGAACTCACAGGAAGTCCTGGACAAGCAGGCTTTGCCTGTAGGGTGTTTTTCCTTCTCTGGTCCCAGTGTGCCGAGCTGACCGCCCAGGCCAGGAGGTCGGCTGAGCACACTGTGTGCAGTGACACTTCCCAGATTCTAATTTCCATTGTTGCAATCATATGTAGGACCCATTGACCATTCAAATAGACTTCCATCACTGTGCCAGCCACGAGTCAATGGTACGGCTCAACCTTGACTCGTGGGGTCCACTAACTAAAGTCCAGGTTATGTAATCTAAGATGATTCAACCTTTATACGTTACCAAATGATGCACATAACTTCTAAGCACCAAACACAATATTCCTTAGTATATGTGGTTTCACTTAAAGATCGAATTACCTGAGATGGACCTGTATCCGAAAGTGGACCATTTACCTAGGTTGGACTGTTGCTATCTCCCTTTGATCATTGTACTTGGAGATTCATCTCCCTCATACTATGACTATCACTCTATTGTCCTTATTATTGCTTATACCTGTTAATTAAATGGAAAATGGAGGACCTAAACCTAGGAATACGTAGAGGTGACCCGGTAATCTGATTTGGTGGATCATTGACCCGTGTCTGTGGCTAGGCGGGCCCTTTTTATGGCCTAAGTTGGATGTGAATTACCCTAGAATGGAGAGGTTAGATTGTATGGGCTTGTGACCCATTATGGACGTAGATGGATCATATGTCATTGAACATGGGCTTGTATCTCATATGGATTGTTATAGACCAGGCCAAGTATTTGGTGGGCCTTGGTACGGATCCAATGATTGGAATTGGACTTGGACTATGATCCACAATTTGTATTGAGTACTTAGACCTCTTAAGGACTTTGTTAGGACCTTGTTCACGCAAGGCAAAGCCTAGACAGACACAGACCTTTATTGTTTCCGAGTCGGCATAGACATTCACTCAGTTGATTTAAGCTCAGCCAGTTGGACTGATCATCACTGGTAGGAGCTATTGAGATTTGTTGTGTGGCTATCATGATGAGCACTGTTGGGACGGACGGTGTGATGCCGGTTCCGGTCGTTGTGGATGATGTTGATGATATTTTGCAGGGTTAGTAATCCCTAGCATTAGCTTAGGATCCCTACCGCGACTGTGTTCAGTATGGGAGGGCCGCGGCATAATATCCCGCGGTGACCAGCTTATGTGGATGTGCCATATTGTGTAGGTTTATTACTGTTATGCTTATTATGATTCTACATTGTTATCTTGCACGACTGCATAGCATATGTACCTTTGTTACTCTCTTAACTTTATACATGTCTCTACTCATTTGATGCATACATTCTATATTATCTGCATATTGTGACTTGTCAGATCTTTAGATCTGACCCACTCTTGGTGCTTAGGTCTTGACCCCGAGTTCGAGGGCGATGCGTTCGCACTCGTTGAGGTGCCCGTAGTAGGCGACTACGGATGGGGACAGGCCAACCATGAGGTCAAGCCGGTGATTGGAGAGCCTACACCTGGGGTTGAGTGATATCTTTGTTTGGGATTTTTTTTTTTTTTGAGAGAGTCTGTTGTAGTGAGAGGGTATTATTGTAATTAACTTTGGTTTTATACTATTGTCACATTTAGGCTGGACTTCAGCCCATTTATATTTGATATATGGATGATACCTTATGCTTCCGCTATCTCTGATATGGCTTCCGCTATACTATCATGCTTCCGCAATTAACCATTGATACTATGTTGATGAAAAAGTTTTAAATTGGACCTCACTGCGGACCTACGATCTTGGAAGTTCTCGGATTTTCCGGGAAGTAGCGCGCCAATTTCGGTACTTTGACGATTTTCTCGGTATCCGGAATTGGGGCGTTACACCTATTCTGTTCAGCTTAATGGAGAGAGACATGGCTTTATTAAGCCCTCTAGGGGGACTTCGTCAGGGAGATCCTCTTTCGCCCTATTTATTCATTTTGTGTAGTGAAGGACTCTCGAATCTCTTGCATCAAGCTGAACGATCAGCTAGCTCCTTTGGTATCTCCATTAGCCCTCAGGGTCCAAGGATTTCTAATTTATTATTTGCTGATGATTGTATGTTTTTCTGTAAAGCTTCTGAAGGCAATTGTGACGTAGTTAAATATATTCTTGAAGTTTATGAGAGAGCTTCGGGACAGAAAGTAAATCCTTCTAAATCCTCGGTGTTTTTTAGTTCTTGCATTCCATGGGATAGGCAAGTCATGCTGGCAAATCATTTGGGCTTTAATGTTAAGACGACTATGGATCGTTATTTGGGACTGCCCCTCTGGCATGGTCGCCACAGAAAGGCTGGCTTTAGTTTCCTGAAGAAAAGAGTTGTGCAGAAAATGAATGATTGGAAGGGCCGGTTTTTGCCCAACGCTGGAAAGGAGATTCTGATTAAAGCAGTGGTACAAGCCCTTCCTTCCTATTTTATGCAGGTTTTCAAACTTCCGAAAGGTATCTGTACGGAGCTTCAACAGATAACAGCTGAATTCTGGTGGGGTCATGATGATCATAGTACGGGTATTCACTGGTGTATGTGGAATGAATTGAGCAAAAGCAAGAAAGACGGGGGTCTAGGGTTTCGTAATTTGGAATTCTTTAATTTATCTCTTTTGGCAAAGCAAGCTTGGAGATTGTGTATGAAACCTGATTCCTTGGTGGCTAGGTTCTTTTTCTCAAAATATTATGAGGCAAATGATTTCTTGCATGGTCTTTTAAGACTTTAAAGAAAAATAGTTCTTTTTTTCTGGCAGAGTCCTTGCAAAGGGAGGGAATTTCTTTCCAATGGTGTCAGGTGGGGAATCGGGGAAGGTCAAAATATTGATATTTGGGAAGATGCTTGGGTGCCTCGTCCTTCGTACTTCAGGATCATTACTCCTAAGCCTATGGGGTGTATGGTTAGGAAGGTAGCTGATCTTATTGATTCTAACCTGGGTATTTGGAGGCGTGATCTTATACAGTCCCTCTTTAGGGTAGCTGAAGCTAAGCTTATCTTGTCGATTCCTCTGAGCATTCAAAGACGACAAGCAGACAGGCTCCTTTGGCATTTTTCTAAAGATGGTCAGTATTCTGTTAAGTCCGGGTACCAGGTGGGTCGTACTCTTGCAGATAGGGGGTTTCTTACAGGTATGTCAAATGCACTAGGTGAACAGTTTTGGTCTGCCCTTTGGAAGCTTCCAGTTCCGCCTAAGGTTCGTCTGTTTGCTTGGAGGGCGTTGCATCATTTTATCCCTTCTAGTGAGGCGTTGAGTCGAAGACGTCTCCCCATTGATGTGAGTTGTCACCGATGTGGTCTGCCGGAGTCATCTACTCATGTCTTGAGGGATTGTGTGTTTGCTCAAGCAGTCTGGTTTGGTTCTTGCCTTAGCCTTCGTAGAACTGTGTATCAGCATTTACAATTAATGCCTTGGGGTTTGGAAATGTTCAATGTTTTTAATGAGGGTGGAGGTGGGGTAGAGGCAAAAAATTCCTTTGTTCTTTTCTTGTGGGGTCTGTGGATAGCTCGAAATGATTTGGTCTTTAATGGGAAGGAGTGGTTAGTTGAGGATGTGTTGATTTTCTCTACTAATTTGGATAACATTTATAAGGCTGCAAATTCAGTTGATTCCTATCATCCTCCTGTTGTTTTCTCGCCTATAAATCCAGATGTCTGGGTTCCTCCTTCGAGTTTGGGTTTCAAAGTTAATTTTGATGCTGCGTATAGGCCAGATTCAGGAGTGGTGGGTGTAGGAGTCATAATCAAAGATGACAAAGGGACTTTCGTCGGCGGGCATACTACTCTTATATCTCTTGGGGTGTGTGTCGTTAGCCTAGCTGAAGCTTTGGCTGCGAGGGATGCGTTGCTTTTTGCTAAATAGTTAAATATTCTGCACTTTACTCTTGAGGGAGATAATCAAGCCCTAATAAAGGATCTCAATGCTGGTTCAGTTGACATTTCAAATCGAGGAATAGTGTTGGAAGATATTCTTGCTGTAGTTTTGTCATGTATTTCTGTATCTTTTTCCTGGGTGGGTAGAGAAGGAAATAGATGTGCTCATGTGTTAGCCACGAGGGCTACTGATTTTAATTCTGGGACTTGGTGGCGTGATGAGCCTCCTTGTATTTTGTTTGACCCGCTTTCCGTGGATCTTGCATGTATTCCTTTTAGATCTCTTGCTGATGGCTTTGCCGAAGGTGAGAGACTTTAAGGTTTCCTTTTGAATAGATATTTGGTTCCTTTTAAAAAAAAAAATCTCAGTTGAATCTGCGTCCAAGAATCAATTATTTGCCCATTGTAAATGTCATAAATTCAAGCCACAGGATCTCAAGTTCCAATATTCCAACATTCCAATATCAAGACATATCAGGTTCTATTGATTTCATTCAACCATTTAGATCATGAGACATGGACCACATAGGCCCCACTGCATTTCAATTCCTAAACTACATTCACAGTTTAATAGTCTACAGTGACGTGACTCGATCTGAAGAAGTGGAAGCCAAGCAACCATGTCGTGCGCCAAAGCCAAAATCATGGAATATTATTATACTACTATCCTTGCCACTGCATTGATGGTGCTCAGATGGATAGATTAAATAAAATTGAGCAGTCTCCATTAATTGGTGAAACCAGATGGTTTGGATTGTGAAGCACCTTTTCTAAAGTTTTATTCAGTGGAAAAGGTGGCCCATCAGATCGAGGGGACAATTCTGATCATCCTAAATCAGTTGGAACGATTGCATTAGAGAGATCAAAGATCTGATCAATGCCTTACAGAATGGGGGCACATATTTTCTTTGTTTCCTAGCAATCATGATCTATTTATCCATTTATATTGGACCGCCATGATTTGGGTCTCTCTGTTGATTTTCCTTTTAGCCCATTTTTCTACTGAATTTCTAACCTTTTGAAAGAAATGGATTCTATCAAAAGGAACTAGACGCAAAAGATCGAAGGTGGGAGATCTCTCCACACTCAACTTTTACTATGATAAAAATTCATTATGATAAGAGCCCGTGGCACAATGGAATGTGCTTATTATTGCAATTTTGAGGTTGCACGTTGGGCGGGGTGCGTGGGGAAAGAGGGAAATGAATATCCTATAGATTTTAGAGGAATTAGATAAATTGGCCTCTTATGAAAAAGGAGTTTTCTATGATCTAGTTTCTATGGTATCGGTGCACATGGCCGGATCAGCCCAGGCTTGGATATATAATCTAGGCCTGTTTAATATTTGGATGGGATTTGGTTAAGTGATAGAAAGCCCAAGGTGAGTTCAACCCGAATAAGGAGTGTTTGTAATTTAGTGATTATTCGTTCTCCTGATTATTAGAAAGTTTGAACTTGTGACCAAAAGCCCCCCTTTAGCTTGGCTTGATTGACTAAATAAGTGAGTTTGGTCCTCGCTGTGTCTCAGCCTGATCTGACTTGGTCCATGAACACCCCTGCTGTTAAGGTCCTTCTACACGGAAGGTTTTACATAGTTATGGTAGAGAGTACACATTCGGGCACTTTGATTCATAAAGGCCTGTTTATTATGAATTTATGGGAAATTCATATTCAACTGGACTTGGATAAATGGGTCGGTAACCATGTGCAATAGTTGCATTTGGGGCATTTGTTTTCATAAAATACATAGGAATTCATCACCCTAAGTCATTAAAATTGAATATCAAAACATAAAGCGTCAAATACATGGGGATCATGAATAAACAAACAGCCCTTACCCTAATAACTCAGATCCTAGGAAAACCAAGGTCTTATCTATTTCATTACCTTGCAATCATCATCCCTCGATATGTTTGGGTAACATCCTCGGAGAGGAATCCTTTCTAGTATTCCTCGATTATGAGGGAAACCCACGTTTGGGTGAAGAGAGGAACAACACTCCCACTTCTTTTTTCCCATTATGGGGCGCATGATGTCCAGAATATTAGATCGAAGGGCTCGCGTTTTTCTGCAAATATCTCAAGATCTGAGATAGATCAACGGCTGAAATTTTGACATGTGGCCGTGTTTGACCTTGTGCAAATATTTAACGGTCCGGATCATGATTTTGGGTCCCATAAATTAAAAAAAAAATGAAAAATCGGACTGTCCAATGAGGACGTATCACTGTAGCGACAAGCATCTATCCGCTTCAGACGAGTTTGTCTGATTGGAATCTGCCACTTTTTTTTTTTTACTTTATGACTTCATGAAACATGCATTATTTGTCTTAATTCCATTTGAAATGGACACATTAAAAGCTTCAACCAAACATGCTAAAACCGGATTCAATCAGTTTTAAGCCAATAAGAGGAGAAAAGTAGAGATGCCAAACTAAACATAAGTGTTAAGAATCCAACGTTTTTAGGTCTAATTCGTTAACCAGGAGTCCGATTTACGTGCCATCAGTTCCTGCAAGTTAATTTCGCCTCGAGCGAGGTGCTCGTACCAGTTTTCGATTTTTCCAAAGCTTTTTCCCGTTCCGGAGCCCCAGCGGGCCGTTTTCGACCCTAAGTATTGGAAAATCCTATGTTTCGCTTCAAAAACTATCAGAGACTATTTTCGACGAATTATATGACATCGGTAAAATGAACATTTAACAACATTTTTTGTAAAACGTCAGTAATGTTTAATTTTATTTTTAGGAAAATTAAAAATCAGAGTCCTTTACCAACAAATTTTTTTTACCGACGAAAATTAGCGTCGGAAAATTGATCACCGACGTTTAATATAAAACATCGGTAATGGTTGGTAGACTTTTTTAGTTATTTAATTTTATTTTTAATTTTTACAGACAATTTTATAGACAAAAATTTTATTTTTTGCGAAGAAAAACAAATCATAGGCAAATTTCCCACCTTTTTTTCCCACTCCCGCCACTGAAATCCTCTTTTCACTCTCTCTCCTGCTTTTCTCTCTCTCTGCTCTCTCACTCTCACTCGCTCTCGCTATCCTGCTCTTCTCTCACTCTCTCTGTCCTCTCACTCTCGCTCTCTCTGCTATTTCTCTCTCAATGCGCTCTCTCTGCTATTTCTCTCTCTGCTCTCTCACTCTCACTCTCGCTCTCTCTGCTCTCTTGCTCACTCTCGCTAGATCTCTCTGCTCTCTCTCGCTCTCGCTCGATCTCTCTGCTCTCTCTCGCTCGGATGGAAACGCTACATGGCCACCATCATCATGGACAGCCCCAAGGTCGTCGTGCTCGACATTCGGTTCCCGACGCTGTCGGTGGTGGAGTTGCAGCGCCACCAGGCTATTGTCAATGCCATCGCCTGGGCGCCGCACAGCTCCTGCCACATTTGCACCGCGGGGGACGACTCCCAGGCTCTGATTTGGGACTTGTCGTCGATGGGGCAGCCGGTGGAGGGGGGCCTGGATCCAATTATGGCCTATACCGCCGGGGCAGAGATCGAGCACCTGCAGTACATGGTCGTCTTCTCAGCCGGATTGGGTCGACATTGCCTTCTCTAGCAAGCTGCAGATATTGAGGGTTTGATTTGATTTGGTGAATTCTGGATTCTATTTGGCTCCCTCTCTCTCTTTCTCCTTTCCTTACTTGCAGAATTGGGTATTTTAGTTAGGTTGAAAGATGGGATGAATTGGGGGTTTATTATTTTATGTGCTCTGTTAATCTCTCTCTCTTGTTCTGTGATTGGTAGGAACTAGTAATTGTTAGTCATGTGCTTCTCTGTTAGGCTGTACCAGAGGTGATTGTTGAGACCCAAGAGCATCCATTTGATTGTCCACTGGTTCATCTTAGCCCCTTTCATCAAAATACTTATTTGTAAAGATTAATGAACTATGCTCTCTTAATGTACCATGTACTTCTTCTAGGTCTTTTATAATGGGATTGAGATGTGGAAGCAAGAAACCATACTTAAGGTTGGCAATTGATTAATACTACTCCTCCTGCTGCTACTACTATTATCAACACACTCACTGTTCAAAAATTCCTTTTTTGCAGAAATAAATGGAAAAACTTGCAACAGAATCAAACTCAAATGGGGAAGGTAATTAATCCCATGACTTATCATAGGAAATCTATTCTTTGCAAGGGTGCCCATGCCTTATAATGAAATCCCAATTAATTTTATGCATAATTTCTAAAAGAGATTGCTTTTTTGTTTTTTGTAGTTATCATCGATGCAGATTACCAGTCTCTTCTTCCTAGAGAAGAGAAATCGGGATTTATATGGACCCACTTTTTTGGCAATGAATCCTTATTTATTTTTGATGAGTCATATACCTATTCATGTATATTATTGGTTTCATCAGCAAATACTGCTGTTTAACATAAGGTGGAAGCGATTTCTTGTGCAAATATTGCTATCCCCCATGAACTAGCAGTTGTCCCAGTGTGGCACTGACCTTATGAATATGAACCATAAAAATTTGCTCTACATAAAGCCATCAAATGTTAGGGTCCTAAAATAAATGGTTAGGATAACTTGATTGCATTGATATTGGAAACACTTGTAATCCATGTTCAAATCTATCCCTCTATTCCTGTTGGTTCCCAAGTGGATCCCATTGTTTGCAATTCGATTCACTCTCTTTCATGAGTTTCAAACATCTCTATAATGGTAGGGCTGATCTTTGGAAGTGGCAGTTTTAGTTTTTTTTTTTTTTTCTAGTTTGGGTGATTACTCCTTTGCATATTATTTATTTGGTGTCATTCAGATGTAGGGCTGTAAGTGGTCGGTTTTTGGTCGGTTTTACGACATATGACACCCGGGCCGAAACTTTCGGTTTTACAATTTTGCAATAACCGAAACCGACCAAAGTACATATACTGGACATTGGAAACCGACATTTCAGTTCGGTCGGTTTCGGTCGGTCTTCAGTTAATGGGCTGGGCCTAATTTTATTGGGCTTCAACAATAAAATTTATACTTTTTTGGGCCTAAATCATTAAATCCAAATACTGTTTTTGGGGTAAAATCATACATACCAAATTCAGCATATAAACTATAAAGCCATTACATACAATTACATACTAAGACAAATAGCTAAAAGCCCAAAATATAAAAACCATTAAATCACTCCAAGTCTACAGCTTACATTTTTGAGTTTTTCTTCTTATTTGTTTTATATTTTTCTTTTTAGTTTTTACTTTTTACAATATTTGTAATGTATGTGTATCTAACTGTGTAAGACACTAAGACTTACATACGTGTAAGTCTTAACTCTTACGTGTAAGTCTTACACTTACACAGATACATATATCTATTATGTCATATAAAAAATATATATAATATTTAGTAATTTGTTCGGTCGGTTCGGTTTTAACCGAATAGTTTCTACATAATTATAAAAATCGACTGTTGAAAAAAAATTAAACTTACAAAAACCGTTCGATCGGTTTTGTTTTAAAAAAAATCTATAAACCGGCCAAACGGTCGGTTCGGCCGGGCGGTTCGGTTTTCACGGTTAATTTTGACAGCCTTATTCAGATGTGAGGAAAAGAGGAAAAGTGATGGCGGTAAAACCTTTTTCACAATGTTCAAATTTGGATGTGCCCATTCTATTTATAGGTTGAGAAAGAGATTCTCAATAACAGGTATCTGACAAGATTGGTCATGAGGCATTTTATCCCCGTCATGTCTATTGACTCAGGCATGCATGTCTTGTGTTTTGTTCATTCATTAATTAATTCGAGAGCAATAGGATGACTGCCCTGCTGCATAGATATATTCTCCATGCAGCTTAACCTGCCCTTTTATTCTGAGATTTTAATATTACAATAGATAAATAGTAGTTCATGCAAGTATAGACAAAGGAAAGCCACCAATACAACTAACAGTAATTCTACATCAACAGTTTAATATATTAACATGAATATAATGCTACTAACAGTCTATGTTCTATACAAAGTACAAATGGCTGCACTCATTTGGGTAAGGCTTTGGCTTTCAACGATTATGCAAATGATCATATGTATGCATGTCATGTACATGGCTCTCTTTCCTTTCGAATTTTTTCTTTTTCTTTTTTTGGTGTGTTGGGTAGGTTTAATGAATATAGTTTTTGTGCATGACTTTTTTTTTTTCAGCTAATAAATTTGTGCTAGAATTTAAGTAGCTGAAACTTGTAATTGATGGAAGAATCATAACTCTTAACTGTAAGTCCAAAATTGGAGTATTCTTGCTACATTGTTGTCAGCTATTCTTCACCATGTGCATGTTTAGGACTCTAAATTTGTCAAGCATGGGTCAAGAAAAAACTGAAAATAAAATTTGAAAAGGAAAGGCATCAAAACTTTGAGTAGTCCTGTCTGACCAGTTCAAAATCTGAGCCCCAAAATACTTTGGCCTGGCCAGTTAACAGACCCCACGAGCAATGTGTGTAATGCAAGTGCTAATGTAAGTGGTGAAACCTTCTAATATGTATTTGTGTGTCTGCCTATTCATGTATATTTGCATTTACATGAGGTTAAATCTAAGCAGGAAATATGATGAATACATTCACAGTTGAGATCACTCGGACACAAACGTGGCTTGCTACTCATACTCCAAGGAATGGTTCTGCTAGATGCGAATACTGGGTGAGAAGTAGATTTTTCTTATGAATTGCAAAAACCTTATTATGAGTTATCAATTTTATTTGTTCACTGTGGTTGTAGTCTTTTTTTTTTTTACTACATTTTTTAATTCAATGATAGATGGATGGGTTCTGTTTATGATGAAATTTTAATGTGTACGTGTTATCAAGACAGCTTGAATACACTAGACAAATGGGAATAAACAGCCCATTGCAAAATACTGGGAACATCAATTTGATCATTTTAAAAATAAACTTGGGGTCTGTGAATGAGGTTTTGTGTTTGTGGATAAAACCTGTAAGTAATAGTTGTTCTGTTCTTTGACACAAGCAATTACATGAAATTAAAATAGATTCACAGGTAAAACTTTGTGCAGGGCAACCAAGTTCTAAGTTCACAACATCCAAACAGGGCCTTCTACATAGCCAAAATGCATCCATGTCTCAAACAGGACTGACTATGGCTAAGCTCTGCGACATGAGTTACATTTTCGTCTTGATTTCCACCTTGAAACTGTACAGTTTTCATTCCAATGTGACATTGTTCCTCTAGTGAATCCATTCTGCAGTTTTGAATTTGAGTGCAATTAGACTGGTGGGCAGACAATTAGACCTTACTGAGAAGAAAATAAGAAATTGGATAATCAAAAGAGGGTAGGCTTTCAAGCTTCAAACGTGCATTGCCTTTCCTTCATCCTTTATTAAATAGAAATGATTGACAGATTCTGTGAATACATGTTTAGAAACAGAATAGTATGAGATCTGATCTAATTAGCCCAGGCCAGCTCTATTTACACCCAATCAATCTTTCGTTTGTGTTGTCCAATCGATCATGATGTGCATAGCATACCCATTTCATATCTTTGAGGATTGTCTTTTCTATTACTTGAGTTTGGTGTGATGGAATGTTGTGTTGCTTTATCTTTTTGGTCAACCTTCTCAAACTGCTCTTGTATGTTTGACGTGTGATGACATGCTGTGTGATGACCTGTGTGGTCCACCAACTTGTGGTCTTCCTTATCACTTACTACTTACTAATGATACTTGGATCTAAACAATATTAGCCATGCAATCAGATCATTTGATTTTTAATAGATTGGGTTTACTGAACATTGTTAGCTTTAAAATTAGATTCCCTAAGCTTGTTAGATGAATGTTGCATCTTATTTGGCAGATCATTTATTTTTTTGTTCTTTAATTGGTATTTCAAATACTAATCTCATTGAGGACTGGAAATTGTTGTACTGTGCAAACCCTAATTCTAATTCACATGTGAGTTAATGTATCTCTCTTTTAAAAAAAAAAAATTTATTTTTGCAAGAAAGAGTAGCTAGCTTGTATGAGGATAACCCTTCAATTGCAAATAAAGATTTTTTTTAGCTTGTATAAGGTCACAAATTTATCTTTTTCAATGACGAATTTTATTTCGTCTCCAATACCTTTTAAAGACAAGGCTTTGGCAACAAAACGGGTCATCAAAACTTTTCGTCTTAATTAGTTTCGGTGACGAATTGTGTACATTTTGGGACAAATTTGTGTCATCCTTAAACCCCAAATTTCTTGTAGTGAGAGATGCTGGTTGCCTTGAACCAAACATATGTCATGAAGGGAGGCCATGCACATCACTCTCTTGTTTATACTACTAAACAACTAAATTAATTGCATGGACAGACTTTGGAAAGGACGCCAGCTGAAACTTGTTTTGCATTGTGACACAGTTACTTTTAATGGGGTTCCTAATGTTGTTGAGTCTTCAAACCCAACCTGCTCTTGTGGGGCTGGAAAGTGCATTGTTCTAACTGAAAAGGATGGGAAAGATGCTGGTAAGACGTACTTTGCCTGCCCTGTTAAAAAGGTGGTACTTATTACTTGAATCGATTTTATTTGTTTCTTGTGATTTGTCAAGAATTTGCCTTCTGTTGTTCAATGGAACTTGCATATGAATATAAGAATATCATTTACTAAACAAGAAAAATGTATGACAAAAGAAATGTATGAAGTCACTACACCAAAAATGAAAATTTGGAACGGATTACCGTTCCCAATCCATGTGTTTCTAATCCATTCATCCGTTCCTAAACCGTTCCTAATCCGTTCATCCGTTCCAAAAACAGGAAATTGGAACGGATGAACGGATTAGGAACGGTAATCTGTTCTAATTTTCCATTTTTGGTGTAGTGAGTGTAGTTGTTATTTGATAGAATCAAAACAAGGAAATGATTTAAGTATTTCATAAAACTTGGTGAGTTGAGATGAACTGATTTTTGGGTATCCCTAAAACATAATATGCATATACATGTGTATATAAATATATTATGAAATTCTGGTGCATTATTTTTCTTAGTGAGTTAATAATGCTGCTGAATCGTTTCAGCCGATTGATTGCACTCTAATGGCAACAAACTCTTGTATGATCTGCATAGGAAGCATTACATCATGTGTAAGTTGCACAGACTTGGATATGTGCAAAATCTGAAATTGGTACAATAAATTTGATTTGCGAATCTCAAAAACGTAGGTTTCACAAATCCATCCTATGATTGAATACAGTTAAATAAATGTTCACTTTCAAGAAAAGAACAATATGCAAGTATAAAGTGAAGCAGCATTTTAGTACTTTAGTTACATATTGAAAGAAGAAAAAAAAAAGTGCAGCAACATTTTATCAACTGCACAACAGAGTTTAATTTAGTAATGCAGAATAGATGAAGAATCTGAGTATCAAGTCCTACAAGTGTTCAACACTGGTGGGTTGCTCATTCTAAAGAATCTGTGCCACATACTATCATGCTCAAGCAAGACACTTTTCAAAAATAAAAAATAAAAAACAGAAAAACTAATTTGAGAAAATAAATAAAATATGGTCCCTGACTCCTCTAAGATTGAGGTTATGGTGCATTGGTGGTTCCAAATATCTAACCATGGTGCGATAAAGCTTAACCTCTAGATGGGTGTTTCAATGTTCCCAAAAAGTCTCTCTCAATTCATTCTTTTTAGGAGCAAATGTTGTACTCATGGGTTCCACTGACACAAGTGGCAAGAAATAATTCTCCAATGGTCTGGTTGGCTTTCAGGGAAGCACGGTTAGTGGCACAAATGGGTGTGCAGAGAGGTTTTGTTTGGTTTTTATAAGGTCTCATGAAGTTTTTTTTTTTTTTTTTTTTTTTTTGCTGTAAGGGTAAATTTGTATTAAGAAGAGGGGAAAGGGGGAAAAAGAATTACAAGGCACCTAAGAAGGAGCCCAAAGAGAAAACAGAAAATGAAACAGGGAGAAGAGAAGAGAAGAAAAGAAAAAGGGGGGGAGGAGAAAACGGATCAGAACAAATCGCCAGAGACAAGAAGCGCCAGAGAGGATGGAGAAGCAGTAGACGAGTCAAGGATTGATGTCGAGACTCATGGCGGCAAAGAGGGCAGTCAGCTGAGAGCTTTTGAAGGGCTTCAAAATCTGCTTCAGGGAGAAGGAGATCGCTGCAGAGATGTTAGCTTGGGTGATATGGATTGATGGTCTTCTGTCATCAAAAATTGCTTCAGTTCTGGCCTTCCAAAGGAAAAAGAGGACGGTGATGAAGATGGCTGCCATGAATTTGTAACCATTGGAGTCGTTGCCTCTAGAGAGAATCGCCCAAAGAGCCGAGGCAGAGAGGTTACCAGGTGGGATTAGGTTAGCTGCATGCAGAAGCCAATGCCATGTTGATTTTGCCAGATCACAAGAGAAGAAGAGATGCTCCACCGAATCTTCAGCAGCATGACAGATACTGCATCTGGAAGCAAGGGAGAAACCTAGGCGTTTCAACCTAATCTCAGTTGGAGTTTTGTTGAGCATCAATCGCCAACCAAAGCAGTTAATTCTAGTGGGAGAGATGTGGTTCCAAACCAAATTGGGCCAGTGAAGTGGCTCTGCTCTGTGCCTGATTAACTGCCAAGCAGATCGAAGGGTAATGTTGCCATCAGGGGAGTGTTTCCAGTAGAGAAGGTCTTTGACAGCCTGGTTGGGGGAGAGGTCTGAGAGTTGGGCAAGGATTTGCTGGCAAATGTTAAAGGGCATAGTGGCAGGGATAACCCAGGATCCTGATTGATACAGAGAGGAAAGCCGTTGATCTCTGGGGAAATTCTGAAGGGGAAAGAGGGTGGAGATGGGATCACCAGGATGCCATGAATCATGCCATGCATTGATGCTCTGACCGTTACCAAAAATCCAGTAGCTACCGAGGTGGATGAGGGATGCAGAGCGGCGAATTTTCCTCCAAATACAAGAGCCATACTTGGTGTTGTCAGGGCTCCATATAGGACTGTATTTGAAGTAGCGATTTTTGAACCAGCCGGACCAAAGGGAATTGGAGGTAGATGCTTGCCAGCCTAATTTGATGAGGGAAGCAGTGTTGACATCCGAGATTCGTCTGATACCCAAGCCTCCTTCCGTCTTTGGAAGGGTAATCACAGCCCAGCTGACATGGTGAATCTTCCGTTGGGTGACCTTGGAAGACCAGAGGAAGAGTCTCATTTGTTTCTCTATATCTTTGCAAATTGAAATAGGCAGAGGAAGAAAGGCAGCAAGGTGCAGAGGCAGGCTGGAGATAACATGTTTAATCAAGATTAAGCGTCCCGCAAAAGACAGAGAGTTGGCTTTCCAGGCTGAGAGTTTGGAGTGAATTGCATCCAGCAGGGGAAGAAAGTGGTTCCTTTTTGGAGACCCGAAGCAGATCGGGGAGCCCAGGTATTTTAGAGTAGAAGAAGCTTCTTGAATTCCTAGGATAGAACTGATCCTTCTTTTTCTTCTCACACCACACTTGCCTAAGTGTAATTGGCTCTTTTGAAGGTTGAAGAATTGGCCTGCGGCAGACTGATACATCTCCAAGAGGTCTTGAAGGATAAGTACACTCGAGGCAGCCCCTTTCATGAAGATGAGAATGTCGTCTGCATAGAGAAGGTGGCAGGGAGTAGAGGGGATAGTAGAGAGAGGGATGATTTTGCCTTGGGTTAGGAGATTTTGAAGGTGAAGGCTTAAAATTTCTTCAGCTAAAATGAAGAGGTAGGGGGAAAGGGGGTCACCCTGTCTAAGGCCACAATAAGAGGAAAAGAAACCATGGGGGATTCTGTTAATGAGAACAGAGGCTTTGGAAGTGCATACACACTCTTTAATCAGAGATATCCAATCATCTGAGAATTGAAAGAATTGGAGGACGGAGAAGAGAAAGGACCAATTTAGCTTATCGAAGGCTTTAGATATATCAAGTTTGAGACAGAGGGAGCCTTTGCTGGTTTTGCAGTTCAACTTCTGGTAGAGTTCAAAAGCTAAAGCAGAGTGGTGCTGGATGTTTCTACCCTTGATGAAAGCAGCCTGGTTAGGAGAGATCAGGTTTGGAATGATTTTGCAGAGCCTGGTGGAGAGAATCTTGGAGAGGATTTTATAGGAGAAGTTAAGAAGGCTGATGGGTCTGAAATCAGCAAATGTGGTAGGAGATTTAGACTTGGGGATAAGGGTTAGGAAGAAAGTATTGGAAGCTCTGTGGATCTTCTTAGTTAGAAAGAAATGCTGCACCGCAGAGCATACTGATTGGCCAATGATGCTCCAAGTAGCAGTGAAGAAAGCCCCATTGAAACCGTCAGGACCAGGGGAGCTGTTTTTTTTTAAGGAAAAGACTGCTGATTTGATTTCATCTGAGGAGGGGATGGAAGTGAGGAGGGAATTATCAGATACCGAAACCTTTGGGCTATTGATTTGAAAAAGGGAGGGGCTTGGTTGACTGTCATGGGGTTTGAAAAGGTTTGAGAAAAAGTCCACTGCTTGGGCTTGGATGGTTGCTTGGTCTTCAATGAGAGTGCCATTGACTGAGATTTGGTGGATAGAGTTGAAAGAGCTCCTAGCCTTAGCTGAAAGATGAAAAAACTTGGTATTTCGGTCCCCCTCTTTGAGCCATTTGATCCTAGATCTTTGTTTCCAGTGGATTTCCTGAGCGAGTAGGGCATTATGGAGGTCAGACTTGGCAGATTGGAGGGCTTCTCTAGATTGGTATGAAGGAGCAGTATCATGAAGGAGTTGACAGTGCAGAATGTTTTCTTCAGCAACATGGATGTTCTGGGAAAGATTTCCGTATGTGGACTTACTCCAGAGTTTGAGGGAGATTTTAAGGGCCTTGAGTTTTTGGGCAAGAATGAATTGAGGATCTCCTACTATAGGGGTGTCCCAGCTAGATTTGACTGTCTCTGTTGGAATTTGAGATGCATTGAGTTGAATCTTGAAGCATTGGTGTGTTTGGTGTCTCAAGCATCAAATTGTATTGGAATTATTGTCAACACTATGTCTCAATCATGTGTTGAAAGAGTGGAAGTGATAGAGCTCAAGAAGAATGAAAAAGGAAAACAGTGAAGAAAATCAGTTTTTCCTGGTGCAGTGTACCCGGTCGACCGAGCTCCCTGGCCGGTCGACCGAGCATGAAGAAAGTGCAAAATCAGAGCTTACAGTTATTTTTTGACACAGAGGTCATCCGGTCGACCCAGCTCCTGGTGCGGTCGACCGAGCATGCACGAGGTCGACCGAGGCTTCCAGGATGTCGACCGAGCTCGGTTCCAGAATTTGACAACTTACAACTTTTTAAAGTTCGTCAGGCGCCCAGTTCACCCGGTCGACCGAGGTCCCCAGCCGGTCGACCGAGCACACACAGACAGCAAGTATTGCAGAATTAGAAGTCTTTTGCTAAAAGTTAGGAATTTTTGGTAATTCGTTTGGGACTCTTTCTAAACGAATTGTAGCCTATTTTGGACACTCTTTGGGGTTGCTAAAACCTATATAAACACTCCTAATCTCGTTTTCAATTATAAGCATCAAAGAAAGAAGAGTTTGAGAGAGTTTTGGAGAGAAGAGTGCTTGGAGAAGAAGGTGCTTGTGTCTTGCTGTTGTGGAGCAACTTTCTACAGCAAGTGTGGACGAATTTGAAGCCTCATGAAGATGGTATTTTCGTTCATAAGATAAGTCTCTCTTTTATGCTTTAGATTTCTATTTGTAAGGGATTGAGAGAGAGAGAGTTGTAGAGGGGAAAGGGCTGTAGATCAGTTTATCTTCTTTGCTGTAATCATCAAGTTGGTGCTTGGTGTTTTGGGGTTTGGTGATCCTGTCTGTGGGTGCAGACAAATTGTAAAGGGAGTTGTAGCTTCCTAGATAGTTGGTGCTATCTGAAACCTAAGGGAGTCGGTGCTTCCTAGATAGTTGGTGCTATCTGAATTTAAGGGTTGGTGCTCTTTGTCGTCGGTGCGACTAAATAAGATTCAGACCTGTACCGGATTGTTGTTCGGACGGGATTGAACCGTGGACGTAGCCTTTTGGTGAACCACGTAAAATCTGGTGTCAATTGTGTGGTTTGATTTGAATTGTTGTTAGCAAGGACCTGTTTAAAAGAGATCACTGATTCACCCCCCCCCCCTCTCAGTGATCACGAGATCTAACAATTGGTATCAGAGCGTAAGGTTTCCCTTGATAAGCTTAACACGCTAAGGGTGATCCTTGTCAAATCACATGGCAACCAGCACAGCGAATATGAAAGCACCGTTGTTTGATGGTTCTAATTACACCTTTTGGAAGATTAGAATGCAGGCCTTCATCAAATCTCTTGGCTATGACGTCTGGGAGACTGTCAGAGTCGGTTACAATTCTGCCATTGTACCCACTGATGCTGCAACGAAGAAGTTAGCAGACAACGACTCTAAGGCGCAGAATGCACTCTTTAGCGGCCTTGTTGACAGCGAGCTGATCAAAGTTATAGCATGCAAGACAGCCAAGGAAATCTGGGATAAGCTGAAAAGCATCCATGAAGGAGATGAGAAGATCAAAGAAGCGAAATTGCAAACTCATCGCTCCCAATTTGAGTCTCTTCGCATGGAGGATAGCGAGAATGTTGATTCTTACATGCAACGGGTGAATGAAGTCACGAATGACATTCGTGGACTAGGAGAGGAGATTAAAGAACCAGTCATCGTCAAAAAGGTTCTAAGATCTCTCCTTCCCCGGTTTGATTCTAAAGTCTCAGCCATAGAAGAAGCCAAAGATCTGAACGAGTTTTCAATGGATGAGCTGCATGGTTCTCTCACTGCCTATGAGATGCGCATAGGTAAGACGTCTTCATCGGATAGAGAAGCGGCCTTCAAAGTTCAGAAAAAGGCAAAAGAGATTGCTGGTCATGATTCTGATGATGATGAGCTTGAGGCTCAATTTATTAGAAGGCTGAAGAAAGGAAGCAATGGCAAGTATAAAGGGAAGCTACCCTTTAAATGCTTCAATTGTGGCGGTGTTGGCCACTTTGCTGCGAAGTGCCCGCTGAAAGAAGACAATGATAATGACTCTTATGTTGATAAGAGTAAATGGAAGAAGAATTTCAGAAAGAAGGGCAAAGCAAAGAGCTTCATCAGTCAGCATAATGACAGCACGTCTGAATCTTCGGACGATGATGAATCAGTCGAGGCGACTGAAGCACTCTTCATGGTTACTATTGAAGAAGACGATGAGCAAGAGCTGGAAAACGAAGAGGAGGCTGAAGTGAATCTTGAAGAAGAGCTCATTGCTGCACTTGAGGAGCTTAGCAAGGAGCGAAGATCAAGTAAGAAAAATCTGAAACTTCTTCATGAATCTGAAATTTCAGTTATTGCTTTGAAAACTGAATTAGAAGAGTATAAAAGAATGGTAGATGTCCTAGAAATACAAATCTGTACCAAAACTGAGGAAGTGATGAAACTTGAGAATGAAATCCTTGGAGCAAGGACTGAAAATATGCAAATGAAACAAAAGCTCAAGGAGTTTCAAGCTATCAATGGTACATTGAAGCTGAATGAAATTTTGAAAGTTCAAAGACCCCCTCACTTCAGATTTGGAATAGGATTTGAGAATGGAGAATCTTCTAAGGTTACACCTTCTGTAGAGACGGTGTTTGTAAAGCAAGTTACTACACCTTCCAATTCTGTGAAGCCCACACTGCCTAGAAAAGAGCCCATTCAAGTGAGAAAGGACATGAAGCCTAACCAGCCATATAAAAGATACAAATTTTATGGCTATTGTTATCATTGCAATAGGTATGGACATAGAAGGGCAGATTGTAAATTCTATGTGAGAAACAGCCCAGTTGTGAGAAGGAACCCTTTCTCAATCCTAAATAGCCACAAAATTGAGTGCTATATGTGTCATAATTATGGACACTTGGCTAGGGATTGTAGGTTGCATATTGCCAACAAGTTTCAGGTTGAAAAGAAACCCAAGTTAGTCAAGGCTTGGAGAGCAAAGCAAAGTGCAGAAAGTCCCAAAGAATCTCTCATTGTGCAAACCGCTTTCAATGCACAAAAGAAGACAGCACCATGGGTCCTTGATAGTGGCTGTTCGAGTCATATGACTGGTGATAAAGAAAAATTCATCAAGTTACAGCACTATGAAGGTGGTTCGGTAAAGTTTGGTAACAATGATGGTGCCAAAATTGTTGGAAAAGGTGTTGTTCAGCTGATGGCAAACAAGATCAGATCTGAAGAGGTCTTATATGTGTCTGGATTGAGACACAATCTGTTGAGTGTGAGCCAGATCTGTGATAAGGGCCACGAAATTGTTTTTACAAAGAATGGGTTTGCTATCAAGAAGAGTAGCAACGGCAAAACAGTGGCTACTGGGTCAAGGACAGCTGGAAATCTTTACACCTTGTCAGATGGAGCTGAAAAGACATGCTTATTGAGTCGGTCAGAAGAGAGTTGGTTGTGGCACAAACGCCTTGGGCATCTAAACTTTGGCAACATGTCAAAGATTTGCAATTCAAAGGCTGTTAGAGGTATGGCTACAGTTGAAAAGCCTTCAAACCCCATTTGTGACTCTTGTCAAAAGGGAAAGCAAACGAGGGTAATGTTCAAGACGAAGGAGCATCATACGAAGAAACCTCTTGAGCTGGTACACACTGATCTCTGTGGACCGATGCGGACTCAAAGCACCAATGGAGATAAGTATTTTATGCTTTGCATTGATGATTTTACTCGCATGACATGGGTATTATTTCTTAAGCATAAACATCAAGCACTTGATCGGTTCAAAGTGTTTAAAGCACAGGTTGAAAACATGCTAGGGAAGCAGATCAAGACGCTAAGGTCTGATCGTGGAGGCGAATTCACATCTGATGAATTCACTAAGTATTGTGAACATCATGGCATCCAAAGACAATACTCAGCCCCTAGAACTCCACAGCAGAATGGAGTTGTTGAGCGCAAGAACCGCACTGTGCAAGAAATGGCACGCACCATGCTGGTTGAAAGTAAGATGGCTGATAAGTATTGGAAAGAGGCGATTCATACGGCTGTTTATATTCAGAATCGTTGCTTGATCAGGCCACATGAAGATAAAACACCTTATGAGCTATGGTTTGGAAGAAAAGCTACAGTCAAGCACTTCAGAGTCTTCGGTAGCAAGTGTTACATCAAGCGGCTCGAACAAAATCCGGGCAAATTTGCAGAAAGAGCCGATGAAGGTATTTTTCTGGGTTACTCATCCTCTAGTAAAGCTTACAGATGCCTTAACAAAAGGACCAGAAAAATTATTGAAAGTGCTGATGTTAGAATTGATGAAAACCATGAGTCAAAGAAGGTAACTCATAATGACAGTCCAGTGTATGAGGACTCGAGTGAGATTGATGATGAAGTGGCTGAACCTGATTCTGAAAAGGCAAAAGATGATTCAGAGGATACTTCTCCTAGAAAGAAAAGTACTTGGGTAGAGCAACACCCTAAGGATCAAATCATTGGAGATCCTGAGGCCGGTGTAAAAACTAGACAAAGTGTAGTTAGCAATTACTCACTTGTGTCCACCATTGAGCCCAAGACAGTAGCTGAAGCTAGTCTAGATGAAAGCTGGTTAAAAGCTATGCATGAGGAGTTGGAGCAGATTGAGAAAAACTCCACATGGGAACTAGTCCCTAGACCTACTGATAAGAATGTGATTGGTACTAAATGGGTCTTTCGGAACAAGCTGAATGAAGATGGTCAGGTCATACGAAACAAGGCAAGGTTGGTTTGTAAAGGCTATGCACAAGTTGAAGGCATAGATTTTGAAGAGACCTTTGCACCGGTGGCTCGTCTGGAAGCCATTCGTATGTTTCTTGCATTGGCTGCCTATAAAACCTTCAAGGTATTTCAGATGGATGTTAAGTCAGCTTTCTTGAATGGTTTACTTGAAGAAGAGGTCTACATTGAGCAACCTGATGGCTTTCTAATTAGCAAAAATTCAGACTTAGTTTGCAAGCTGAAGAAGGCTCTATATGGACTGAAACAGGCGCCAAGGGCATGGTATGCAAGGCTGGATCTTTATCTTCGCAAGATTGGTTTTGGAAAAGGACTAGTTGATAGCAATCTGTATGTCAAATCTGATTCAAGCAAACAGCTGGTGGTTATTGTTTATGTTGATGACATAATATTTGGAGGCAATGATGAGAATATGTGCAGGATTTTTGCTGAAGATATGACGAAAGAATTTGAGATGTCTATGCTTGGAGAGCTAAAGTTCTTCCTAGGATTACAAGTTCAGCAGCTGAAAAATGGTATTTTTATATCTCAGATGAAATATATAAAGGAAATGCTGAAGCGTTTTAACATGGAAGACAGCAAGCCCGTGAGCACGCCAATGACAACGAACACGAAACTTAGCAAAGATGATAAGGCTTCGTCCGTTGATCACACCACCTATCGTTCTATGATAGGAAGCTTGCTTTACTTGACTGCTACAAGACCAGATCTTCTACAAGCAGTATGTATGGTGGCTCGATTTCAAGCATCACCAACTGAGACGCACCTTACAGCAGTGAAAAGGATATTTCGATATCTAAAAGGTACTATGGAGCTTGGAATATGGTATCCTAAAGGTAAATCCTTTACTCTTGTCGCATACTCAGACGCCGATTGGGCTGGTTGCGTAGATGATCGCAAGAGTACAAGTGGTGGTGCATTCTATCTTGGTGATAGATTAGTAGCTTGGCACAGCAAGAAGCAAGACTCCGTCTCACTTTCGACAGCGGAAGCAGAATATATTGCAGCGGCAACTTGTTGTACGCAAGTGTTATGGATGCGGCAAATGCTCTCTGATTTAGGAGTTCCAACAACAGATCCTACGCCGATCCTCTGTGATAACACTAGTGCAATTCATATCTCCAAGAATCCAGTTCAGCATTCAAGGACTAAGCATGTTGCAATCCGCTATCACTTTCTCAAGGATAAAGTTGCAGATGGTGAGGTAAAGTTGGAATACGTTCCTACTACTGAGCAAGTGGCTGATATCTTCACAAAACCTTTGCCAAAGGAAGTCTTCGAGTATCTCCGAAAGAAATTAGGAGTTACTCATTCTCCTACACCTTAGGAGATGTGCCAGAAAGGGGGAGCAATGAATTCGTTGAATATCTTATTTGCTCCTAGATTGGTCCCTTTGGAATTATTGTCAAAGGGGGAGAAGATTATGCATGGAAAGGTTGATATGCATGTCATCTTGAGAAGGTTATCTGGAGATTGGTATCAAGTTATGCTGAGAAGATTATGCAAGGAAAGACTATATGCATGTTGAAGTTAGTCTTATGCTAAGAAGATGGAAATATGATAGCATGAGGAAGATGGAAGATTGGAATGAAAATTGGTATCAAGATAGTGAATGAGAAGATCATGTTCCAAGGGGAGTTTATTGTTCTAAAAAGGCTCTATGATGTCAACATGTTCCAAGTGTCTGTGTTGAAGTTCCAAGTGTTGCCAACAATTCCAAAGGGGGAGATTGTTGGAATTTGAGATGCATTGAGTTGAATCTTGAAGCATTGGTGTGTTTGGTGTCTCAAGCATCAAATTGTATTGGAATTATTGTCAACACTATGTCTCAATCATGTGTTGAAAGAGTGGAAGTGATAGAGCTCAAGAAGAATGAAAAAGGAAAACAGTGAAGAAAATCAGTTTTTCCTGGTGCAGTGTACCCGGTCGACCGAGCTCCCTGGCCGGTCGACCGAGCATGAAGAAAGTGCAAAATCAGAGCTTACAGTTATTTTTTGACACAGAGGTCATCCGGTCGACCCAGCTCCTGGTGCGGTCGACCGAGCATGCACGAGGTCGACCGAGGCTTCCAGGATGTCGACCGAGCTCGGTTCCAGAATTTGACAACTTACAACTTTTTAAAGTTCGTCAGGCGCCCAGTTCACCCGGTCGACCGAGGTCCCCAGCCGGTCGACCGAGCACACACAGACAGCAAGTATTGCAGAATTAGAAGTCTTTTGCTAAAAGTTAGGAATTTTTGGTAATTCGTTTGGGACTCTTTCTAAACGAATTGTAGCCTATTTTGGACACTCTTTGGGGTTGCTAAAACCTATATAAACACTCCTAATCTCGTTTTCAATTATAAGCATCAAAGAAAGAAGAGTTTGAGAGAGTTTTGGAGAGAAGAGTGCTTGGAGAAGAAGGTGCTTGTGTCTTGCTGTTGTGGAGCAACTTTCTACAGCAAGTGTGGACGAATTTGAAGCCTCATGAAGATGGTATTTTCGTTCATAAGATAAGTCTCTCTTTTATGCTTTAGATTTCTATTTGTAAGGGATTGAGAGAGAGAGAGTTGTAGAGGGGAAAGGGCTGTAGATCAGTTTATCTTCTTTGCTGTAATCATCAAGTTGGTGCTTGGTGTTTTGGGGTTTGGTGATCCTGTCTGTGGGTGCAGACAAATTGTAAAGGGAGTTGTAGCTTCCTAGATAGTTGGTGCTATCTGAAACCTAAGGGAGTCGGTGCTTCCTAGATAGTTGGTGCTATCTGAATTTAAGGGTTGGTGCTCTTTGTCGTCGGTGCGACTAAATAAGATTCAGACCTGTACCGGATTGTTGTTCGGACGGGATTGAACCGTGGACGTAGCCTTTTGGTGAACCACGTAAAATCTGGTGTCAATTGTGTGGTTTGATTTGAATTGTTGTTAGCAAGGACCTGTTTAAAAGAGATCACTGATTCACCCCCCCCCCCCTCTCAGTGATCACGAGATCTAACAATTGGTATCAGAGCGTAAGGTTTCCCTTGATAAGCTTAACACGCTAAGGGTGATCCTTGTCAAATCACATGGCAACCAGCACAGCGAATATGAAAGCACCGTTGTTTGATGGTTCTAATTACACCTTTTGGAAGATTAGAATGCAGGCCTTCATCAAATCTCTTGGCTATGACGTCTGGGAGACTGTCAGAGTCGGTTACAATTCTGCCATTGTACCCACTGATGCTGCAACGAAGAAGTTAGCAGACAACGACTCTAAGGCGCAGAATGCACTCTTTAGCGGCCTTGTTGACAGCGAGCTGATCAAAGTTATAGCATGCAAGACAGCCAAGGAAATCTGGGATAAGCTGAAAAGCATCCATGAAGGAGATGAGAAGATCAAAGAAGCGAAATTGCAAACTCATCGCTCCCAATTTGAGTCTCTTCGCATGGAGGATAGCGAGAATGTTGATTCTTACATGCAACGGGTGAATGAAGTCACGAATGACATTCGTGGACTAGGAGAGGAGATTAAAGAACCAGTCATCGTCAAAAAGGTTCTAAGATCTCTCCTTCCCCGGTTTGATTCTAAAGTCTCAGCCATAGAAGAAGCCAAAGATCTGAACGAGTTTTCAATGGATGAGCTGCATGGTTCTCTCACTGCCTATGAGATGCGCATAGGTAAGACGTCTTCATCGGATAGAGAAGCGGCCTTCAAAGTTCAGAAAAAGGCAAAAGAGATTGCTGGTCATGATTCTGATGATGATGAGCTTGAGGCTCAATTTATTAGAAGGCTGAAGAAAGGAAGCAATGGCAAGTATAAAGGGAAGCTACCCTTTAAATGCTTCAATTGTGGCGGTGTTGGCCACTTTGCTGCGAAGTGCCCGCTGAAAGAAGACAATGATAATGACTCTTATGTTGATAAGAGTAATGGAAGAAGAATTTCAGAAAGAAGGGCAAAGCAAAGAGCTTCATCAGTCAGCATAATGACAGCACGTCTGAATCTTCGGACGATGATGAATCAGTCGAGGCGACTGAAGCACTCTTCATGGTTACTATTGAAGAAGACGATGAGCAAGAGCTGGAAAACGAAGAGGAGGCTGAAGTGAATCTTGAAGAAGAGCTCATTGCTGCACTTGAGGAGCTTAGCAAGGAGCGAAGATCAAGTAAGAAAAATCTGAAACTTCTTCATGAATCTGAAATTTCAGTTATTGCTTTGAAAACTGAATTAGAAGAGTATAAAAGAATGGTAGATGTCCTAGAAATACAAATCTGTACCAAAACTGAGGAAGTGATGAAACTTGAGAATGAAATCCTTGGAGCAAGGACTGAAAATATGCAAATGAAACAAAAGCTCAAGGAGTTTCAAGCTATCAATGGTACATTGAAGCTGAATGAAATTTTGAAAGTTCAAAGACCCCCTCACTTCAGATTTGGAATAGGATTTGAGAATGGAGAATCTTCTAAGGTTACACCTTCTGTAGAGACGGTGTTTGTAAAGCAAGTTACTACACCTTCCAATTCTGTGAAGCCCACACTGCCTAGAAAAGAGCCCATTCAAGTGAGAAAGGACATGAAGCCTAACCAGCCATATAAAAGATACAAATTTTATGGCTATTGTTATCATTGCAATAGGTATGGACATAGAAGGGCAGATTGTAAATTCTATGTGAGAAACAGCCCAGTTGTGAGAAGGAACCCTTTCTCAATCCTAAATAGCCACAAAATTGAGTGCTATATGTGTCATAATTATGGACACTTGGCTAGGGATTGTAGGTTGCATATTGCCAACAAGTTTCAGGTTGAAAAGAAACCCAAGTTAGTCAAGGCTTGGAGAGCAAAGCAAAGTGCAGAAAGTCCCAAAGAATCTCTCATTGTGCAAACCGCTTTCAATGCACAAAAGAAGACAGCACCATGGGTCCTTGATAGTGGCTGTTCGAGTCATATGACTGGTGATAAAGAAAAATTCATCAAGTTACAGCACTATGAAGGTGGTTTGGTAAAGTTTGGTAACAATGATGGTGCCAAAATTGTTGGAAAAGGTGTTGTTCAGCTGATGGCAAACAAGATCAGATCTGAAGAGGTCTTATATGTGTCTGGATTGAGACACAATCTGTTGAGTGTGAGCCAGATCTGTGATAAGGGCCACGAAATTGTTTTTACAAAGAATGGGTTTGCTATCAAGAAGAGTAGCAACGGCAAAACAGTGGCTACTGGGTCAAGGACAGCTGGAAATCTTTACACCTTGTCAGATGGAGCTGAAAAGACATGCTTATTGAGTCGGTCAGAAGAGAGTTGGTTGTGGCACAAACGCCTTGGGCATCTAAACTTTGGCAACATGTCAAAGATTTGCAATTCAAAGGCTGTTAGAGGTATGGCTACAGTTGAAAAGCCTTCAAACCCCATTTGTGACTCTTGTCAAAAGGGAAAGCAAACGAGGGTAATGTTCAAGACGAAGGAGCATCATACGAAGAAACCTCTTGAGCTGGTACACACTGATCTCTGTGGACCGATGCGGACTCAAAGCACCAATGGAGATAAGTATTTTATGCTTTGCATTGATGATTTTACTCGCATGACATGGGTATTATTTCTTAAGCATAAACATCAAGCACTTGATCGGTTCAAAGTGTTTAAAGCACAGGTTGAAAACATGCTAGGGAAGCAGATCAAGACGCTAAGGTCTGATCGTGGAGGCGAATTCACATCTGATGAATTCACTAAGTATTGTGAACATCATGGCATCCAAAGACAATACTCAGCCCCTAGAACTCCACAGCAGAATGGAGTTGTTGAGCGCAAGAACCGCACTGTGCAAGAAATGGCACGCACCATGCTGGTTGAAAGTAAGATGGCTGATAAGTATTGGAAAGAGGCGATTCATACGGCTGTTTATATTCAGAATCGTTGCTTGATCAGGCCACATGAAGATAAAACACCTTATGAGCTATGGTTTGGAAGAAAAGCTACAGTCAAGCACTTCAGAGTCTTCGGTAGCAAGTGTTACATCAAGCGGCTCGAACAAAATCCGGGCAAATTTGCAGAAAGAGCCGATGAAGGTATTTTTCTGGGTTACTCATCCTCTAGTAAAGCTTACAGATGCCTTAACAAAAGGACCAGAAAAATTATTGAAAGTGCTGATGTTAGAATTGATGAAAACCATGAGTCAAAGAAGGTAACTCATAATGACAGTCCAGTGTATGAGGACTCGAGTGAGATTGATGATGAAGTGGCTGAACCTGATTCTGAAAAGGCAAAAGATGATTCAGAGGATACTTCTCCTAGAAAGAAAAGTACTTGGGTAGAGCAACACCCTAAGGATCAAATCATTGGAGATCCTGAGGCCGGTGTAAAAACTAGACAAAGTGTAGTTAGCAATTACTCACTTGTGTCCACCATTGAGCCCAAGACAGTAGCTGAAGCTAGTCTAGATGAAAGCTGGTTAAAAGCTATGCATGAGGAGTTGGAGCAGATTGAGAAAAACTCCACATGGGAACTAGTCCCTAGACCTACTGATAAGAATGTGATTGGTACTAAATGGGTCTTTCGGAACAAGCTGAATGAAGATGGTCAGGTCATACGAAACAAGGCAAGGTTGGTTTGTAAAGGCTATGCACAAGTTGAAGGCATAGATTTTGAAGAGACCTTTGCACCGGTGGCTCGTCTGGAAGCCATTCGTATGTTTCTTGCATTGGCTGCCTATAAAACCTTCAAGGTATTTCAGATGGATGTTAAGTCAGCTTTCTTGAATGGTTTACTTGAAGAAGAGGTCTACATTGAGCAACCTGATGGCTTTCTAATTAGCAAAAATTCAGACTTAGTTTGCAAGCTGAAGAAGGCTCTATATGGACTGAAACAGGCGCCAAGGGCATGGTATGCAAGGCTGGATCTTTATCTTCGCAAGATTGGTTTTGGAAAAGGACTAGTTGATAGCAATCTGTATGTCAAATCTGATTCAAGCAAACAGCTGGTGGTTATTGTTTATGTTGATGACATAATATTTGGAGGCAATGATGAGAATATGTGCAGGATTTTTGCTGAAGATATGACGAAAGAATTTGAGATGTCTATGCTTGGAGAGCTAAAGTTCTTCCTAGGATTACAAGTTCAGCAGCTGAAAAATGGTATTTTTATATCTCAGATGAAATATATAAAGGAAATGCTGAAGCGTTTTAACATGGAAGACAGCAAGCCCGTGAGCACGCCAATGACAACGAACACGAAACTTAGCAAAGATGATAAGGCTTCGTCCGTTGATCACACCACCTATCGTTCTATGATAGGAAGCTTGCTTTACTTGACTGCTACAAGACCAGATCTTCTACAAGCAGTATGTATGGTGGCTCGATTTCAAGCATCACCAACTGAGACGCACCTTACAGCAGTGAAAAGGATATTTCGATATCTAAAAGGTACTATGGAGCTTGGAATATGGTATCCTAAAGGTAAATCCTTTACTCTTGTCGCATACTCAGACGCCGATTGGGCTGGTTGCGTAGATGATCGCAAGAGTACAAGTGGTGGTGCATTCTATCTTGGTGATAGATTAGTAGCTTGGCACAGCAAGAAGCAAGACTCCGTCTCACTTTCGACAGCGGAAGCAGAATATATTGCAGCGGCAACTTGTTGTACGCAAGTGTTATGGATGCGGCAAATGCTCTCTGATTTAGGAGTTCCAACAACAGATCCTACGCCGATCCTCTGTGATAACACTAGTGCAATTCATATCTCCAAGAATCCAGTTCAGCATTCAAGGACTAAGCATGTTGCAATCCGCTATCACTTTCTCAAGGATAAAGTTGCAGATGGTGAGGTAAAGTTGGAATACGTTCCTACTACTGAGCAAGTGGCTGATATCTTCACAAAACCTTTGCCAAAGGAAGTCTTCGAGTATCTCCGAAAGAAATTAGGAGTTACTCATTCTCCTACACCTTAGGAGATGTGCCAGAAAGGGGGAGCAATGAATTCGTTGAATATCTTATTTGCTCCTAGATTGGTCCCTTTGGAATTATTGTCAAAGGGGGAGAAGATTATGCATGGAAAGGTTGATATGCATGTCATCTTGAGAAGGTTATCTGGAGATTGGTATCAAGTTATGCTGAGAAGATTATGCAAGGAAAGACTATATGCATGTTGAAGTTAGTCTTATGCTAAGAAGATGGAAATATGATAGCATGAGGAAGATGGAAGATTGGAATGAAAATTGGTATCAAGATAGTGAATGAGAAGATCATGTTCCAAGGGGAGTTTATTGTTCTAAAAAGGCTCTATGATGTCAACATGTTCCAAGTGTCTGTGTTGAAGTTCCAAGTGTTGCCAACAATTCCAAAGGGGGAGATTGTTGGAATTTGAGATGCATTGAGTTGAATCTTGAAGCATTGGTGTGTTTGGTGTCTCAAGCATCAAATTGTATTGGAATTATTGTCAACACTATGTCTCAATCATGTGTTGAAAGAGTGGAAGTGATAGAGCTCAAGAAGAATGAAAAAGGAAAACAGTGAAGAAAATCAGTTTTTCCTGGTGCAGTGTACCCGGTCGACCGAGCTCCCTGGCCGGTCGACCGAGCATGAAGAAAGTGCAAAATCAGAGCTTACAGTTATTTTTTGACACAGAGGTCATCCGGTCGACCCAGCTCCTGGTGCGGTCGACCGAGCATGCACGAGGTCGACCGAGGCTTCCAGGATGTCGACCGAGCTCGGTTCCAGAATTTGACAACTTACAACTTTTTAAAGTTCGTCAGGCGCCCAGTTCACCCGGTCGACCGAGGTCCCCAGCCGGTCGACCGAGCACACACAGACAGCAAGTATTGCAGAATTAGAAGTCTTTTGCTAAAAGTTAGGAATTTTTGGTAATTCGTTTGGGACTCTTTCTAAACGAATTGTAGCCTATTTTGGACACTCTTTGGGGTTGCTAAAACCTATATAAACACTCCTAATCTCGTTTTCAATTATAAGCATCAAAGAAAGAAGAGTTTGAGAGAGTTTTGGAGAGAAGAGTGCTTGGAGAAGAAGGTGCTTGTGTCTTGCTGTTGTGGAGCAACTTTCTACAGCAAGTGTGGACGAATTTGAAGCCTCATGAAGATGGTATTTTCGTTCATAAGATAAGTCTCTCTTTTATGCTTTAGATTTCTATTTGTAAGGGATTGAGAGAGAGAGAGTTGTAGAGGGGAAAGGGCTGTAGATCAGTTTATCTTCTTTGCTGTAATCATCAAGTTGGTGCTTGGTGTTTTGGGGTTTGGTGATCCTGTCTGTGGGTGCAGACAAATTGTAAAGGGAGTTGTAGCTTCCTAGATAGTTGGTGCTATCTGAAACCTAAGGGAGTCGGTGCTTCCTAGATAGTTGGTGCTATCTGAATTTAAGGGTTGGTGCTCTTTGTCGTCGGTGCGACTAAATAAGATTCAGACCTGTACCGGATTGTTGTTCGGACGGGATTGAACCGTGGACGTAGCCTTTTGGTGAACCACGTAAAATCTGGTGTCAATTGTGTGGTTTGATTTGAATTGTTGTTAGCAAGGACCTGTTTAAAAGAGATCACTGATTCACCCCCCCCTCTCAGTGATCACGAGATCTAACAGTCTCTAGGAAGGAAGGATGAAGCAGCCATTTGTCTTCAAATTTGAAAGGAGGATTAGAGGTGGGGGCTTGGAGATGATGAGCTAAGAGGATTGGGCTGTGGTCAGAGGAGATTCTGGGCAGGTGGTGGACAATGGGGTCACGGAATTGGGATATCCAGTTGGAATTGACTAAGGCTCTATCAAGTCTGGCAGCCACGTAGGAGGAGCCTTGCCTATTGTTGGACCAAGTGAATCTGTTACCAACAAAGCGGATGTCATGAAGGCCAGCTTGCATCACAGCAGCTTGGAAGGCTTTGAGGGAGGATTGAGTAGGGTTGCATAGACTGAACTTGTCAGCGTGTGAAAGGGTAGCATTGAAGTCCCCAATGACACACCAGGGCTCGGTGGTCAGGGAGGAGTCAATGAGGACTGCCCAGAGGTCCTTCCTGAGGGAGGGGCTGGTGGAACCATAAACACCAGTTATGATAGTGTTTAGGCCTGAGGAAGGGTTATGGAGAATCATAGAGAGGTGTTGAGAGGAGAAGTCTTTAACAGAGGCAGAGAGGTGGTGGGAGGATCTAGTAAGGCACCAGAGATTGGGGACTGAGGATGTAAAAGAAAGGGCATTTGAGTGGAAGGTATCGAAACCTAGCCGGTTCCAGGTAAGAGAGATAGAAGAGATGAAGGGAGTCATGGGTTTAGAGATGAAGATGAGGTCAGGGGAGTGTTTGAGGATCATGTTGGCCAAAACACGTTGAGTGGGGCGATTAGCAATGCCCCTACAATTCCAATAGAGGACTTTTAACATTTGGAGGGATTTGAGGAGGTTTTTTTGCCTCTAGACCTCCTAGTAATTGGGCCAGAAGAGGGGGCAAGGGAGGTATGGTTTCTTACTTTCTCTTTCTTCTTGATGGTGGTGGTGGAAATGGGGTGAATGTCAGCTGAGTCTGTGGAGGTTACCAAGGGAGAGGAGGAGGGGGGATTGAAAGAGGGAGTAATTTTTGTTGAACTTGAACAAGGGGAGCTGGGTACAGCTTTGGGTTGAGTTAAGTCAGGAAGAGAGATAATGACATTAGGAGGGAGTGTAGGAGGAACATGGGGGGTCTCAAAACCAGGTGGCAATTCTAAGGAGGAATTACCTTCTGAGAGGGCTGGGTTTAGAAGTGAGCAACGATCAAGGATGGAGAAAGGATTGGAGATGTCAAAAGGAGGGTCGGAGAGGGAGGAAGGGAGTGCCTTTTGATTAGAGGTAGGACTGGAGGTGGGAGGGTGAATAGAAGAGGGTAGAAGAAGTACAGGAATAGAGGGGGAGGGGGGAGTTGGAGTAGGAGCAATGAGAGAAGAGGCCGGGTTAGGAGGATGATGAGATGGGATGGGGTTCAAATTTAAAGGAGGGGGAGGCATAGGTTGAAGATTCAAACCAGGGCTACCTGTAGCAAGAGCCAGAGAGTCTGGTGGGGAGGGGATAGGAAGGGGGGAGGGTGTGGATGAAACTAAGGCAGGTGGGGTATGGATCAGAGGGATGGTTTTGGAGGAAGCTGGAGAAGGGGAAGAGGGCTTGGTGGCTGGGAAATGGCCAGAATGAGGGCAGGAATCCTGACTGTGGCCTGGAGAGAGGCAGAGGGAGCAAGGGCAATGCTCATATTCCACTGAGATTTCCAGCTCGCCTTCCCCTTGGAGATTAACCAGAATGGAGGAAGGCTTGGGTTTAGAGAGATCAATGTTGACCAGGACTCTAGCAAAGGTGAGTATTCTTTGAGCTAGTGTGATATTATCAAGCTTGATTGGTTGCCCAATTGAGTTGGCTAGAGAGAGGATGATGTTTTGACTCCAGCAGTGATAGGGAAGACCAACCAGTCTGATCCAGATAGGTGCTATTGAAGGCCAAGCTGATTCATCTTGCCCAGGGGACCAAGGTAAGAAACATACTTTTTTCTTATCAATGGAAAGGGGAGAGAGGCTGAGAATGGCTACCTTGTCTTCTAGAGAGTTGAACCGGAATAGGAAATGGCCTTTGCTAGTGAGGGAAACCATGCATGGTCTAGAAAGGGGCCATTGCTTTGCTTTTGCTTCCATCCATTCAATAGAGGGACGCCTTCCAACAAATCTGCCTAAGATTGAGAAGGCGAAAGATTCTTTGCTAGAGGTAAGCATGGATTGGGGGATTGTGAGGGTTGGCTTACCATTGATCCACGAGTGTGGGGGAAATAAGGTTGGGTTACAGGAAGGGGGGTGAGGCACAGAGAAGAGGTTAGCAAAAGTTTGAGTAGAAGGAAGGGGGGGTTTGGTAGAGGGAATGGAGAGGGGGGCTGAGAGCGGGTATTCAGCTGCAGAGGTTGGGGATGCTGAAAGGACCAGGGGTGGTTGCAGGACAGGTAAAGGGGGTGGGTGCTGACCAGGTAAAGTGGGTGGGTGTTGGACAGGGATTGGGGGTGACTGCTGGACAGGAAGAGAGGCTGGCAACTGGACAGGTGGGGGGGGTGGCTGCTGAGCAGATATACGGGGTGGATGTTTAGCAAGTAGTGGACAGGAAGTGGCTGCAGGGGCTGGAGGAGAGGGTAGTTGGGGTGGCTGCTGTGTAGTTAGAGGGGGGAAATTATGGGCCTGTAAGGAGAAGGGGTGGGATGAGAGATGAGAGGAAGAAGAAAGGGACAGTTCAGTGGAGGTGGGGGTGTTGGGTTGAGATGGTGGCTTAGCAGTGGAAGGGTCTGAAAGGAGAGGGTGGGAAGAGAGGGAAGAGAGGGGATGCAGGGGATGAAAAGCAGGGAGAGGCTGTGCAAAGGAGGTAATCAGTGTGGGTTGGGGAAGGAGAGCAGGTAGAGGCTGGGCGGCAGTTGGAGTGGTCGTGAAAGTTAGGTGGGGCTGTTGACCAATCGGAGAATGTAGGTGGTTTTGGGCGGGAGGCATTTTTGACTTGGCTGGTTCATAAGGTCTCATGAAGTTGGTTTCAGGGAATCTAGTTTAGCGCTATGAGTAGAGCTCTATGTTTGGAGGATTTTTATTATTCCATAACCTCCTGATCCTAGGCAGGATTATAGTGACTTTGGAGACACTCTGTAGCAGTGGGCTTCACACATTTAAACAATAAGCCATTTGTACTACTAGTATAACTAGAGTCAAATTACTATATGTTACCCTGCTCTCTATCCATGATATTGATATGTTAGGTCTTAATTCATATCAACATTAACTCGCATCATATGATTCATATGTAAAGCCTTGTTTATTTCATTCACATGACCTTCCACTATCATCATTTTTTCTCCTTAATTCATATCTTATATATAATGCAAAAGTGTGCCTCATGTGGTCATCTTAATACAAGATGCAATCCGTTGTGTTTGATGAGACTATGGCTCTTGTGTTTTCTTTTTGTTATATGTTACATCGCATGATTCTTTTCGATCATTTTGTTACATGTTACATGGGTTTATCATGGATTTAAAATTAAAACTATATGTAGCTATGTCACGTGGCCATCTCTTTTGCTTGAACATGAAGTTTCTCTTCAATTATACATCTAAGTTTATAGTATTATTGTCTTTTCATTGTTGTGAACTCTGATCTGCACCCATAATATATACTCACCGTTTTGTGCATTTATAACACATGGGATTTACAAAGTAATTCAGATTGCAGAGATTGAGGGCCCACTATGGAATGGGCGTTTGAACTTTCAATAAATGATAATTTAAAGTTTTCTATTTATTTCTTGTATGGAAACATGTCACCGTGGTGTAAAACTAGTAAGACATCATTTAAAGGATTGTATGGTTAAATGGGAAATAATATGACAATCCTAAACCACAAGTCGCTGCTAACAAAACTATACACTCACATTGACATGGTGGGACAAGATTTTGTTACAAGGATGGACCTTGAGTCGATGTGGATGCAGTTGAAATAACATACAGCTCTCAAAAAAAATTTGCAGTTGAAATAACATTAATTCGTTTCTTCTTCCTTTTGGCCCTGACCTCTAAAGTAGTATAAGGCAGCATATAGAAAATTTCTATTTCTCATCATGTTATTCTATTTTACACGGTTCTTATGTTTCAGGCCGTGTGCACAGCTGTTTCTATTCTTGCTTCTGTGCCTTTGGGTGAATGTGCATTTGTATTTTTTTCCCCTTGCTTTGTTATTATGTAGCTCAGATGGTTCCAATTTAAATTGTGCAGGATGTTGTTTGCTTTGGGAAGTTTACTAGAAACTTGTCTCAAGAAGAACAACAACACTTTGATAATACTTTTACCTTCTATTGATACTGCCAAACTTCCCGACAGGTGGCATTCTTCACACTCTGTCTGTGATTTCCATTTAGTGATAGTCATGCACTCTGAAGTTATGATTCATTGTTGTAAGTCAGTTTTGCCGGAGGTATTTCACTAACTGAAATTCTACCATTATAATTCTATCTTCGAAATTGAAGTCGTATGATGAACTTAATGAAAAAGGACTCCCGGTTAGAGAATTACGTGCGAAACACACAATTTTCCAACACTTAGGCTCAAAAACGGCTCACCGGGGGTCCGGAACGGGAAACGGCCGCGGAAAAATTCCAAAATCGGCACGAGCACTTCGCTCGAGGGTAGAGTGACTTGTAGGAACTGACGGTTCGCAAATAGGACTCCCGGTTAGAGAATTACGTGCGAAACACACGATTTTCCAACACTTAGGCTCGAAACCGGCACGCCGGGGGTCCGGAATGGGAAACGGCCGCGGGAAAATTTCGAAATTAGCACGAGCACTTCACTCGAGGGTAGAGTGACTTGTAGGAACTGACGGTTCGCAAATAGGACTCCTGGTTAGAGAATTACGACCAAAACACACGATTTTCCAACACTTAGGCTCGGAAACAGCCCGTCGGGGGTCCGGAACGGGAAACGGCCTGTGGGAAAATTTTGAAATCGGCACGAGCACTTCGCTCGAGGGTAGAGTGACTTGTAGGAACTGACGGTTCGCAAATAGGACTCCCGGTTAGAGAATTACGACCGAAACATATGATTTTCCAACACTTAGGCTCGAAAACGGCCCGTCAGGGGTCCGGAACGGGAAACGGCTGCGGGAAAATTCTGAAATCGGCACAAGCATCCGGAACGGGAAACGACCGCGGGAAAATTTCGAAATCGGCACGAGCACTTCGCTCAAGGGTAGAGTGACTTATAGGAACTGACGGTTCGCAAATATGACTCTCGGTTAGAGAATTACGACCGAAACACACGATTTTCCAACACTTAGGCTCGAAAACGGACCGCCGGGGGTCCGGAACGGGAAACAGCCGTGGGAAAATTCTGAAATCAGCAAAAGCACTTCGCTCGATGGTAGAGTGACTTGTAGGAACTGACGGTTCATAAATAGGACTCCCGGTTAGAGAATTACGTGCGAAATACACGATTTTCCAACAATTAGGCTCGAAAACGGCCCACCGGGGGTCCGGAATGGGAAACGGACTCGGGAAGATTCCAAAATCGGCACGAGCACTTCGCTCGAGGGTAGAGTGACTTGTAGGAACTGACGGTTCGCAAATAGGACTCCCGGCTAGAGAATTACGTGCGAAACACACGATTTTCTAACACTTAGGCTCGAAAACGGCCCGCCGGGGGTCCGGAATGGGAAACGGACTTGGGAAGATTCCAAAATCGGCACGAGCACTTCGCTCGAGGATAGAGTGACTTGTAGGAACTGACGGTTCGCAAATAAGACTCCCGGCTAGAGAATTAGGACCGAAACACATGATTTTCCAACACTTAGGCTCGAAAATGGCCCGCCGGGAGTCTGGAACGGGAAACGGCCGCATGAAAATTCCGAAACCGGCACAAACACTTCGCTCGAGAATAGAGTAACTTGTAGAAACTGACGGTTCTCAAATAGTACTTCCGGTTAGAGAATTACACATAAAAACGTTTAATTTGGAACACTTAGTCTCGAAAATAGGCCGTCATAGGTCGAAAACGGGAAACAACCATTGAACTGCTAATAAATCAGCACATGTACCTTGTTCAATGCCTAAGTAACTTGTTGGAATTGACGGTTAGTGAATCGGACTTCTGGTTAACAAGTGAGACGCAAAAGTCGTCTGATTGTCAACATTTTGGCTGGAAAAAAGTTGGCAGAGAAACTTAGGAAAAGTTATATATATACATGTTTATTTTTAATTTATATAATTTAATTCATTATAAAGATTTTAATGCTCTCATTGCAGATTGATGAACGCATTAGGGTCGGTTGCAGAATTATTGGGATGTTAGACTTCTTTTCGGTTTATTTGTATATATAGACATTGATATGAGACTGTATCATTATTGATTGTTATATTTGTTTAATGAGATGAATGATTTAATGAAAAATGGAGATGGTTGTCTGTTCATTTAGTAACTTTTGTTTCATTGCATATTTTATGTTGAATATAGGTAGATGAACAGGTTTATTTTTGATACAGGTGTATAAACAGGTTTACAGGAAAATAATAATGAAAAAATAAATTCAATATTAAAAAAAAAAGACCTTTACCGACGTTTGTTTTCATCGGTAAAAAAGTAAAATTAAAAATTAAAAAAAAATGAAATTATTTTTGCCGACAAAAAAAAAAAGTCGGCAAAATAAAAAATAAAAAAAAATGAAATTATTTTTGCCGACGAAAAAAAACGTCGGCAAAAATAAAAAATAAAAAATATTTTTCCGACGTAAAAAAAACGTCGGCAAAATAAAAAATAAAAAATAAAAAAATGAAATTATTTTACCGACGAAAAACAAACGTCGGCAAAATAAAAAAGAAAAATAAAAAAAAATAAAATTCTTTTGCCGACAAAAAAAAACGTCGGCAAAATAAAAAATAAAGATTAAAAAAAAATGAATTTATTTTATCGACGAAAAACAAACGTCGGCAAAAATAAAAAATTAAAATTCTTTTGCCGACGAAAAAAAACGTCGGCAAAATAAAAAATAAAAAATAAAAAAAATGAAATTATTTTGCTGATGAAAGTAAACGTCGGCAAAAGTAAAAACGAAAAATAAAAAAAAATGAAACTCTTTTGCCAGCGTAAAAAAACGTCGGCAAAAGTCAAAATAATCGTCGGTAAAAATATGATTTTTGCCGACGAAAAATAATTTCGTCGAGAAAATATTTTGCTGACGACTTTTTACCGACGTCTAGGCGGCGAAAATGTAACTTTTGGCGACGAAAATTTTCGTCGCCAAAAGTGAAGGTTCTTATAGTGAATTAAAGCTTTTCCAATCCACAGGCTTGAAATTCATAAAGCCCATTTGACAGATGTATATTCTTAGTTAGTGCTAAATATATTCGGCTTGGCTGGGCCTTTAAGAGGAAGTGGAACCAAGCCTGACTCATTCATTTTTTTGGTTAAAGAATTGATCTCAGAACCCCATAACCTAAAAGCACAGCCCAAATCCGGCCCAATGCAGCAATGGCCTACCCAGGAGTGCGGACGCACCTGATTGGGTGGAAATGCAATACTCATTAGTCCAACTAAAGTGAATCCAAACGGGACCAAAGTAAACTTGTTTCCCATTCCATTCTCAAACTCATGCCTCCCATTTGGGTGGGGGTAGGGGGCATGCCTTCTTACTTTATCAAACATGTCTGTTTTTCCCTTTGAGTAAAACCCATTACATGTCTTGTTAGGTGCATGTGGGTCGCTTGGTCGGAGGGCACATTTCACTTTGTTGGGTGGTCGACATTAGAGAAGAATCTAATCTGCTGATGTCTACCCGACGTTGGCCAGGAGACGTATGTAACATGTGGGCACAACCTGACCGTAGAATGGGGACACATGGCATACATAATTGGTGCCCGATCAAGTCTGTCATCTCCGGTCCATGGCATGCACATCAAGCAGTTTGGAAACTGGCACTTTTCTTACTATGTGTACTGCGGGAAGTAGGGGCCTAGCCTTTTTTTTTTTTTTTGGTGCTTGAGGAGGCCCGACCAATTTTGCAAATATCTTTATGAGGATTGAATAGAAATAATTTCGGATTTTGACTTTTTATCCAATGTTACAATTGTAATTTTGTAAAGTAAAATATATATAGAAAAGTACTATTGATTACCCAGGAAAAAGAAAAATAATGGGCCATGAAAAAAGTTACTTTATGGGTGGTTTGTTGACGTGGTAATAATTCCGAGATATTCATGGACAAATGGGCTCCAATGAAGAAACATTAAGAGCATGTTTAATTTGGTAACAGGTGAGGAATCCAAAGATCTGATGATTCTCCACTATCATTGGAAAAATGATTCCTCACTGGGGATTTGTATAGTTGATGATTTCACATTGATATTGGTGTGTATCGATGCATATAGTGGAGAAAAATAAGGTTCAGTGTGCAAATCCTCTTTAAGTGAGGATTTTTAAATCTTAAGGGGGGTGGTCGAATCTGAAAATCCTAACAAATGATGATTTCCATTCGTCTAAATCCTCAAGAATTTATAATTGCCAAACATGAATTTTGGTTGCCAAACGGGATCTAAAGATATGAAGGGGGAAGGATATAAGATGAGGATGTAGACAAGCCTCGGCTTTTTAAGGAGTAGATTCATTAGAGCAATGACAGAATGTTCATTTTATTTCTCCCTTTTATTCATTTTCCAGTAAGCTTCTTATGTCTTTTTAGGATGTGAAATGAGATTTACATATATAAACTTTAAATCTGTAAATTTCACACACACACACACATGTGAAATATATCATCATTTGTTTGTAAGCACCATTTTTACCTCTTGTAAAAATTGGACTAAATCTCAGAGTCTATGAAGATGTAAGATAGGAGACTAAACGTGTTTAGGGGGTTGGGTCAATAAAGAATTTGAAGCTCAAGCTGATGATGCTGGCCCCACTGGAGTTGCAAGAAAAAGAGATGGCAATGACGGATTTATAACATTATCTCTCCCGTGTGGAAATTGTACCAGTGCCTCTTTTAGGTGTGAGGTTTGTAACCATTAGAATTTGAGAAGAATTGTGAAGCTTATGGCGTAAAACTGACCTCATTTGCCCATATTTTTCACATCAAAATTCATGCAGTGATGCTTAAATAAATACAAAAAAGTATTTTGTACTTTATATACTTAAATGAATGCAAATAAATGACCCCTAAACATAGAAACATGAAACACCCCAATGAGAAGGGCATCTCATCTCATACAATTGCTCAAAGATCGATCCCTAGGTAAGTAAGTTGTATCACAAGTTGTGTACCACTCACCTATCTAGCAAAAAAATGACCCATAAAGGGTCATTAATGCAAAGGCAAAAATCAAGGGCTTCCTCAGAATTTGTGTGATGTTATATGCGATGGAGGTGGTGAAAGTTCTAAAAGGTGATTTTGATTGGTCAAGGTAATTTTGATTGGGCCGTCAAAGCTAATATTTGATTTTGTTGATTTTCTTTTCATTCTTAGAAGTAAGGTTGAATCGGTTGCTGCATTCCATGGCTAAGAAGGACTACCTTTTAAATCAAGATTTTTTTGGGGTTAGGGGTTTTATGAGTTAAGAGGTCGAGGTGTTTAGTTTCTATTGTGGTTTTTTGCCTTTTTCTGCCTATTCTCTTCTGGTGGTTTGTTGTTCTTCTCCTTGTCTGATCGTATGTTAATTTCTTTAATTTGTTAATGAATTTAAGCTACTTTCAACTAGAAAAAAAAGGGTTGTTAATGCATAAACATTTTTTGTCTTTTCCTTCTTTTTTTTACCACTTTTAAAAATAGATTTCTTAGAAATCCAAGAAACGCAATTACATAAATAAGCCGGCCCTAGGGAAAACACAGAGGTATTTTATGTTTATACAATATTTTATCTAAATAACATTCTATGCTCAATGACCAAGTGGGAAGGTCTGAGTAGGTTATGCATGCCATTTTTATTTTTTGTTTTTGCAGCTGATTTTTTCATAAATATTGCAACGACTATAACAATAAATGGGATTTATCATAATAATATTAGAACAAGAGTTCTTCAAGAAAATATCACAATATTAGTGTGACAAGTCCAAAAATGTAGTGATAATTGAAAGATGGGATCTGGCAACTTATTTGATGATGTTTCATGTAGGGTTTGGTACTAGTCAAATGATGTTTCATATAGGGTTTGGTACTAGTCAAATGATGTTTCATATAGGGTTTGATAGAGCCTAGAGGTCATCTGTATATTTCTAAGCAAACAACATATTCCAAGGATGTTTGATATGTCTCACTACCAATTTGAGCTCTATTCAGAGACCATATACTCAATTGATGCAGCCCATGAATGGGCTTTTTGCCTATATGTTGAAAGAGACACACGTTGAGCTTCCCTCTCATTTATTTAAAAAGAACTTCAAGTTACTTTTGAAGTCTTTTAGCTAATTTTAAAAGAATTCAACTAAGAAACAGAGGAACGATGTTTACTCGAAGCATTGATTTGTGGCTCACCTAGAGAGGATTTGGATAGTCTGACTGAGGATAAGGAGTGTCACATGTCTGATCTATGATCCTAACTATGGGTTTAATTGCACCAAATTTAACGGTTATGCATCCCACGACATAACCATGAAAATTCAGGACCTAACGTCGATAATTTAAATATAGTTAACTTTTTGGCCTGCACCTAATTTAAAGTTAACTTCCAATCCCCCATTACGTATGTGATTGGTAAGCATCCAGATCATGAACCATTTTGCGGGCTGTTCGTACCCAAACATTCCTGATCTTAAAAGAAACTATCCAAAAAGAAGAAAAAAGAAAGAAGAAAGAAAAAATGAATTGTGTTTATCATCTTCAGTCAAGCAAACTATGATGATCCAATCACGGAGGCGGAACTTTTTTTTTTTTTTTTTATAACAGAGGGGGGAACTTTAACCTGATAACGAACAATTTTGGTGGATGGTAATGAAAAGTTTAGGGCAGATTCCATCATTTTCTTTTTATTTTTTATTTTTAACGTTTTGGTGGGCTGCGCTCATAATGGTCTATAGCTTTTCTCAATTAGACCATTTCCTTTTTACATATTTAAGGTATTTGATATTTTGAAAAGACATATATAGTAGAATTTTCTTCAAATTTATTGAAGAAAAAAGTAAAGTTTATTTGTGAAATTGAAATAAAATGGACGTTTGATCTTCATTATTAACTACTTATGGCATGAATTGAATTAATTCAATTTCTATGTATTATAATGCAAACAAACAGGCCTTACATGAGATTCTACAATTTGTATCTTAGTAGGTAAGAAGTAAGTGGGTTAGCAAAGTTAGAATAGGATTATGATTAACTTGAATCCATTGGAATGTGGCTTCACGCTAATTTAATCAGGGAAATGGTGTATCAAGTGTATGTATCCAAATGAAGAAATGCTAACATCTCACACCCAATCGGTATTCCAGCTGAGGATTCCATGGAGTACAGAATCCATAGCATATTTTTTTATTTGAGACATTCAGGGGCTAGCGCTGGTTGTTTTATGTGATTTAATTCCTAGGGATTCATAGCTTTGTGTTTTTATAAGTCATTAAAAATTAAAAATGAATATTAAAAAATGACCATCAAATAAGCTCCCTTTTGATGGAAATTAAGTCTACGGAACCCAATCCATCAATAGAATAATTCAAATACTAGGGAAGTCAAGGTCCGTAGACCATCAATAGAGTAATTCAAATACTAGGGAAGTCAAGGTCCTTACTATGTTATATTCTTCACCCTCATCTCAAAGCACTCACCTTTATTGATCCTTGACTTTTTATGTATTTAGAGACCTATGTATGGTAAGATCCAGCATCCAAAATAAGATGCAGATTGTAATAAGTATAATTGGATAAAAAGTCTTCAAAATAAAGTTTTTAAACATACAAGTGAAGATATTAAATAGTAAATATTTAAAGCTAAGTAGATCCTTAAATATCAATATCACTACTATAAATATATTTTTAACATGTAGATACAGTCATCTTGGATCCAGATCCTCGGGTCAGCTTTGGGTCCTTAAATCTTTGTTCTCCATCCAAATTAAGATTTCTCCATAATCTAAAAATGAGTTCCATACCTACGTTATTAGAATTCTATTAGAAGACTCCTGATATTTGAATAATCAAACACCCATTTGCAACCCCAGGGAGGCCAACCTCCTTATTCTTCAGTGCCAATGTACATAGATCCTGCGAAAATAGTAGGTCGGACCCGTCCCCTCCACAACATAACTTTCTCATCACACGTTTAGCCCGCTTGTAAATCATCACATTTCATAGACATGTCACTGCAGAAACGAGCCTTTCAAAGGCATTCTAGCGGGATCTGGGCTAAGTATTTATCCCTCTCCAACTTCAAAGCAAAATGGCCCGGGCCTAGGGTCTAGCCCAAACCATTTTAAACACCTTATTAAACCTGCATATCTTGACTTGACTTGGGGGCACTTAGTCCCAGCCGGGTCCAACATATGTCCCAGTTCAGTTTCGCTGAACTTGGAGGCAAAAGAGGCAATCAACATCAAAGTCACAAAAGGAAAGGGACAGAAATTAAAGATCCTATGTGGCCTTCACAAAGGTCTGTTTTTCTGCATCTCTTAAGTGAGGGACATGAAACGACAAGTTCGGTAGCCCATAAAACCCCATCCCAAGTGACATTTTCTTTCCATTCGTGTGGGTTGATTTGAGATCATTCACTGCCTTCTTGAAGCTCAGTTCATAGACTTCTCCTTGGATAAGTTTCTACTGTAAGTAGACTTCCCTTTCGCAATGCTGTTTGCTTTTCTAGTTTTAAATCTTAATCTGTTACGTAGGAACAACTACATAAAGAGGTTGGTTAGTGCGTCAATACCTATTATTAGTCTTAAGAATGTCTTGATTGAGTCAATTACGTTTCGATTGATTGAAGAAGAGTTGGCCCAAACTTGTTAAATCAAGTAAACTCAATCGAGTCTGACCAAGTTTTGGAACAATGGTAAAAAATAGTTTGACCATCTAGGATCATTTTAAAATTAAATACATCGCAGCTTAACGGAAGATTTTTTCATGAGCATCGCTCCCACAGGAGCTTCCATTCGGATCATCACCAAAGACAGGACCCCCTAAATTTCATCAGATCTACATGATGAACGGCAATGATAGATGTACAATTCATTGGGTGCATAGGAGGAAATCGTCTCAGTTTAATGGCCGTTTTTAGAGCTAGAAGATCCAAGCGAGTAGGTGTTGTGAGTCTATAGAAAATTAGATCGATAAGATATTGGTGATGATTCTAATTAATTTTGAGAGATTCATTCTAGACATAAGCTCAGATTTTAGTAGTTTTTACTTGTCTTTCCATTGATAAAATTATTTTCACTTTTCATTGATAAAATTATTGTCACTTTCCTTTATCTAAAACTCATATCATAACAAAGAAAGGGTACAAAAAGTGATGAGGGAGAGCAAGCTTGGACGGGGACCAAACAAAAGAGAGATAGAGAGGTGTTTCTAGTCAAGGGCAAGGGAGGGAGGGAGAGATTTGAGTGCCATTAAAAATGGAAGAGTCAAGTTTGGAAAGAGGGAGAGGTGGTGCGTGAGTAATAAATGACATTTTAATGAATCGAATTAGATTAAAGAATATTAAAAGAGAATTCAAAATCGTGGGGGATGGTCAAAATCAATTGGAGCTGATTTCAGTTTGAAATCGGTCTCTTTCATGTATTATATTAGTAACTCAAAACCTATACATGATGTCCATATAGGAGCCAAATATATTATATCAATATGTTTACTCCCTTTTTTAATTTTAGATTTTTCTTATATAATGTAATTTACTTTAATTATAATACAATTCCTACTTTCCATACCTTGAACTACTATATTTCCATACATTTAACTAGAATCATACCTGAGTTGAACATGACATAATTGGGACAAAGCTTTGGTGACAACTACAGTGATGATAAGTAATTGACTATGTAAATCATATGTAGGAGGCATAACAATTACTCAGGGCCTATTTGTTTTGTGTTATCGAATTTCAAAGAATTATAAAATTCAATATTTATATAAGTGATTAAAAATGAAGAATTAAAAATAAATATCTAAAAACTATCATTAAATAGCCTCTCCTTTTGTGGACCAAAAGGCTAACACATGTATAGTTGAGTGGTGTTGGCACCCTAGTTTCACACACACGCCCAGGATCGATCCTCGGGTTCTCAAGTTAAATCTTTAGTGTATCGCTATAGGACTAGTAGCCCCATCTAGCAAAAAAGAAAAAAAAAAAAAGAAGAAGTAGTTGTATCAAAGGGAAGATGAGGAAAGAATCATCGCTACGTTCCTTATTAAAGTCCTATATATTATATGAGAATAAATAAGCCCCCGAGTTATAGCTAAGATTGCATATGGATATCCGATTATTTGAGGATGTGAAGTCTCCGGTTTCAAATAAAGAGGGTATGAGAATTATTTTTGGATATAAGAGAAACTTAGATTCAAGCCTGGATCCATGCATATAGATTTGGAACATTTGGATCTAGAACTAGACAGTCTCCTGCCTTGAGCCCAGCCCGCTTCAAACATATCAGGCCAAGTATACTTACTTATTTAGCCAACGGCCGGATGCCCAATTAAGGTCCGATTAGTACTACCAATAAAAAAGGCATAGAGATCATAAATTCAAATACAACTATACAATAACAGGAGAATAAAGAAACACAAACTATTCATGTCCAGGGAAAGCTAATACAAAAGGTCGATATTCAGAAATTTGGATTGGCTGACCAGCTGGCCTCCCTAATTATTGGGCTTGTTTGGATGTATGCATGGCGAATTGAAATATGGTGAGGTGAAACATCAAATCAAGAGAGAATAAAATATAAGTAGGTTCTGATGGTATTTTATTTTTAATTATTTGGGATGAAATATTTTTGACTTTTTATATGGGAAAATTTAGTTTTTTTGTCTTTTAGAGAGTAAATATAGTTGCTTTTTTACTTTTTGTTGAGAAATATGGAGGGAGTTTTTGTAAAAAGTGCTTTTGATGTGATGTTTAACTTGACTTTACTTTACAAGTGGAATTAACAAACGGGCCCAAACTACATCTACAAGTAGGTTGTACATGGGCCGGGCCGAACTAGGCTTTTGCTTTACTTGGTAGGGCTTTCTAGAACTTATTTGGACATGTCATAAAATTACAAGCAATCATTATTCGGGCCATGCTGGGCTTTGATTTGTGCTTTCTATCACTTAATCCAACCCTGGCATGAATACTAAACGGGCCAAATTATATTTCCAACCCAGGCCCAAAGAATAATGGGCGGGGATTGGGCCCAGCCCAGCCCATGAGCACCCCTAACTACAAGCTCTAAGTGATGTCAAACCCGTTCCTTTAACTCATCCAAAGCGTTGAAGTTTGAAGCTTGAACGCTTCTATTGGCACTATTATAGTAGGATATCAATTTGTAAATATGTAGGTAAATATATGCACTGGCATCTTTAGAAGCGGGCTGAGCATGGTCGGGCTAATTTCTGCTATGTGGCTACTTAAACCAACCAAAACTGGACTGGCCCTGGTCAGGCTCGTGTTGGCTCGGTCCATGAGTACCCCAGTATCAAACTAATGCGTAAATATCAGTATCCATTCTTGGAGACTCTTCTCCAACGGCGGACTGAATGTGCAGTCCAACTCTGTGGGGTCCGCTTGGACCACCATTGATCAGTAGAGCTCTTTTCATATTCTTTTCTCCCGTGATCTATCACCGTGCCCAGTTTTATGCTCATCAAACTATAACTTATGGTTTGATGAAATCTCAAAAATATCAACAGTTAAAAGTCTAATAAACTTTAATGTCGTTAAATCAGGGGCTGGAATAATCAGAAAGGGATGAGATGATTTTTTGCATGAATATCATCTGTGAAGAGTCCTTTCCATCCATCCTAACCAGTGATAGAAAAGTCCAGTCATCTCACTTACCTGCAAACAAAACCAAATGACCTGATGGAGTTGGGATTTTCATGAACCAAATGCACTTAACTTTGATTACTACAAAAACAAAATTCTGACACTGATATCTGAGTTACCAGCAAATGATAGTTGTTTTGTTCTCTGTCATAACTAATTACTGATGGCATGAATTATTAGATTTAAATGCAAATTGAGGGTAGGGCAACTGAGTTTTGAAGATCCAAACAGGGACTAACGAATGCACAGCAAAATGAATGTAATTGGCATTGCTTCTAAACTGAATGAGGCCCAAGTGTTGGAGACTGGCAATTCCCCATCTGCATTTCAGGGGAATAAATCAAGAGAGGTAAATGAAGAATCTAACCTATCTGAATGTTTTTGCTTGGGATGATGACTACTTACATAAGATGCTCCTTTTTTCTTTACCTCTTTCATAGTATGAAGATCCAAATGCCAAGAATAATGCGAAGGAACAAATGGAAGCAGAAGTGATAGATATGATTCCTCTATTTCCTCAAACACCAAATCAGACCCATGGGCTGCCAAAGGACAATCTCCCAAGTGGGTTCCTTGAGAATCCAACAAGAGAGGTACATACATACTAGGATTCTCTCAATATGATATTCTAAAAAGTTATTTAGTTCACGGACTTTTACTGGAAAATAAGCCTTAGAGTTTTAATTTTAGCATAATGATTCAGTTTAAAAAGATATCAATGAATGTTTCCTATAAAATCTATAAAAGTTTTGCTTAAAGAAGACAATCTCTATGGTTTCAAACTCGAGAGTTCTGGCATTGATACCATCACAAAGTTGTTAGCCAGTAATGTCAAAATTAAGAAGCGTAGTGAGAGTTAAACCCTAGGATTTCTAAACAACTCTCACTACGCTTCTCGATAGGTACAATTAGCTTTGTCAGCTGGTGTATCAAACAATGAGGCTCTTAGTGTTAGTACAGTGGACCACCACAAACTCCACATTTATATGATATTGTCCACTTTGGGCCTAAGCCCGGATTTATTTTTGGGTTCTACCCAAAAGGCCTCATACCAATGGAGTACTTACTCCAACTTATATGCCCATGATCTTTTTCAATTCTAGCCGATGTGGGACTTTGGTTGCACATCCCCAATACTTAGCGAGCGGACTTAGGAAAAGAATCGATCAAATGGCTCAAAACAACTGCCCTGCTTTGTATGAGCCTTTGCTAATTAAAATGTTCCCTTCAATAGGAATTGTGGTGGTTATAACTTAGATCATTTTTAAAGCACATAAATCAAATATTACAAGCAGTCAAGTGTTTTTTAGTGATTAATGATGTAGCGTAACTCTTATTCGAGTGAGATTTGAAGATAACCTTTGTTTTGAGTGATTTACATTTTTCTAAGTGGGCCCCAATGAGAAGCCTCATTGAATTATTTGTTTATATGCATGGAAGCAAGTAAACTTTTGAGCCTTAGATGATTACAATCAAATGTTTACTTTGATTCTCCCACTTCTAATCAGTTATACCCTTCCAAACCCAGCCTACTACAATAATTTGCATGCATCTAAGAATAAAAGACCTTTATGTCTCATGAACCTGCATATGTATGTATACTTCACATAGGGTTGGAGTCAAAGTACAACAAGACCTAACCCAAACCTGAATTGATTTTCCCCTGACTAAACCATGTCTTGAAATAATTTTATTGTGGATATAGTATGCATAATTGTAAATCTTTAATAAGCATATGAATATGACTTGACTTGGGTCCGCTCTATTAAATTTCCTGATTTTATTTAATTCTATTTTTTTTTTTCTTCCTCTTTCTTTTGAGGAAAGGATCAAGAAAAGAACCAACAAAGCGAAATAGGCTTATCCATGATGGTTGAATCACCCCATGGCCCTCCAACTTCTGATAGCGACACCCAAGCGGCAGATCTCAAGGTCGGATTTAAGATATCTTGTTGGGTGACTGCAATCTCTGCTACTGGGATCATTAGTGTCATTGTGGGGTACCTTGGAAATCATAGCACAAGTTTAACCCACAAGCTTCTCTTCAAGGCATGCATCTTATCACTCTCTGGCTCTTTTCTATCCGGTGCAGGCTTGTTCCTACTCTCAATCATCCGTCCAAATGTTATAGGACTAATCCCAACCGTCAAAGTCGTCACATGGATTTCCATGGCATTGATGACCCTAACAGTGGGCCTCGGTACTGGCATTGTACTTCAGACAGGCTAGATAGATTTTTCTCCTTTCATGTGTAATCCTTGTTCCTTTTACTTGGTGGACTATATTATATTTGATGGAAGATTTTGTTGAACCTTTGAGATTTTGCATGAACACATGCGGTTCTTTTGTTTGATTATCCCATGAGATTACATGCATAGGTCAGAAGTGGTGTGGTGCGACTATGATCGTTTCAAACCCTTCAACCAAAAAGGGGATCCCGACTCCAACTCAACTATAATACACTGGCTAGCACTGAACCAGTGTAAACAAATTATAGGCAAATCTTCTTGTGACCCTCGTGCTCACCATAGTGAGGACAATATAGTTGGGGCCCACTTTATAATTCATTCGAACATCCACACATGTGGGATCACTCTGAGTGTGTACGGTTTGCGTCCATCTAAATGGATTGGACTGATTGAGAGTCAATTTTTTTTTTTTAAATAAAGCCATTAATTAAACTTGTTAGTGACAAACCAAGGGGTTAAAGGCACGAGATTAACCCCCATATTTGATAGCTTGGTCCTACCCAATAGGATCTTTCCACCCCCATCTGTCTCCTGATTTGTGGGCCCCAAGGTGGGCCCCATAGGGGGTGTGCACAGTAACCCTGTGAGCACGGTGGTCACAGGAATATATCCTCAAATCATATATCTAAATGTATATAAATATCAATATCTATTCTAAATTTTAAACCCTTGTAACAATAAACTAAAACCAGAAATCTAAGTGCCCGACCTGATTTGAGTCAGCAGCCTGACTCAAGACTTAACTCATATTGCATTCGGATGGAGCCGTAAAGTGACTGGGTATCTTTTAAGTTTGATTCAGATATTTTAAGTTTGGGATTGGGCTTGCTAGTCTCAGATGAAGTTCCAAAGCATGTCCTACCTGCGGGGTATCAGCCGGTTTGTATCGTATGAACAATCTAGATCGACAAAAGTGGGCCATAGACAAAATGGGTTGGATTATGCAGGTTGGGTCAGACTTTGCCACCCTAAAGTTTTAGTTGAATTTGGTTGACACTTCAGGCTCAATTTCTAAATGGGTCAGGTTCAATTTAACCAAGTATTATTATTTGACCCGCCAACCTGACCCAAACCCAACCGAAGCTGATAAATTACACTGTACCTAGTAGCTACCAACTCAACTGGAACTCAACCTGTTAATTGCATGTTGGGGGTGGACCCATTTTACTTCTGGGTTGATTTTGAGTTCACAGTTTTTCACTACTGTTGGGGGGTGTACCTGATATTTCAGCTATTTTGTGTATGGATCCAAGAAGGTCGTGTTTGGTTGGACTCATTTCAAGGGCGTTTTGGGCTTTTGATCACGAAAATACCCAAAAGCTTAAAACAGAGAAGATTGAAGAAGAATGGAAGGGATGTGAGTTGCCTGGATGCTTGGATTGTGGGGGAGATGACTCGCCCTTGCTCTTTATTAAAGAATTGTGGGAGGTGGCCATTGATCAGCTCGCTTGTTTGCTTGCGGGACTACCGGCGTCAGCGAATGTGAGAGTTCGTGGGGTCTAGCCCTTTCTTGACTATTGACAAAGCGAACATCAACTTTTTTTATACAGATATGTAAAATTTTCTATTCTATTTGGAATTAACAAGTGGTGGTCCGTAGATCCACTTTGACAAGTAGAAACTAAAATTAACTTTTTTCTAACTTTCATTGCACATGTGTTAAAAAAAGAGACATAGTTTGATTTGAATGCCGTGAAAGGCGATTTTTTTACGTAAAGGTGATTTACAATTCTTATAAAAAAGAGAAGACATGAGTTGTGACTTTTTTTTATGTCTCTTTAAGAAATACAAACTACAATGAAAAGTAAGAAAATAGGATCTAGAAAAGGGGATTTAACTTTTCCAAAGATTGTGGGGACTCGTTCAGATTGACGATCGCAAGTCATGTTTGAACTTCGCCATCATCCTTCAAATGAGAACAGAGGATGCTTTTGATTCGCTTGGCTCAGCTTGAACCTCAAATTTTTAGAAGATAAAGACCAAGAGAATGTACTATATCCAATAAAAAGCGGTGTAGACAGGCTGAAAAGCCACGTCTAAGCTATGGAGACAGAAGGAGAAGGCATTTTTTTTTTTTTGGAGGCGTGGTTAGGGGGGGGGGGGCACCTTGTAGTGGTGGTCGATGTAGAACTTCTTCAATGGATGAAAAGTCGTTGTAGCAACTAGGCAGAATTTCCCGTATGCCTTTTATCTTGTGCATTTTTTGGATTTTTTTGGCATTCTCTAGATCTTTTCGGTCCTTGAAATGGTGGAAATGGCCTCCTTTTATAGGCTTTTGGTGGTCATGAGGGGGGCTTATGAGCTTTAAATGCATTAACTGTATTAATGCTCCATAATAGGAGGAGTTACAAGTTATTAACTTTGTATTTTTGTAACTCCTTTTTCTTGGCTTTTGATTGGCCGTTGGAGAATAATGGGCTTTTAATTGCCTTTAAACTCCATGATGGGTGGAGTGACATGGTTTAATGTCATCATTATGGTTGACTTGTAACTCCCATTCATGATTGACATTCCAAAATAATGAGTAATTGACCACATTAATTAGTCAAAAAATTGGTCATTAACTGCATTAAGTGGCCGCCTAAGCAATTGAAGAGTCGGGTCGCATCGCGTCTTTTAGGAAGCCTTGATCATCGATGGATTCCCATGCCGATTGATGTCAAATGATCATGTAATTTTAGACATTAGTTGCTACCAGTGGGCCAGTACCATCTGTCCTGTCGATTTTTCGATCTGTCGGGCAGAAAGTGTGCTTTCTTGGTCGGCTGGTAGGCGATTTCGAAGCGTTCGATGACGATCCCATGATTTCGATGGCGAATCCGTGATGTTGATGAAGATCGATGGATTTCATGTCCCGAAATCAGATTTTTGCAAAATCACAAGGGGCAAACATCTCGAAACGCGAAAAGACACCCATAATGGGTTTTTGGCGAAAATCCGGCAACCCGGATTTCCAGGGTCGCCGGTGACCATGGGGCAGGGTCTACGGTGACCTTGGGCCATTGTCCCAGGCAACCATGGGGCCTTTTGCCCCTTTTGGTCGCCAATTTTTGATCGTTTTCTGGTTTTTTCTGCGATTCTTTCTTCTTTGATGTTTTTCTTGGAGTTTTTGTATATATTTTGGCTTCATTTCCCTGCAGAGAATTTGACGAGAAGCTGTACAGATAAAAGGGCAAAGTTTCTAGTTTTCCGGGAAAGCCGAACACTTTGTCGCGTAGAGTTGCCGATTTGCCCAGAAGCCAAAACTAGGACAAATGATGTTGGAATGACCTGAAATTTGAGTTGAAGCCTGTTAAGCGATAAATAAGACCAACCACATGCTTTTGTTTGAGTTTTGAAGCAGTGTGGGGTCCTGTCACTAGTAGACTTGATTTTGTCATGAGAAAGATGTCATGCTTTGATGTACAGTCAACCGATGTCCGATTGATCTGAGATTTGACAAGGAGCTTATTGGAGTCATTTTAAGACGATCCATTAACTCTGTTTTAGAAATCATGGTCCCGAGGGGATCTGCCGCCGCGAGGCCTGACTTAGCTTCCGGGAGGTCAAAGCCTGGTCAAATGTTGTCGAAACGATCTGAAACTTGACATGTACCCCTTGGAAGTATTCTGAAATCACCCATGTGCTTTGTTTGATGAGTAATTACCTCGATGGTTCTCGCCACCGAGATGCTTGGTTTTATTTTTTGAGGGTTGATGTAGGGTCAAACGTTGTCGGTTCGACCTGAAACTTAACATAGAGCCTTTTGAAAGTACTTTTAAACCATCCATAGGCTCTGATTGAACATCTGATGTCTTCGGTGTTGTCGTCGCTGGGAGAGCTGACTTTGTTGCGGCCGTTTCCTTTTTGGGCCAAACGATGTCGGAATGGCCTGGAATATGATACAGAGCCTTCTAGTGGAATTTTGATGCCAACTATGTGCTCTGTTTTGTGAGTCAGAGTCTCTGGCTTCACCGCTGTCGAGAGCTCATGTTCAGTTGCTGGAAGAGTGAAGTTAGGCTAAATGATGTTGAAATGGCCCGAAACTTCATGTGAACTCTTCTTATGGGTTTTTTTGAAGAATCTTGTAGTTTTTGTTTGATTCTAACAATATTTGGTGCATGAAGTAGCATTGCTTGTCTGTGGTAGGATGCGGATTCATGTAACTTCTTAATGTTGAAAGCATATGAAGAGGCAAAGTGACATTTTTGGTGTCAACTGCCATTTCTGTCCTTATTTCAAATGGTGCAAGTAATTTCGGATTCTACAAAGCTGACCGTGGTTATACCTCGTTTATGGGTAAGTTTGATTGCATCGTTAAAGACAAAAACATTTTAGCAAGGGAGCGATGAGGGTAGGGGTTTATGTAATAAATAAATTATTTTCCTTATTATTATATGGTAATTGAAATGTATTTTACTTAAATAGGTTAGTGGGGGCCACATTAGGCCTTGACTCGATGAGTTGGGCTTATTGGATAGGCGAATTGATCCGTAGCTAATCCAAGCCCAGCCCAATGGGTATAGTTCTTTTCAAACTAAAACTCTCTTTTTATAAGAACCCAAACTCCCTTCTTATTGGAATTTTATTTCTACTCTCTCTCTCTCTCTCTCTCTCTCTCTCTCTCTCTCTCTCTCTCTCTCTCTCTCTCTCTCTCTCTCTCTCTCTCCTCCTCCTCCTCTCTACAAATACAACCATCGTACCTCTCTTCTTCTCCTACAAAACTCTCAAACCATAACAACTCTCTCTAATGGCTCTTGCAACCTAGGAAACTAACCACCGGATCTTCGATCGGAGATGATCATCCGCGCGAAACCCTCTTCACCAAGATACTCGAGTTGGGCATTGGCAATAGGAATTGTTGTTAGTCTCCTCCAACAGCGAACCTAAGGCAAGTACCTAATCATAACTTGTGAATTGGAATGCTTGTTTTCTTCCTTAATTCATGTGTTGTGCATATAGATTCCTTTGATCTCCCCTTTTGTAGATGTTGATGTTAGAATAGGATTTCCTCTTGTTTGTTTGGGGTTTATAGTTGTTTGGATGTTGTTGGATGGTTTTCCTCTTATGTGGGAAGATGCTTGGTGGTGAGGGTGATGTGGTGGTTGTATAGGTGAAGGTTGGGGAAGAATTCGCCATTACTAGACCAAATTGGGCTCTCTGTTCGAGGTCCGATCGTTCGGGTGCTATGTTCGATCAATCGGACGTGACGCAGAATCTAGATACCCGACGAGGCCCAATCAATCGGGTGCTCTGTCTAATCAATCGGACATGTGTTAGGCTCTCGGGAAAGATGAGTTTTGGGTCTATTTAACAACCAATTCCTCTCTAATGCTTTTACTGATTTTAGGGAATTATTGTGATGTATTTTGGATTCCCAGTTTGAGATTGGACAGTTGTTTAGACTTATGTAAATACTGTCTGGGCATGCGGTATCTTACTAACTTAGGGTTCAGTACCTTGTATGACACTTAATGGATTCTAGTGAATTAGAATTCAACCTATGTCACGCCCCAGGACCGAGAACCTATTAATCAAGTCCTTAATTCAGGGTCGTGCGGTGGCGAGCCAAAAAATTCTGCCCGCACACGCTTGTTTCCCACAGCTTTTTTCATAGTAAGGATCCTCAAAATTCGATCCAACAATATATAATAATCACATTCACAAAGAATAAGTTATGCGGAAGCATTGTAGCAAACACTTAATTTCAAATCATATGTATATAGAGAGAATGCTTAAGATTAGTATCAAAATGAGAAACATTTTATAGATAGGCCCCAAAGTTAGTTTCAAGTTTAATACAAGATCAAAGTCTGTCAATATTTACAATTTTCCATAAATAAACCAACAATGGCTACCAACAAGTTCCCAAAATAAATCAACCCCAAAATGTGATCGAATCTCTAAAATCAACCCATCTCCAAAACGACATCATCAGGCTGCCACTCACGTTCAACAGGAGCTACTGGTTCCCCTCGAATTATGCCTCAAGAGCAAGGGGCTCAACATCTAGCACCAAACAAAAAAATCAGACACAACAGTCTAGTAAGCAAATAAAACATACAATAGGATGATAGAACATTGAATAATTGGAAATACATTTAAAATCTTGAATAACAGAAATAATAAGATAAAAGATCGATTTTTTAAACATTAACAAATTCAAAGAATAATAAGCTGAAACAAACAAGGGTCATAAAACAAAATATCAAATGGATAAAACATTGGCAAACCACATATAGCTATATTCTCCTATTATCGAAGTAACAAGAGCGGACAGAGACCGTAGCCACTACTCGTGGAACCAGAACGAACAAAGTCATTTTCAAAAAGAACCGTAGCCACTACACGTGGGACCGGATACAGAACCGTTGCCATGGTCGGTACAAACAAAATCCAAGCTGCAGCTGGCAGAATATTTAAAGATCCCAAGCCGGGTGATCAACCCGACAAGGTAATCTAAGCTTAGTGGTGCCATTTAAATCAAAATCTCAATCTCGAAATGATACAAATCATACCAAAACAATATACTCCCAAAATCGATAACAAAGCTACTCTGAACAAATACATATCAAATGTGCTGACAAATCCGAACAAAACAGATGAGTAGTCATATCGATGCTTCCAAAAGTATCAAAATGATCAATTCATTTTAAACCAAATATCAAAGAAAACCATTAAACCTTTTAACTTGGAATGAAGTAATATATGATGATCCAATGGTTTATCACGGGAGGTCTTATTGCACACTTAGTTCCCTAATGTCAAACATAAATCAAAATTTTGGTGCCACTGAAGATCTTTGACAATTAAAAGAATAAGGTGAACATTAAGACTTGAAAGGCTTCTCGGATAATTTCTATCATCACACAAATCCACCCTTTTCCATCTAAACATTATGAGTCAAATTAATCTTTACTTATTACATTCATTCCGAATCTCCATGCATTATTAGGGGCTCAACGGGCCTCAAACATAAGGGAGGAAATGGGCTGAATTGGGCCTGAAACAAGCCTGACAAATGGCTGGAAAACAGCCCAGAAATGGGGTTAAAAACAGGCCCAGAACCTGGGCTGGGCTCGCTAGAGCGACCCAGGGTCTGCTTGAGCGAGGCCCATATAGAACCCGGTCCGCTCGAGCGGACCCAATGGGTCGCTCGAGCGGGCCGGCTTCTGGCTCACCTAGAACAGGCAGAGCCGAGTCTGCTCGAGCAGACTGGGCTCCCGCGAAGTGCAGATTTCTGCACTTCCTCTTCTTCCTTTGATTTCTCTTTTTCCTCCTTTTCTTCCATGAGCATTTTCGTTACAAATTTGAGCCTCTTTAGTCTCATTAAACACCATTGAATCATCATACTAATTCATCAAATTCTCAAACAAATCAAATCTAAACAAAACCCTCCATTAAACAAACATTGAGATAAACATAGTTGGTCTAAAAATCTTTACATTGTTGAAAGCAATAACTCAAAATAGATAATAAGACCATTTCATAAACATATCAAAGTAATCACTCTATAATTCAAGGGAGGAAATAACAATAGAGAAAGAAGCATAAGAAATCCAAAATTTGCAATAAAGCTAATCAATCCATCATATTATGTGAAAATTTACTTGCCTTAAGCCAAGATGGGAGAGAATATACTCTTCAAACTACTCTCTAGGGCCTCTAGCTCCAAATCTACAAAAACCCCAAAAATATACCAAGAAAACCCTAGAAAAATCAATCTTCTTTCAAATCTCATGAAACCTCTTTGCATGTATGAGAAAAATGCTCCAAATGGTTTGAAAAACTAAGATGTCATGAAAGAAAAGTCATGGCTAACCTTGGAGAGTTCAAAGAAAGAAGAGAAGCTTGAAAGAGAGCTTTGCCCCAGCTCAAATCCTTAGAAAAATGTATCTTTGGAAAGCTTGGAGAGTGAGGAAGAAACCTAGGAGATCAATCCTGCTCTTTGCCATCAAGGAATGGGTACTCAAGAAGAGAGAGAACGTGTTGGGAGAGGAAGGAAGGCCTTGGCTCAAGATGTTGCAGGAAAAAGATAGAATGAAGAGGGAAGAGAACTATTCCACTTTATAAGATGGGTAAGTGTGTCCCAACATTCATAGAGCTAAAAATGGTATTTGCGGTGCCCTAACAAGAACGACGAAGAAGACAAAATTACTCAACCAAATATTTATTTTCTGAAAAGTATATTTTTGTCAATTTCTGAAATTTTCAAAATTTAGGTACAGATTTTGTGTGAAAGGTCAATTTTGCCCTTTTTCTCGAAAAACGCAATTTCTGATCATTCAATCAAAATGGTCAAAACATAAAAGTTGATAAACTAAATGAAATGGGTCAGAATAGATAAAAATTGGGATTTTACAAAAATCAAAGTTAAACCCTCGAGGTTCACACACAACACACGGGCGCCCCGGCCCACGTCAAACCTAAGTCAACGACTCTCTAAAATTCCCAAAGCTATTCAAAATTTCTAATCTAGCCTAAAATTAAGCCAATCGTCCTCTAAACCCACTTATACACTAATTGTGATTAAAATAATAATTAAAAATACCAAATCTGGGTCGGGGTCTGACAACCTATCTCTAATGAAAAACCCTTAATTAGGTCTATGCACCGTAAATTATGAAGGGATCCGTTGATTTTTGTTCACTAGAGGTTCTTGTGGTGTTGTTGGGTTTGGGACCGTGCGTTTGACCTTAGTTTTGGTTTATGCTTATTCTTTGACCTTCAGGTTTTGCATGCATGATTGAGATTGATGTTGGTCTGTTAGTTCAATACCCTATATTATTTGGATATGGACTGCGTTTGGCTTGGCGTTAGATTGGGTATGTGGAGATCTGTTTGGATGATGTTTCGATGTTCCTATGTGGATTGTTGTGCAGCCACCCCTTCACTTTGACTGAAGTTTATGTGTCTGAGCATTACGAGTCGGGTCAATTATGCTATTATTTATGTACGTGAATATTTTGGTCATATACAAACAACTGCAGATTGTATACGAACGGCTGATCACCGATGTGAATACGAACCAGTTTATTCAGATATTGCGATTACGAATTGGTTTATGACCGCGGATTCTACGAACGGGTTTTCCCGGTTTACTAGGGCTAACCACCCAAAACAGTGGCATTGCTTCTTTGTGACTATTGTATTGCTCTATTGTGTAGATTGGATTTATATTATACATTCTCTTCGTTATTGTCACAATGTTATTCTCTTATGATCATACCTATCTTTACTCATTATTGTTCTTGTATTTTATTTACAAATTATGCTTTAGTATTTGCTGTTTACGTTGTTTATTGGTCAATAGGTACCAATTCCTAGCTACCCTATCGAGGAGACGGAGTGTCAAACCCCGACCCAGGTTTAGTATGCTTAATTAATGCTTTAACCGTGATTAGTTGCTAAGTGGGATTATTGGATGATTAGCTTAGTTTCTAAGCTAGATTAGAATTTTTGAATAGCTTTGGGATTTTTTAGAGCCGTTGACTTAGGCTTGACGCGAGCCGGGCCGCCCTTGTGGCGTGTGTGAAACTTTGGGGATTTAATCTTGATTTTTGAAAATTTCCAATTTTTACTTATTTTGACTCATTTCATTGAGTTTAACAACTTTCATGTTTTGACCATTTGGGTCTAATGCTCAAAAATTACGTTTTTCGAGAAAAAGGGCAAAAACAACATTTCACACTAAATTTGTACTTGAATTCAAAATTTGCAAAAATTGGGGAAAATATACTTTTTGGAAAATATATATTTGGACGAACAATTTTGTCTTCTTCGTCGTTTTCGTTCGGGACCCACAAATGACAGTTTCTGCCACTTGAAGTTTGGGACCCACTTGCCCAACTTAATATATATATATATAGCTGGGCTTTTCTTCATCTTCTCCCATTTCATTCCTGCAACTATTTGAGCCTAGGGTTTTCTTCTTCCAGCTACACTCTCTCTCCTCTTGTGTGCCTCCTTCTTAAGTGCCAAGTGAAGGATTGATCTCCAAACTTTCTTCCTCATCTCTCAAGCTTTCCAAAGACACCATTTTCAAGGGATTTAAGCTAAGACAAACCTCTTCTCCAAGCTTTTCTTCTTGGTTTGAGCTATAAAAGGTTAGCAATGGCATTTTTTTTCTTGAAATCTTTGTTTCCTAAACCATTTAGAATGTTTTTATCATACATGCAAAAGGGTTTCATGGAAATTTGCAAAAGATTGATTTTTAGGGCTTTTTCTTGGGTTATTTTTGCGGGTTTTTGTAGATTGGAGCTTGAGACCTTGAGAGATCATCTTAGAGTGTTCTATTCCATCTTCTTGACCAAGGCAAGTAATGATCTAGTTAATGTGATTGATTGATAGTTTTTCTTAAGAGTTTTGGAGATTTTATGCCTTTCTTCTTCATGATATTACCTCTCTTAAATTTATAGAATGACTTATTTGATATGCTTATGTAATGGTTCTAATTTATTTGCTTTAAGTTGATGCTTTCAACAAATCTAGGAATTTTGGATTTAATCATTGATGTTTCAAGGATTTTTAAGCACTACACCAAAAACGAAAAATTGGAACGGATTACCGTTCCTAATCCGTGTGTTCCTAATTCGTTCATCCGTTTCAATTTCCTGTTTTTGGAATGGATGAACGGATTAGGAACGGATGAACGGATTAGGAACGGTAATCCGTTCCAATTTTCCGTTTTTGGTGTAGTGAAGGTTTTGGTGGATGAAAGTATTATGTTTATGTTAAGATTTGTTTGGATGATGGAATGAATAAGTATATTGATGATTCAATGGTGGTGTATTGAAGTTGGGAGGAGCCTAAAAATGTGTTTGAATGTTTGTGGAAGAGAAAGGAGGAAAAAGAAGCTAAGAAAAAAGGAGAAAAAGAGTAATTTCTGCACTTATTTCGGGCACAGGCAGCAGCCTGGCCCTCGAGCGGACCCAGGCAGCAGCCTAGTCTGCTTCCCAGGCCTGCTGATTCAAGGCCTGTTTCAGGCCCTGTTTTTAACCTGTTTCAGGCCCATTTGCAGGCCTTTTTTAACCCATGTTTCTTCATTGTTTAAAGCCCAATTCAATTCCCTATTGACGTATGAAAGTCCGGAATGGATACATCAAATTGAACTATCATGAATAGTGAAATTTAAATGGGAAAGTGATGAAATCTCTTGATGTTAGAATTACCCGGGAATTTACTCAAGCCTTTATATACGCTTTACATCCTAAATTGTTAGAGATCTGCAGTGGCATCAAATTTCTCAATTATTATCAACATTAGGAGACTAAGTGTGTATTAAGGTGTTCCTTGGTGCCATTGAATCACTTTATACTATTTCATTCCAAGTTAGCAAATTTGTATGTTTTCTACAATTGATTTGAAAATAGAATTGAGTGGTTCGCCATGTCTGAAAATGTCGGTATGGCTACTCATTTGATTTGTTTGTAATTGTCAAATATTATATGTTCAGGAGTAGTTCTTTTATCAATTTTGGAAGTGTATTACTATTATGATTTGATTTATATCGGCTCAGGTTTTTTATTTCAATGGCACCACTAAGCTTAGGTTACCTTGTTGGGCTAATCATCCGACACTACAAGAAAAACTGCTTATAACGGGGCCGCTGGCCGCCGGTAAAAGTGATTATAGCCGCCGGTAAAACCATTAGCGGCAGTTAATGTGGCCGCCGCTTGGCGACGGTATACGTCGGGTGGGTAAAGGTTAACCGGCGACCGGAGATCGCCGCTATTGTTATTTATTGCGGCGACCCTAACCGCCGGTAAAACAATTCCGTGGGCTGATAAGACGACGAACGAATCTTTTAGTAGGGACCACTAGCCGCCGGTAATGATAACAATGGAGCGGTGGCCAGTTGGCCGCCGCTAAAAGCAGTTTTTTTTTACTGACCGCCGTTAATAGTAAAAACGACTGCCACTAAAAATCAGTTTTGTTTTAGCAACATTCACGCAGCCGCCGCTAATAGCAGGTTTTTAATAACCAGTTTTTGTTTTAGCGGCGGTTATACGGCCGCCGCTAAAGCAGTATTTTTTTTTCAAATATCTGATCCAGAGCATTCCTATCATTCTGTACACTGTGAAATATGCAAAGCATCCCCATCATTCTGTACAAAAGCTAGCATAAAACATCAATCTTAGAAACATTTTGCAAACATGTTTTCTGAATAATTTGTCTTCAATATATCAGATGCAAAGTCCAAGTGAAACATCTACTTGCAAGTCTCAAAAACAACCTGCATACAAAAAAATGAACATTTGAATTGAAATTTACACAAACAAAATCTGAACATATGAAATTAAATTTCCACAAATTTCATCTAAACATCTGACATCAAAACATAAAATTCATATACATCAAAAATTCAATTTCCACAAATTATTTCATATGACATTAAAGCACTCATAAGCTAGATATGTATATCCCAGGACCATCCTGCAAACAGAAATTCACCCCCACCAAATAGAAACTCACACAATGGAGATAAAAAGAAGACAAGTGAACCATTTCAGTAAGTAGCAATGTGACATACATAGGCCCTCTGGTGAGGAATGATCCCATCATTTATGACACCTAAGATGCAAAATAGAAAACACAATTTCATAAGCTACTTGAGGGCAGAAAGTAATAATTAGTTAAGGAAAAAAAGCAAAAAAAAAAAGAAAAGGAATTGAATTAACCCTCAAAAGTTCAACCAACAAGATTTTGTTCAAACTAGAACTGGAAAATCTTAGATGATTGTAACCTTCTTTCAATTGGTAGGAAACTCTCACCCTGACTTCCCTTGATTCAGATTTTGATATGGAACAAGATAAAAAGGTTCATCAATGTGATGCCTAGAGGCAGTCATATATAAAAACTTGTGTTGTTATAGACATGGAACTAGAGAAAAATCGCAGACTGGATAGCTTCCACAGTGGTACTACTGCACTAACAGTGGTCAAACAGGTAATAAGAGTTTTGATTCCAGCCTTCTCTCTCTCAGTGGGACTTGAGATGGTTGGATGGTATCAACTCCTCCAAACTCAATGCCACAAGAGTAATTGTTAAAGCATATGTATATTGCAGTCAAGGAGAAAAACACCAATACTTTGGCTTTGCATTGTACATTAAATATCTAATTTTGAGAAAAGTAGACGGCAATGAGGAAACAAGAAGTTTCATAAATGAGGGTTTCAATGTTCTATAAACCACCACCTGTAAGACTTCCCTTCTAAGTCTTAAAGACCGCACCAGCTGAACTATTCTCTAGATTAAGCCCATATTTCAATAGGAAAAAAAATGTGACAACAGTTTTCAAGAGAGGTTTTGTCGCGACCCCGGACTGGGTTAGGGAATCCAAATCCGGGATCGAGACCATGGTGATGCCGCGCCACGTGCATCTCTTTGGCTAACCCGCACACAGAATTAAGAAAATATTTATCCGTGCACGTGATTTCCCACAGGGTTCCGCGGTAAGGATTATCCATACATATCATCTCACATATAATCATATCAAACATGTATTCGAGATTGCGGAAGCGTGTAGCAAATCATATTAATGTTATTCCATTCCATAAATAAGACTGATTCATAATTGACACGACAAGATATCAGAATGAGCAATGATCATAAGCATATTTCCCAAAAGTAAAGTTAGTTGTATATACAAAAGATCAGTTGATTAATGCCCCAAAATAATGGTCAACAAAGACCATACAACCAATAAAACCCAAAAGATGATATCACGAGTTCCCAAAATGTGTCGATCTCAATGCTAGACCGAATGTCTACATGACATCGTCAGCTTGCCACTCGATTACGTGCTGCGGTTCACCGACCGCCTCCTCAGGCTCCTCCTCGATGGCAATAGGTTCTGGACCTGAGTACCAAAATAAATGGATCAGACACGACGGTTTAGCAGGTGGGTGAAAAGATATGGCAATAATAAAACAATGATACTTTGCAAGGGTTTAGAAAAACCTGTGTATAAATAATGAATTTCATAAAATATAATGCATCATTTATTAAATAACGACATGAACGATATAAAATAATAGAGGTACCAAGAATAAGGAACTGTCAAGATGGCAACCACACAAAGCTACATCCTCTCTCACTAAAGTGAAGAGCGCGCATACCCTACAGGATCATTGACCTCAGTCACACAAGGTGAGAAAGGACAACGATAAAATACTATAATATACATATATATACTCTGCGGGACCACGATAGCGAACCGGGTAAAAACTCTGCGGATTCCAGACTGCAGCTGACTATCAGGAGGGGAAGGATCTCCAAGTCGGTGGATCAAACCGACAAGGTTGTCCAAGCTCAGTGGTGCCGACTCATAGGTCAAATACGAGAAATCAAATCAAATGCATAGTAAAGGAACGGGGTGCTAATAGGCACAAATACACATTCACATCAGGTTGACACATACAGGTTAGCAAAAGCTAAACACATCACTTTTAATATTCTCGGGACAGTCTAGTCATATCACATGGGTTTCAAATTCCAAATAATAGTTTGGTTGAAAATCGAGTACGAATGGTTTCTCATATAATTTCGCGCTAGACAATGAGGTTCCCAGAATTGAATCAGTGTGAATAGGGTCCCGTATGTCGGTCATGATATAAATTGGTACTCTTTAGGAATTAGAGATATTCTGGGTCCTTATACACATTGACCAATCTAGAAATCCTCACTGAATCTCCATGATGAGGTTTCTCCTTCCTCCGGACTTCATACAACGCCTTACAAGTCCTTACATAGCATTGGGGCTCCAAATAATACCTCCCCAAGCCTAAAAACAATGTTTCAAGTCCTTAGGTATTAACCCATGCCAGACAGGCAGTTCGCTCGAGCGAACTGGGAGGTTCGCTCGGGCGAACTGCTCTCTGTTTGGGGTTCGCTCGAGCGGACCAAGATTCGCTCGAGTGGACCTGCTCGGATCAGGTTGGCTTGAGCGATTAGAGGGTTGGCTCGAGCCAACGAGGTTCTGTGACGGGTTCGCTCGAGCGATGTGTCAAGGTCGCTCGAGCGAACTGTCCAGAAACTCATTTTCTGTGTACAGTTCGTTCCTTCCTCTTTCTTTCCTTTCACCCTCTTTTGAGCACCCATTAATCATACATTTGAGGGTCTCTAAAACCTCATTTAAGCCCCATTCAATCCATCATTTACTTCCCTCAACAACCACACCAACCAAACATAATTTCTCCATCACTTCCACCTCATTCAAAGCAAGGCAACTCCATTAATAAAAGTCCATAATTGAACACAAATGATTTATAAACAAAACAATAATGCACATGTTTTCCAAGGGGACTATTAATAGAGAATAGCCTCATATTTTAAAACACGATGACTAACACAATTACTTAGCTAACTCTCATCATTTTAAAACATAGTAGAGACTAAACTTCCAAATCATCAAATAAGGCTTAATAAATAAAAATTATCCAAGTTTGAACATGAAACAACAATATTCGTTTTGAAACTCATATTTTCACAACCCAACAAATCATTGAAATACCCAACAATCTCAAATTAGGATTTCAAAAATAAGTCAAATTCATGTGGTATGACCATACATTAAATTTTATTGAAATCCATTTCCAACCAAACATGTATAAAATCTCAAAATCGTCAAGGTTTTGAAATGTAAGTGTCAACATTTAAGAAAATTAAAACAAAAGCGAAATTCTAAGGTCATTGTAGAATAATATCTTAAGAAGATTAAATAAAAATTCATAACACAAAACCTTATGAAAACAAAAATCATGTGACTCATGAAAAGAGTGTAATAACATAGTTTTATTTCAAAATAAACCTTAAAGAGGAAACATAAATTCATTGTTTAAACACTACACGGTTAAATCATAGACATTAAGGAAAACATAGTAAAGATGAAAACATCATGAAAATCATTTTAATTAAGAAATGAACATCCAAACCACTGAGGTACTCCCTGCTGAACCAACTACACTAGCTAAGCTGCAAGTCACCGAAATTCTCAACCAAAATTACGACAAGGCTCATTAAATCTGGGAAATCCCTGAGTTTCTTGTACCAACTTCTAATCTTACTAACTAAGAGTCACTTCTCCCTTCAAAGAATCAATAGCTAATACGCCTCTTGAAGTCCTTCATCTTGGAAAGATGGTCTGAGTTCCCCCAAAATTCCACATTTACTTACCTTGGTACGCTGCATGACGATCCTTGATTAGCTGAAAGGGGGTCTTCGAATAATGCTCAAGTCCAACTCTGGCGGGCAAACGCACATGTCTTCTCTCATTAACCACAATGAAGATGCTGAAGGCTGAAAGTCTGCTGATGTTCTCCGAAAACAACATACTGAATCCACGAGGTTCTCAGTCTCCGACACAAACACAGATAAAAGACACTGAACAAGAGTATGGAGACTTTAAATTCTCCACCACTAAGGAGGAGATTTGGTCATCCAAATCTCCTAACAACAAGAACAAAAAGAAAAGACAAGCAAAATCTCCCGAACTGAAAGAAAAGCCGACTCAAATCCAAAGAAACAAAGACACGAGAAAACAAATCGACACAATCTAACGAATCCTCACCACACGTCTTAATGTCTCTAGAGTATTTTATTTCCTAGAAACTAACCGGCTCTGATACCAAACATGTCACGCCCCGAAACCGGGACCTGCAGCGAACCGATCTCGCGGTGCGAAATTTTGGAATAATTTGAAACTTTTTGTTATGTTTTCCAAGATCCGCGTGAATGAGGATAATCACATTCCAACACAATCAGAGTATATTTTTCGCGGAAGCTAAACATGGTGTTACGACTCGGAATCCGTGGCCATCGGGTTCCGTGTCGCACGCCACCAATGTCATAAAGCCATCTCATAATACGACTGGCACAAGCCATAAATCACAACACACTGAGCTGGTAGTAACAAATCTATTATTTCCCATATTCAAATTACAATTAACAAGTGTCTTAATTACAAACCCAATAAAAAGGCTAATGAAGCCATACAACAATATATCCAACTAATAGAAATACTACCCTCAAGGATTTGATACGAACTCCGGTGCCAAACTTGACATCTAGATGATATCAATGGGCAGCCTCTCACGTCAGACCGGCGGTCCCACCGCCTCCTCTGATCAAACACCTAAAACCAGAAGGAGAAGAAACTGGCACCAAACAAAAAGGGTCAGACACGACGGTCTGGCAAGCAAATAATCAAGTAATATGAAATGAAAGAACATACATAAAACCTGACGAAATCATCGTAAAACCAAATATAAAGTCTAAACAATAATAACAATAAATCGCGAGAAAACGATCGAAAGACTGAACATAAGTATCAAAGCAATAAAAGAACAATCTCAGAAGTACGAATGTTTCGAAAGATAGTAACCCGCATAAAGCATTTAATGGTTGGAAATACCTTTCAAATCCTGAATAATAGCGACAATATGATAAATGATCGATATCGTATACATTAACCAAATCAAAGCATAAAAAGCATAACCCACAAGAATCATAAAATAAGGTAATATGCAGATAAAACTTGGCGACCACAAATAGCTAAATCCTCCTATTACCGAAGTAATAAGAGCAGACAGAGCGTAGCCACTGAACGTGGTACTAAAAATAGGATCAGAACCGTAGCCATACAAATGGGACCGGCAGATCAGAAATCAGAACCGTAGCCATACAAATGGGACCGGCAGATAAAACCGTTGCCATGGTCGGTACAGACAGAATCCAAGCTGCAGCTGGCGGACAAACTAAAGATCCCAAGCCAGGTGATCAGCCCAACAAGGTGACCTAAGCCTAGTGGTGCCTTTAGTTTTCGAAACTCAAACCGATACAAATCTAACATAATACTAATCCCTTTGGCTCAGGGGCTCACACCACATAGCTCTGGCCCCGTCTTGCCTCGGGGTTTTGTTTTCGGAATCATAGCCTCTTTGGCTCATGGGCTCGCACCACATAGCTCTGGCCCCGTCTTGCCTCGAGGTTTTATTTTCAAATACTAGTGTTATCAAAACAATAGTCTTATCGAAGAAATCCCGAATGTGACGAACATACTCCAATCTCTTTTCAAATCGAATCGGAGAAAACATACGAATATCTCTGGTAAACCCGTTCAAATACGCATCAAGGTGATTTGTATAAAATCATACGGTCAATCCTTTCGAACGTGGAAAACCACATGATTTTATAACAAATCATCGATGCTATTTAAATTAGTTCACCAAGGAAAACAAATACAAATACAAATACGAATACAAATACAAATACATTCTTCTGACTTGAAATGGAATGGACAGTGGAGAATGACTTAATGACTTACCAAGGAACCATCTCAATGCACATTTAACCTTTAAACATTGATTGATAGAAGTGTGTTTGATGCCAATGAAAATCCACAATATTTAAATGAGAAGGTGCGCATTGAGACTCAAACGATTCCCGGGTAATTTCACATACACTCATTTCCCCAATGATCCCATTCCCATTTCACAAATTCCAAGTATCACAAATAATCTCAATTCTCTTTAAAACAGGCCCATAACTGGCCTTGAGCCAAACCCAAAACAATCCTTTAAATCCGGCCCAAACCGACCTCGAAATTAGTTCATAAACTAAACCTTGAATGGCCCACAAAACAAGTTTCAAAACAGCCCAAATCTAAACTTGAATGGCCCACAAAACATATCTTAAAAACAGCCCAAAGCTAAACATTTATTGGCCCACAAAACCAACTTTAAAAACAGCCCAAGACTAACCTGAACCAGGCCCACAAAACAGATTTTAAACACAGTCCAAAATAGACCTTTAATGGCCCACAAAACTGATTTTTAAAAGAGCCCAAAACTAACCTGAACCAGGCCCACAAAACAAGTTTTTAAAACAGCCCAAAACTGATCCTTAACCAAGCCCACGAAACAAGTTTTAAATCAGTCCAATATTAGGCCCAAAGGTGACCCAATATCAGATCTGAAATGGCTCAAAAACTGACTTGAAACAGATCCAAGGAAGCCCCAACAATCCGGCCCACAAAACAATCCAAAAATCGGGCCCAAACCAGCCCCTGACTGAGCTGGGCCTCGCTCGAGCGAACCAGGTCCGCTCGAGCGGACCCAGACAGTAGCTGGGTCGCTCGAGCGGCCCAATGGGTCGCTCGAGCGAGGGCCAGGCAGTGCCTGGTCCGCTCGAGCGACCCAATGGGTCGCTCGAGCGGACTGGGCCTGCCCAGTCCAGCCCGGCAGTGCACAATCCCCTTTTCTTTGCATTTTTTCTTCCTTCTTTCTTATTCTTTTGATTCTTTTTCTTCAATGCTAATTTCCAAGAATTGTTGGGCCCTTCCTTGACCTTCCAAACTCATCAAATCACCAAGAATTAGCCATCAACTTAATCAAACACAACACTTTTTAAACCAAAGTTTTACTTCATTCCTATGAACACTTACCTTTAACACAAAGAAATCCCTTCTTTTTTTTTTCTAAATGACCAGAATGAAAGCAAGGTTCCCAAGCATTGTAAACAATAATAACTATTGAAATCAATGTAACCATGACTCATTCAATCAAAGTAAACCCATAGATTAAAGAAGATTAACACATAAAAGAAGAATCATAAAATAGAACTAAATGAGAGCAATCATCATAGTAATTGAAAATTTCACTTGCCTTAAGTCAAGATGGGAGCAATATTACTCCTCAAACAAGGTTTTAGTGCCTCACACTCCAAGATCACCAAAATCCCCAAAATAGCTCAAAAGAAGCCCTAGGAAACAACCATTTTCAAAACTCCATGAAAACCCATTGCATAAATGAGAGAAATACTCCAAGAGGTTTGAAAAACCAAAATCTCATGAAAGGAAACCATTGCTAACCTTTTTGAAGCTCAAACAAAGAAGAAAGGCTTGGAAAAGAGGTCTCTCCTAGCTCAAATCTCTTGCAAATGGGTTCCTTGGAAAGCTAAGAGGGAGGAGAAGAAGAGGGGAAGATCACTCCCTCACTTAGCACTCAAGATTGGGGCTTTCAAAGAGGAGAGAGAAAGTTGCTGGAGAAAGCCCTAACCCCTCTCTTGTTGCAGGAAATGAAGAATGGGAGAGAAGAGAGAGACCCAATGGTGGTTATATAGAACAAATGGGCTGGGCCCCATGGGCCCCAAGCTTACCAAAGCTGAAACTCACATTTGCGGGCCCCGAACGAAGACGACGAAGAGGACAAAAACGATCAGCGAAATATCTACTTTCCAAAAAGTATATTTTCCCCAATTTCTGAAATTTTCGAAATTCATGGACAGATTTAGTGAAAATGTCATTTTTGCCCATTTTCCTCGAAAAACGTGATTTCTGAGTATCAAACCAAAATGATCAAAACATGAAAGTTGTTAAACTTCATAAAATGAGTCAAAATACACCAAATCCAGAATTTTTAGAAATCCGAAGTAATTTCTCATAAAAATACAAATCATATGGACCGGGTCAAACCAAAGTCAACGGTCTACAAAATCTCAAAGACTAAGGAAAAATCTAGTCAAACTCAAAAACAAGATCAAACTAAATCAAATCTCACTTAACAAGCTAAACCACGATTAAAACAATGCTAAACAAAAGGACTGGGGTCGGGTTCTTACACATATGGTGTGTTTTTCCTAGTCAACTTCGTCAAAGGTGACGCAATCGACGAAAATCCTTGCACAAACCTCCGATAATACCCTGCCAATCCAAGAAAACTCCTGATCTCTGATGCATTCTTCGGTCTGTCCCAACTCACAACTGCCTCAATCTTGGACGGGTCCACTGATAATCCTTCCTTCGAGATGATATGACCCAAAAATGTGACTTGGTCCAACCAAAATTCACACTTACTAAGTTTTGCAAACAACTGGTTTTCCCTCAAAAGCTGGAGTGCTATCCTCAAATGTTCTTCGTGCTCTTCTTTGGTCTTGGAATACACCAAAATATCATCAATAAACACCACTGTAAACTGATCCAAATACTCTGCAATTATCTTATTCATCAATGCCATGAAAACTGCCGGTGCATTAGTCAAACCAAATCGCATCACTAGAAACTCATAGTGTCCATATCTTGTCCGAAAAGCTGTTTTTGGTACATCTGAATCTCTGACTCTCAACTGATGGTAGCCTGATCTCAAATCAATATTCGAAAAGTAAGCAGCTCCTTGCAACTGATCGAACAACTCATCTATCCTTGGCAATGGATACTTGTTTTTGATGGTCACTTGGTTCAATCTTCTATAGTCGATGCACATTCTCATAGAACTATCTTTCTTCTTCACAAACAAAACCGGTGCTCCCCACGGTGACACACTAGGTCTCACAAAACCTTTGTCCAAAAGTTCTTGCAACTGTATCTTCAACTCTCCCAATTCTGCCGGAGCCATTCTGTAGGGTGCAATCGATATCGTAGCGGTCCCCGGTAACAACTCAATAGTGAAGTTTATTTCTCTAATGGGTGGCAATCCTGGTATCTCCTCCAGGAAAACATCCGGAAATTCACAAATAATTAGGATCTCCTCCACCCCTTCGGACCGTTTATCCTCCGTGATAAACGCCAAATAAGCCTCACAACTACTTCGTAGAAGTCTATCAGCCTTCAATGCTAAAATAAACCCTGCACCAGAACTACTCCTCTCTCCCTGAAACAACACCCCTGCTTGGGTCTCCTCTAACTTAAAATTTAGGGTCTTATGAAAACAACCCATAGTGGAGCACTTTCTTGATGTTTAGTGGCTAAAGCTCTTGGATTAGGCTCTCCTTTTGAAGCTCAGCAATGTGATTAGTTTAATTACATGCATGTTTTAGTTTAAATTCCCTACTTGTGCCTTAATTGATTAGTAGATTTTAGATCTAGTTGTGCTAATCTCTCTCATTTCTCATGCTCTATCTCTACACTTGATGCTCGGATAATCTCAATTGATGCTTTGTAGTTTGATTAAGTTCTCTCACATAGCATGCTCTAAAGCCCTTATCTTTGATCTTTTGTAGCTTGATATTGATGATTTATTGTTAGGGTAGTTAGATGATGATCTATGATCTTGACCTTTGATTTTCTTTTACTTTGATCTTCATTGTTATATCATCCAATCTAATTAGGCAAGAGATTGCTAATTGGATTGTAGATTTGGAAATTAAATTAGAACATGCATTGTTTGAATTAATTACATACTTAGTGGATTTTGGATTGCCTAATCTATTATTCTTATTGTTGTTAATTTAAATCTTTATTTGATTTGTTATTTTCACTTCTAGATTTCTAGATCTACACTTCACACCACTTGTTTTAAAATCATACACATTTCACACCACATCTTCACCTTAAATCTTCCATTTCCACCACCATTCATCCACTAGTTTAGTGTAGTTTGTTAGATTAGCTTAGACCTTGTTAATTTCATATTTTAGATTGTTAATTAATAGTTTACATTGCATAGTTTAGTAGTTTTAATTGTTTACTTCAATTTTCTATATTAGCTATATCTTAGTTCAATTCTACTCTAATTGGATTCATTGCTTGTTCCATCCTCTCTCCGTGGGATCGATAATCCAGACTCTTTAGTCCTTTACTACTTGACGACACCGTAGTCTTGCGGTTAAAAATTGCACATTTAAGTGTCGATCAGAGTGCATAAAAACTTGCCAGGAATGAATGGGCTAAATCCCTGGATTGTCCAAAGGGCCTACGATATAATCTGGCCTAGCTTCGTATGTAAACCTTACATTAACCCCTTCTTTAATCGAGCTCGTTCTGACAAGGTAATGCAACAATCACTATGGTGAACATGTAGAAATCTCACTTTACTACTCTCTCAATTACTACTCTCTCATCTAATACGGGGATCAATGTGGATATCATTTACTCCCAAATGGAACACTGTAGTTGATGGTGTAGGTGAATCTTATCCTTTAACTCCCTTATTCTATGCCCTTAATTAGATACATTGCAATGAACTCTCATGATTTAAAAACCAAACAAACGAAGAAAAAAAAATAGTATAATAATTTCATCAATAACATATAATTGAGAACATGTACACACTGTTTAAACAAATCCACGCCCATTAAGGAGGTGTACTAGTAGGGAGTTGAATTTGCATTTAAGACTAAACATTATACAAGTATTATTAATGACGTAAGAATCATGTTCAGATAAACCCACGCGTACAACAAATATATGTAGATGGGCCACTTTAAAAAAAAAAAAAAAAACACACACACATAAGAGTAGCAATTAGCATTCCTTTATGCAGTAATTTTTTCCATAGAGACTTTATCAAAATATAATAGATCAATCAATTAAAAGCTGTTCAAGATTTGAAAAATATTTAAAGACAGGATGAAGACAATATGACAACTTGTAAAATCCATGATCTTTGTTGCTATATGAGCATCCACAACATCTACTTGAATTAAAAACCGTATGTGTAGGAAATCAACTTCGTATAATGTTAGGCTTGTGATTTTACCTTGGTAACATGCAATGCAATGAACTATCTTGAATTAAAAACCAATATAATGAAAAAAAATAATAATAGGCTAGTACTTTCATCAATAACATATCATTGAGATATTGTATCATTTTGTTCAAACAATTCAACGCCCATCAAAGAGGTGTGCTAGTAGGGAGTTGAATTTGTATTTAAGAAAAAAAAAACAAAAAAAAAAAAAAGGCTAGTAGACATAACCCAAGTAGTAAAACCTCACATAAGAATCATGCTGAAAACAATCGGTGTAAACAACAATTATATGTAGATGGCCAACCTGACAAAAATAAAAAAATAAGAGAACAAAAATATATATATATATAGACATGCACAGCCTATTTACATGACAATTCCACAATAATCGTATCAAAGGAAAATGAATATAAGAATAAAAATAAAATCACGTAAGAATATTCTTACCATCACACTCAAAAAAACCCATGTATATGACTAAACAAATCCACAATACATACAGAATAATAGTAACAGGCCAGACTCCGCTTAGTATTGTACAAACCCTGCCCACAACAAAGGTAACCTTTGTTTCCATCTATTTTTCAAATTACAACACTCACACACTCATCTAAATACCTGCACTAAAATCAAGCTAGATCCTCGGTTCTTTCAATTTACACAGAAAATTCAATACCACCACATGAGGTAAGGGTACAAACACAATATATATGGATGGATGTCATAACATGACTTAGGATTGTTGGAGACAACTCCTGCATACCCCCTTGCACCTAACATAATGAAATATCGAATATACTCATCAGATAATCTCCCAAAACAAGATGAGAAATTTGTACCCAACCATAAACCTTGTAATTTGAATCCCAAGAAAGTCCAGTTCCACCATCATCTCAACCTCACATTCATCATCTCTATACTCCATCTTATATCATTCATCCCCGTCGCCGAGTTTTTTTTTTATAATTAAAGCACTCACGCACTCGTCCTAATCCCGCATAATCTACCCTAAAATCAAGCTCGATCCCTGGTTGTTTCCGTGGGGGATAAAACAATACCACCACATGAGTAAAGATGGTACCAACAAATCTTCGCCCTTTTTAAAATGATTTTCTCCATCCAAGTGAAACATGGTGGAGATCCAATACTAGAGGATAGTATTGAATCTACACAGTGGTATTCTCCATATGAGGTAAAGGAGATTCCAGTAGTAGTCATCTTCACCTCAGCCAAGTTGGCTTTTAGAGATATTTCAAACATTCCAGATATCATAGTAAAATTCAAACACAACAGACGTGACTCCCTTTCCAATTTCGTTGTATGAAATTTATGGAACACCTTTAAGCAACAAAATACTACAGCCAGGGTTGAGATTGATGTACTAATTTTGGAGTTTGGTATAGGAATGAGGTACTAAATTAACATATTAACACAAAGATTGGGTTTTTTTTCTTTCTACTTCCAGACAACTACGACTATTTATCTGCAAATACCCCAAACCAAATCCCCTCTGCCGAACCCAACAATTCCAACAGTCATTATAGATAATGAAGATGAAAACAAAACAAAAAAAAGAAATAGAGAGAAGGTACTAGAGATAAGAGCCGAACAAATCAATTTTTATCACTGAAGTTTTTGTTGAAATCACAAATGGAGGATGGTCTTTATCTCAGTCAGAAATCCACCAGAGGATCCAGTCGCAAAATCTTCGAAAGCAGGGACCGGAGATATAGCACAGTAGCGGAGACGCAGGGAGAGGGGGAAAGAGAGCAGGGAGAGGAGAGGGATAGGGACGGCAGGAGCCGAGACGCAGGGAGAGGGGAAGAGAGAGCAAGGGAGCAGGGAGGGAAAGGGAAAGAGCACAGGAGCGAGCAGGAAAGGAGAAAGATAAGAGAGGAGAAGAGAGATTTCGTCCGTTTTAGGGCTGTGGAAACATGACGATGTCGTCCGAAATAGGGAGGGTAAAAGAGTAAAAAATCACCGTACGAACACCAAAGTCGTCATTTGTGTGTATTTCACACTAAATCAATATAATACGAGTATACCAACACTTTTTTGGTAAAAATCCCTTGATACAAAGTATTTTTTTTTCCCTTACATGGTAGTATCATACAAATTACTATCTAACAAATGGTAGAATGCACAAATCTTATTTTACGTTAGCCGTCTGATAAGGTGTGACCCTTAGGAACTAGAAAATCTGTTACCCCTAATTTTATTGGCCCACACTTTTTATTGTGGAATGAAATAAATCCACACGATAGAGTAATTATTTTCAATATCGTAAAATCTAAGAATTTTACAATTCTTCCATAGGGACTGATAGATTTCTATTTTCTTAAACTATGTTTGATAGGAAAAAAAATAGGGACACACTTTTTCCTATGAGTAGACCTCATACTCAAGGTGCCTACTTATAGCATGCCCACTTTTGCAAAACGGTCTCTAACCAAAAATCCAACCCCATGAGTTTATCTTAAATTCTAATTTAAAATCCTTGATTTAACTAGTTAAATTAAAGTAAAGTGAATCCAGATAAAAAATGACAAGGTGTCATATCAAAAGTACATAATTTAAAATTTTCTTCTGAATTTTTCAAACAAAGTAAAAAAAGCAACATCCTCTCTCCATTAAAAGACCAAAAAATCAAAAAAGATTCTATACCAAACAACTAAAAATAAAAACTATCATAACCCCTTATATTTTATTTTCTCTTGATTTGATGCTTCACCTCACCATACTTCAATTCACTATACAATTCACTATACATCCAAACACGCCCTAAGGCCTGTTAGGATAGGGAAGAAATATAATAGAGTGAAGTTAAATAGACTATAATGATTTAAAATTTGGACCCTATCATGTTTGGACGAGTCTAGCCTCATAAATGAAGTATTGTTGTCGGTCCACGTGGATATCATCAACTAAAAGTTGAGGCATGACCAGAAATATTGAGAATACATGTTAAATACTTTGGATTATGATTGGACCTTAAGTGTAAGTGGCCTATCAAGTATCAACTCATTTTTAGCTACAGAGCTGAAATATCAAGTCCAAGACCATGCAATGGACTTACAAGGCCATATCCAAATGAAGGGTGGGCCTTCTCGTCATTGCGTAGGCCTGCCTCATGACTTTCAACAATTTGTTAGTTCATGGTTTTAAGTCAAGCGATTTTGAAACAGTTAGCTATGGAAAGAGAATCAAACTAAAAGTAAAAGCATATCTGATCAAAATAAATATAACCTTCCACGTGGCTGCATCAGGCCCGATAAACTTGGTGGTCAAATTTAATTTAAGTTGATGATTTCTCGTAAATATGTAAATTAGTCGGTTCCAATCCAAGTCCACGTGGAATCAAAACGAAACCTTATATTTGATGGTCGAAATAGAATTAATTATATAGGCACATAGGCACATAGGCACAGAGTATTGATAGAGAAAGATATAGAAAAAAATAAAAAAAAAGTTTAGAAGAGAGATTATGAAAAGTTGAGATAATATCTTGCGTACAAATCCACGCGTGGAAACGAAAGTGGAACCGAGTCAAAATAAGCACTCCGGCCCCAATTTTTACTGTTCCCATTTACATCTCTAATTTCCATGAACGGTGGGACTTGGGATCTTAAATTCCCGTGGCCCCGCGGCTTATGCTGTGGGTCTTCACCCAGACAACCACCACCACCAAAACCTCCATCGGAGAAACCAAAGCAGAGACAATGCACTTCATAGAGCCTGCATCTCTTTTCCTCTCTCCCACATCTCCTTACATTTTCCATATCTCCATCTCTTTCTCTTCTTCTCTCAGCAGTGATGCTTTACCAATCTCTTGCAAAACCCTCATTTTCCTCAATCCCAAGCTTTTCTTCAAACCCCAAATGCCTAAATTCCCATTCTCTAACCGTAATTCGATCCGAATCCATCGATTTAGCGAAAAAAACAGGATCGGAACCCTCTCCACCATCGAAGCTGTTTGAATCCGCCTCGCTCTCATCGGCGAGTCCGTATCCGGGCGGATTAGGGCCGTACACTGGCCGCGATCCGACAGTGAAGAAGCCGGAGTGGCTGAGGCAGAGAGCTCCTCAGGGTGAGAGGTTTCGGCAGGTGAAGGAGTCTCTCTCGAAGCTGAATCTCAATACCGTATGTGAAGAAGCGCAGTGCCCAAACATCGGAGAGGTGAAATATATGAAATTCTCAATTGGGTTTTTAGTTTTTTCAGTACTTGAATTGGATTCTGAGGATTTTGGATCTGTTTGAACTCCCTTGATTCTGGGGTTTAAGGGTGATTGTGAATTTACTCCTTACATGCTCTATCTTATATGCAAATGTGGGTTTTGGCACATATAAGTTGATTTTTGTAGTGATTAGTTGGATTCTTAGATCTTTTGAATCTGCTTTGGGTGATTTGAGACTTTCTCAATGCTGGGTTTTAAGATTTTACTGAGTCTCTATGAGCGCGATTAAATCAGTTGGTTAAGTGCATATAATCTGGTGATCTAGACCGTTGATCTGATGGGCCACCCAATGGTGAGGGAATTTGTTGAAGATTCCAGGTGTTGGAAGGTCTACTCATTTGATTAGACTGAGATTTGGTAGTTGAGGGTTTTCCTTGGTTGGTTCATATTCTAAGGAAAATGGGCTGTTAACAAAATGGTTGGATCTTCCAATGTGAGATGTTTTTGGAGTATTATCAATCCATGGCGGGGCCCATGAGATCAAACGGCAGTTGCAATGGTCGTGGTATGCTCTCTTCTTCTTCTTTTTTAATTATCTAATGAAAACTTTTGCATAAATGAACCAGTGGTCTTCCTTTTATTACATTTATTATTATGTTTACTTAATAACTCTATATTGTAACTGTCAGAATTTATTCATAACATTAGTTTTAGATCGGGCTTTTTCTATGCATGCTCATTATAAAAGAAAACTGGAATTGCTTCATAGTTATTTCATTAAAAACTAAGAAGACATAATCTGCTTATAGCTTATGAATTTTAAGGTTGTTACTGGACTCTTTTTAGGACAATCAAAAGGTTTTAGTGAAGGAAAATGGTATTAAAAAAAGCTCAAGGGAAGAATAGTTTAACAAATTTAGATGAAGATTCTGTAGGAGGCTTGGGATTGAGGCGATACTTTTACCTTCTACCCCAGGATTATGGTAGCAGAAGTGAAGAAATAATTGGCAAGAATAAAAACATGAAAGGGTATGGGGCTATATTGCATTACGATAGAGGCTTGAAAATGCTTAAAAGAAATTGGATAGGTTTTTAATAAGATACTAAGGACAAATGAATGATGGATGAATGGGAAAGAAGTGACTTATATACAAGAACAAAGGTGATATACAAACCTGGATCAATTATTAAGGTATTAAACTTATGAGGAGCACTATAAACTATAGGAGAGCATAAAGGAGTAAAGACTTGGACAAAGACCAAGATATGGAAGCTATCTTTAAACCTAGACAATTAATGGAAAAATACCAAAGGCTTGATTTAGAGAAAGCCTACGACAAGGTACCTAGAAATTTGGTTTGAAGGGTCTTAGCTAAAAGGCGTGTCCCAAGAGGTTACATTGACATCACTAAAGCCATGTTTGAAGCGAGTGGTAATGAGTGTGAGAACTACTTATGGAGAGATAGACTCTCGTGATCACAGGTCTGCATCAAGGTTCAGCTTCAAGCCCTTATCTTTTTGTAGTGGTTATGACTTATGAACAAAGTAACTACTCATACTCAAGAGGAAGTACCTTGTATATATTTTTGCAAATGATAGAGCATTGGCAGATGAATCAAAAGACGGTGTGAATGCGAAACTGGAGAGATTGAGAGAGGCTTTATAGTCTAGGGTTTTCAAAATAATGTCACACCCCAAAACCGGATTTCCCCAAGAAGTCCGCCTTTCGAGGTGGGGGTTTATATATTTGTTCCACTTATGTGAGGTTATGTCAAATTCCCTAAAACTTTCAGCGGAAGCTTTATCAAACCATCAAAACATTTAAGACATGACCAACCATCAAACCATAATTTCAGAAAAAATAGCAAAGCATAAGCAAAATTATATAGATTACAATTGAAAGTATTTTCTTACAACATGTTTTCAAAGTTTAACGACGGGGACCATGGCCAAAACAAGAACCATAGCAAAAAACCTAGTGAAGAATAAACTAAACAATAGTATGATGGCTGTCATGCGCAACACCACGATGCCATTAGATCACTTCATCGGCGCATCACTCTGTATACTCTTGCAGTTCCTCAATGACTGTGTTACCCTCCAAGTAAAGTATCAGGTATAAAAAATACCCAGCAAGTAAGCAAGCTTAAATCACATTACCATGATGCATCAATATAGAATTATATACAAAGAATTAAAGGAATTTCAATGATATCTACAACTAGGCAGTTATGCAAGAATAGAGATGGTATCAAGATTCATTTAACTATAAATCTAGAACATTAGGAGAACATCCTAAGGAAAATTGGGAAACCACATAGATTAATCCACCACGGAATAGTATCACTGGCCTCCCATACTCTTGTGATAAAGACGATGCACGATAGATACGTTCAGCCAAGATAAAACGGTACCTTATGGCCATCAAGTACAGTTATGGTACCAAGTGACATGTTTCACTTCCAACAAGACTAGTCTGCAGATGATTTTAAGGTAACCGTTCTTTCCATTGCAGTGCCCCAGCTATGTTAGATTTAAACAGCTAAGTGGTGCTGACTGCCTGACTCAAGACTCCAAGGTAAAGTTCCAACTAGACAATTCTTCTAGGCAAATGGGAATCATTCAAGGAGCTCCTCCAAGCACAAGCTACTACCATCAAGTATCACATTTCATGATGAGTGGTACTTTCAAGTCTCACATTTGTAACCTTCTCGACTTAGATAAGAGAACACGATGAGTCAAAACAAAGCCAGATAAGAGGGATGCCTAGATTTGGTCTATTGAGACTCCTAATGTAATTAGAATCATCTAGGGATATTAGGCTTTGCTTTTATTTCCAGATCTTATCAAATCTGCACATTTGTGATTTTAGTCAGGTGAGCATGGGCTAAGTTGGAATTTCCCAAAGTTGGCAGTTTTCATTAGCAACTGTGCAACACTTATAACTTTTGCATCCGATGTTCAAATTTGATGATCTGTATATGGATCTTGTACTACTTGACGAGGCGAAGCCATATGTTAAAAGATCTCCAAATTCTGACCTCTTTTGAACCTCAAAAACTGGGCCGCTCCATTGCTGTCTATTTTTTACAGAAATTTCAACTTTATGCCTTAAAGACACCCATCTATCCCATCTAATCCCTAATTACCTAAGAAATAGCAATCCTACCAAAAATTGGGAATTATACGGCCATTGTAGGTTGTTAGTGCAAGTTTCACAAAATAGAACAATTGCCAAGTAACTGCAATGCAAGGAAAGAAACATGCACATGGTCATGTAACCAGAGGGCACATAATTGTACATCTACATCAAGATTGATTGTAAATCAAGGAGCAGTTACAAATACCAGGCCTAGGCCTTTGATTGTTGTCCACATGCAAGCAACAATGCCATTCAACTATAGAAGATCATAGGATTCCATATGACCATATTTTGTCGTAAACCATGCTTGAACTATGTGAACGATCTTCAAGCCCGGTTTAAAATGCTATTTCCTTAGTGCTTCTGATGGTAATTGACGTCCAAGGTTCTATGCAATCATACCCTTGACTTAACATTGCCCTGCATATGCTTCCCAGACAGCCCCGGAGGTAAACATCAAGCCCGATCATTACCTACTTCATTCCCACATTTAATCATCATTATACGAGTTCAAAGGTTCCAATCTACATCAAAATCCAAAGGTCCAGGTCTCCCAAACAAGAGAAACCTGAAAGTCTTCGGTTAGCTGAAGGGTTTTCTTAGCTAGCCCAAGTCCTAGAGCCAACAATTAGGCTCTTTGGTCAGGCAGCCGAAGCAACCCTATGGTCTTCGGCTAGCTGAAAGGCCAAAATGCCTGGTATGGCAGTAACCGAATGGCCAAATGGCAAGGAGCCTAGTGGAAAGGCTAAAATGGCTAGCAGCCGAACGGCCTGTGCCCAGATGGCTAGTACCCGGGCGGCCTGTAACAACACCTTTCTTCCAAGGATTTAGGGTTTTCTTTTCTTTTCTTTTTTTTGCGTGCATGGGCGGGGCCCGGGCGTATTTCGGATGCTTGAAGGCCCTGCTGACCTGAAGTGATTTAGAAGGATTCTTCTTTCTCGATGGTGATAGGTCATGGTATCCATAGCATTGCTTCTTTTTCGGCCAAATCCGGATTTCGTTTTGCTTCTCCCGGTCGTCGAGCCGGGGGGGGGTGGGTGCGGGTGCATTGAGCTTGAAATTGGGTTTCTAGATTTGAGTAGTAACAAGAATTAACAAAGAAAAACATGCTTGAAATGTAATTTAAAGACATTTACTTGCCTTTAGTAGAAAATTAGAGAATTCCACAAAATCCTAAGCTAATCTTCTCATCTACTAGTTTTTTCCCAAATCCTAAGCCAATTAAGCTTCTACAGTTCTACACGCAAAACCCAAGAGAAGAGGAGAATTTGGGCTTGCATGCAACAACCTAGGGTTTTAATGGAGAGGAACTAGAAGAAAACTAGAGAGAATTACTCACACACACACACACAGCGCGCTGAAACAAGGATGCAAGATGCCCCTCAAACAACCAGTAAGCAATTTAATGAGGTCCTAGCGTTTATTTCCACCGAAAGGCCCTAGAAGCTTAACGAAAGGTCCACCATTAATTATTCTCTACCCAACAATAGAAGCTTAACGAAAGATCCACCATTAATTATTCTCTACCCAACAAGCCAAATCTTGAATTCAGAAATTACGTAAAAACCCTCATACTTACTCAAATTTACAAATTAGTCCTTTCCTAGCATGAAATGTGGTCTAATTGTCCCCAAATCAATTTCGAGCCCTACTTTAAATAACCTAACCATTAAATTAGTAAATCTAACTAATTATCTTCCAAACATAATAAATTTGGGTTGAATTTGGGATCTTAGTAATAAGTCATCCAAAGATGTAATATATGAATTGTAACAGTGTAACTTCAGTTGGGTGTGCAAAGAGATGCCACTTTTGTGATAATTGAAGCTCAAGAGCTAACACCCAATATTTTAGCTTTATAATTACTAAGGGTAGAGATTAAAGAGGATGTGTGATTCCAAAAAAAATAGAGGGGTTAAAGAGGATGCTGAATATAGGACAACTGGATGATTGAAGTAGACACTTACTTCTAGAGTGCTTTATGATTGGTACATACCAACAAGCTTGAAGGAAAATTTTTACAAGGCATCAATAGATCACCTATAACCTATGATGCCCGGATACGGACACGGGTACGGATACGGGACACGGGAATGAGCATCTGATACGTCAACTTCAAAATTTTAGGATACGGATACGAGTACGACATTTTAAAAATATATAAATATAAATATTTAATTGGGAGTTTATTTTAAATGAAATATATAAATATATATATTTTGTTGAAGCTGTCAATCTAGAGTAAAGAGATTTTTAGTTTGCTGTTTAATTTTTTTTTTTTATATTATAGATGGGCTGAGCTTGACTCGATTTGAAGCCCACAAGATGGGCCCTGCCTCACTTGAAATTGGATTGTGGAATACATGGGCCTTGGCGCACTTTTACATAAGAGTGGGAGACACAGTTTGAAATAGTCCTAGAGGACACTGGAAGAGACCCATGTTACAAAAAGATAAAAGGCATCGTTGTTTTCTCTCTGAGAGAGATGGGGAGAGAGTAGCAGCGCCGCAGCAGGCGATGAGGGGAGAGAGTAGGCAGCGGCGATGATGGTGGAGACGACGATGATAGTGGAGGCGACGATGATGATGTGGCGATGTCGGTGCAGGTACGCCCTTTTTTTTTTACCTGTTCCTCTTCTCTTCTCTTTTTTTTTTCTCTCTTCTTCTCTGGTCTGGGTGATGGAGGCGAAGGGGAATGGGTTCAGCAGAGGGGGTGGGGTTGTGGGTGGTCGGGAAGACGGATTTCCACTATTTTCGGTTTTTTTTTTTTTTAAATACAATACAGCCGTATCCCAATTTTTTTGCACCGTATCCCTACCGTATCTTGCGGTATCCCGTACCCATATCCGTATCGTACCGTGTCTGCACGGGTACCATGGGTAAGTTGCCGTATCTAGGTATCATAGCCTATGACCCATGGAAAAAAAAATTGTCCAATCTGATAAAAAAAAGCAAAAATGAGTGCAACATACATGGAATAAAATATCGGTGTAGCGGCCGATGTATCTCACCACTTCATTAAATTGAAAATATCACTGCTGCGACTCGGAAGGTATGAAACACAGTCGAGCTTTGCAGTTTTATTTAAAACATTATTTTCCTTGTCTCTTCCCCATAACCTTTGTTAAAGTTGTATCTACCATTATATGGTTCCAAATAACTAAAAACACATGATTGGCCGCTACACAAGATTCAATCGCTTCACAAATTCACACTGCTATGATACTACGTACCACTGCAACCATTACTTATCGCTTACTAGATAGCATTTTTGCCACCAGCCTCTATGCCCACCACAACCTCTATTTTGATCCTTGGTAGCAGATATGAGAATGTTGAGATGAATTTGTGGTAAAACTAGGAAAGGTTGAATTAAAAATGAGTTCCTTAGGGAGCATTTATGGGTAGCATAAATACGTGATAAATTAAGAGAGACTTGTTTGAGATGGTTTGGACATCTCCAATGTAGGTCAACAATGCGCCTGGATAGAAAAGGTTTTTCTATGCATGTGTATCGCCCCCATAAGGAAAATGGGTAGGTTGTAGAGGACCTCAATGGAAGTAGTGAGGATAAATTTGTAGGGATGCAACCTTGCTAGACTGGAATGGTGAAACATAATTCATTAACTTGACCCCAACACACAATGATTCCACCTCATTTGACACCAATTCCAATTACACCCCATCAAAACAAACATGAGCTTAAACAGGATTAAATGCACACTGTGTAGAATTTTCCTAGAATCATAAAAAGACTAGCATTCATGGAATGAAATTTAAAATGATAACTTGCCTTGGCCTCCTAAGCTCCCTAATTACAAATCCTACACTCCAATTCCAATCAAACTCTTTAAAGAACAAAACCCCCAATTTCTCACCAAAGTAGGCCTAAAATAAAAAATAAAGCCAAAACTTGGAATTAGGCTATGAAATTCGGAATCCACGGGTAATCCGGCCTATTTAACGTCATACTAAAATTTGAGAATGTTTGCTTTCCTCCAAGTCGTCCAAGGACAAGAAAAATCGATGGAAAAGAAGTTGGTCTTGGCTGTAATTGAAAGAAGATTGGGTGCCTAAGGTTGTGCGGCCGAGGCGAAACTTTTCCGTAGATTGGAATCTTGAAATGGTGGCTGCATGGTGGAGTTCCAGAGATGACAGCCTTGAGCTCCCTCTTTCGATGCTTGAGAAGGATGAAAGAAAGAAACCTTCAACTTTCCTGGAATTTTAACTCGGTCCTCTAAGGCCCCAAACTGGATTCTATGACCTCGGAATTGATCCAACCTTTTCTCAAGCATAAAAAACCACTTCATAGCCATCTAGATCCTCCTAACTAGCAACTAAATATTATTAATTACCCTTAATTGCCATTAATTAGTAATAAAGCAGTATAACTAGGATCGGGTTCTTACATCCCTCTTCTATGACAGTGCTTTTCCTACATCCCCCTTGTGGGAATGGCATTTCCTCACTAGCGAGGAAAGTAGTGTCTTTTTAGCCTTTTTCCTCGGCAAAAAAAAAAAAAACGAGTCGCACCGAATGTGAGAAAGGGGAGCTGTGTTGGAAACTGGTGCGTTTTCTGCTCTTCCACAGAAATGTCACTACGTAAACAAGTCCTCAACTTCCTTTCGTGCACGTGTTTGTGTGAAATTGTGTTACACTTGCGTGATAGAGGGTGGGTAGCAGTGGACTTATAGCGGTAGTTTTCTTTTTTTCCTTTTTTCTCATCCATTTAAACAACATCCAATGGACATATAAGTTGTGTTTGGAATCTGGTCTGGTACCCATTATATGTTGGTCGTGGAATGCAACGTTTCAGTCCTTTCGGTTTTTCAATTAAAAAAAAGATGCAATGGTACAAAAAACCAAAAACAGTTTATTTCATATTTTTTAAAAATTAGGGAAACATAGGAAATTTCTGAAGACTCTAAAAATTCATCTTTATATAATAGACTAACTTATATAAATGGCCATTTTCTTACCTAAAATTTGCAGCCCATCTTCCTTTTCCAAACATTCATTGTTTGTGGGTATATCCGTATAGGGTTCTTTTTGGCAAGTGAATAGTGAGAAAGAGGTGTTTTCAAGGAGAATAATTCATCTCATTGCCTTCAGGGCACATTTGGAAACAACCGTGTACTTTTTCTGTGGACATCTTTGGGCATGGATTCTGCACACATGCAATTTGCAGTTTTTTTGGGAACAATGGCGGAGAGAAGAAAATATAGATTTTCCGCCGCCTAGAACTTTGAAATCCTCAAAATCATGAAATTTTCTTGAAACTTTTTTGTAGAAAAAGAGAGATATACAAACTGTACCAACTATTACAGGATTAAACCTATGAGTCATACTATGAAGCTATGAGAGAGGATAACGGAGCAAAGACTTAGACAGAAAACCAAGATATTTGAAAAATCATTTTGGTTTTATGCCAGGGACATCAATTATGGAAGCTTCTTCTCACTTAAGCAATTGATGGAAAAATATCGAGCGAAAAGGAAAAATCTGCATATAGTCTTCATTGATTTAGAAAAAGCTTACGACAGGATACGTAGAGATTTAATTTGGTGGTAAATAAAAGGAATATTTCACGAGGTTATATTGAAATTATTAAAGACATGTATGAAGGAGCAGTAATGAGTGTGATAGCTACCCGTGGAGAGACAGGTAAGTTCCTAGTGACCATAGGTTTGCATCAGGTTGACCTTAGGCCCTTATTTCTTTGCACTAATTATGGATAAGTTAACTGCTCATATTCAAGAGGAGGTACCTTGATATATATTGTTTGTAAATGATATAGTGTTGGTAGATGAATAAAGAGACGGTATATGGATTGCAACTTCAGTGGGCGTATAGAAAGAGTTGAAACTACTGTGAGAATTGAAGCCCGCGAGAGGCCGCGAGATACCACAAAGAGATTCTTTCCATTACCTTAGCTCGATAATTAGTAAGGATGGGGAGATTGATGAAGATGTCGAAAATAGGATAAAAGTGAGATGGTTAAAGTATAGACTTACTTCTGGAGTGCTTTGTGACCGACAAATACCAACAAGATTGCAGGAAAATTTTTACAGTACAACGATTAGACCAGCTATGACCTATTGAGTAGAATGTTGGCCAATCATGAAGCAACGTATGCATAAAATGGATGTTTCAAAGATGAGAATGTTGAGGTGGATGTGTGGTAAAACTAGAAAGGATAAAATTAGAAATGAGTGCTTGTATGACCTATAGTGCAAAATGTTGGCCAATCAAGAAGCAACATATGCACAAAATGGATGTAGCAGAGATGAGAATGTCGAGGTGAATGTGTAGGTACTATCTATAGGGGATAAAGTTACAAGTGAGCGCTTTCGATAGCTGTTATGGGTACTATCTATAGGGGACAAAATTAGAGAAATCCATATGAGATGGTTTAGGCATGTCCAATGCAAGCCTGCAACAGTGCCCGAAAGGAAAAGTTTAGTTATGCAGGTTGATGGCCCAATAAGGGGAAGGGGTAGGCTGAAGAGGACATGGATAGAGGTAGTAAAAGTAGATCTGAAGAAATGCAACTTATCTAAGGGTTTGGTTCAGGATAAATCGGAATGGAGAAATAGAATCGGAATGGAGAAATAGAATTCATGTATCCGACCCCAACATAGTTGGGACAAGGCTTTGATGATGATGATTATGATTTATGCACCAAAGATTGGATTATCACATATCTGCTGAAAACTTCATTTTTCCCTGCAGATATGTCGCTACACAAACGTGCTTTTATGGGTCAATTGATCCAAATGCTTTGACCCAGTCTGTTCTAGCTGAAAGAGGTTGGTACTTCTTGTTCTGGCCTCAACAGAAAGGAATATAGGCTGAAACATTACATTGCGGTGTTCTGTTTTGGTTTCCCTTTGCTCAGGGTATTCTGGCTGGAACAGTTTAAAATTGACAAGTATGGTTCCTTTAGTTACTATTTGTCAAATGAAGGAGATGAATCTCTGAGGGTCTTTTTTATCATTTTGTGTTCCTTATTCTATTTGAGATTATGAAAGAGCTGAAATATCAGGTTGTTTTGATGCTTGTCAATGTTAACACATCCCTAACCAGCTGAGCAACAACCAGGGACAATTTCTATTTGTATTTGATATAGTTGAAGTAGTATAGTAACATGAGATGGTTTGTTGATTCTAACGGATTGTGAGTTTTGGGTGTTTGGAATGGATGACTTCAATTAAATGATATTTTTGTGGGCAGTGCTGGAACGGAGGTGGTGGCGCTGGAGGAGAAGCAGATGGTATTGCAACTGCAACAATCATGCTCCTTGGTGATACTTGCACCCGAGGCTGTAGGTTTTGTGCAGTGAAAACCAGTAGAAACCCAGCACCACCTGACCCAATGGAGCCAGAGAATACTGCCAGAGCAATTGCAAGCTGGGGGTATGTAAATATTTTCATCCTCTGCGATTACATGAAATAAATGCTATTATTTGATGATAAATTGGTTGAACATTCATCACTTTGACACATGGACATTCAGTAATTTACATCAATCACATGCATACTGCAGTAAATTTTTTATTAACAGACTATAATGAGCTATATCTTTTAGTTAGTGTATTGACTTTGTGCATGCAGACATGCATATTTGCTGAGCAAATGACATGGATTTTGGATTTTGCATGGATGTATGTGTTTTGTGGGAAGATTCTGTTCACCAGGCATGAAACAAAATATAAAAGAATAAAATAAAAAAAAATTGAAAAAGATTCTTAACCTGAGGAATTGCAGAGTGCCCTTGGGATGATGTTTTTTATTACTTGGCCTTTGATTTCCAATATTTGGATGTCATTATATGAGTAGTAATGCTGTGTTTCTTTCTAGTGGTTAGATGCCGCTCAGCAATTGAAGGGTTAGGATTCTCCAACTGGGAAGAATCTTAGGTCACAGACTAGCCACTATTGATGTAACAGATGAATGGTGAAGTTTGATACCATGAACTTCATGTATACCAAGCCCCAAATGATGCAATGCGCACTTGGGAGGTGCTTTTGGTGCAACCATGAGGTTGCAGGGTCAAGTGATGTTACACAGCCAAAAAACTAATAAACCCTTTGATTCTGGCGATAACATTATCATAGTTGTGTTTTTTTTTTTTTTTTGGTTTTTGTGTAGGGGTTACTTGTTGTATGAAACACACCTACTAAATATGTTATTTACATTATTTGTGCATTTGGCAGTGTGGACTATATTGTATTGACAAGTGTTGATCGTGATGATCTACCAGATGGTGGAAGTAGCCACTTTGCCCACACAGTCAAAGCTATGAAGGTCTGTGATTTGATTCACTGGATTACATAAATCCATTAAGTGTGGTGAGTACATTTTGTTGATAGATACCATGCTGTGCAGAATCTGAAGCCTGAAATCTTGGTTGAGTGCTTAACCTCTGATTTTCGGGGTGATCTGGAAGCTGTGTCAACTCTGGTGCACTCCGGTCTTGATGTTTTCGCTCACAACATTGAGACTGTGAAACGACTTCAACGAATTGTTAGAGATCCACGGGCAGGGTAATTAACATCTACTCATTGATGCTTGCTCAAAAGTAATCATGACTTTTGTTCTTTTTTGCAATCGTGGAGCCACCTTTTGGTCTTAAGCTCAGCATTCAATTAAATATGAAATGTTACTTTTAATTGTTCATTTTCACTGGTTGGCTAGGATCTGACAACGGGCATACTTATGCCCACATGTAAAAGACATACTGAGCCTCCCCCTCTTCTTCTCCAAAACACATTCAGTTGGATATAATCCTAATCCATAACCATCTAACTGTACCCTTCTTAAATCTTGACTCTTTCCCTCTCAGTGCCATTGTCCATTTGCAAGCCACCATTGGGTAACTAGAATCATCAGGCAAGAAGTTAACGCATGGATTCATATTTACAATTGCTGGCCAGAACCAAAATAATACTATTTTTCACCACCAACGCCATGTAAATACCTATGATTTTAGTGGTGATGCTATTGTCAGTTCATCCAAGCAGGTATCAGCAAAGTTTATCCGTTCTGAACCATGCAAAGATCTGCAAAGAAGGGATGATAACCAAATCTTCAATAATGTTGGGGCTTGGAGAATCAGATGAGGAGGTGAAGGAAACCATGACTGATTTGAGGGCAATAGGTGTTGATATTCTGACTCTTGGACAATATTTACAGGTGAGGCACCATAATGTAGATTGTAGAAATTTTGTCCTTGGTTTTCTTTCTCAGAATACTTTATTTCTTTACTCCACTGCCCACTTTGGGTGATCCAAAACTTGAAAACGAATCAGGTGGGTACGAATTTTGTGCCTTTTATTTTCTTGGGGGGAAGAAAATGCATGAAAAGGCTCAGCTGATGTGATTGCTGATCCTCACTGCCTAAGTTACTGAAACCCATTTTTTTCCTAAAATGTTCACACTGGTTGTTATTTGTATTAATCCAACAGTTAACTTTTCATGGATGCTAAGACCTATTACCTGTTGTGCACAGCCAACTCCATTGCACTTGACTGTGAAGGAATATGTCACTCCAGAGAAGTTTGCTTTCTGGAAGGATTATGGAGAGTCAATTGGTTTCCGCTACGTAGCAAGTGGCCCTCTGGTAAATTTAAGCCCATTATTTTTAGTTTGTAATGTAAATTTTCTTATTCTCAAATGATCATAAAATGAACAAAATGGGTATTCATGATCTTACTAGAATCTGCCTATATCTAAGTATAAAAACTCATTGTTTTACTGAGATAACCTGATTAATAAAATAATGGAGTTGAATATGAATATTAAATTCCATGAGTGAAATAGCACTTATTGTCATCTGGAAACTGTAAAACTTCAATATTGCTGCAGCAATTGCATCCTTGATTTGAAAGGCAATTTTATGTACTGGGTTTTTTTTCTCCTTCTTTTTATTATTATTATTTTTTTATTTTGTGTGTGTGTGTGCAATAACAATGGATATTATCTTTGAGATCCTTGAATTGAGTGCATCCAGTTGCACCAGTACACTAAAGGGAACAAATGGATTGTGTTAGGTTGTAGAGAAACTGTAAAGGATGTTGAGCTAAATATGGATGTTTAAAAAGATGTTGAGGACAAACAAGTGAAGTGTCATTGCATGATCACACTCTCTCACCTTTAAATCGTTTTAATAGCTTTCCAAATTTCAAATGAGATTGACCAGGTGCTAGAAAGTTCTGTTATGGTTGTCAGAAAGCATTTTCATTTTTGCATGAAAAGGTAAGGGAGTGCCTGCCAACTGTTTGTGATCCAGACTCTTAATTTAGTTGGACCCTTCATGAATGGCTGTTGACGCTGGATCCTTTGTCCAAGTCGCACTGCAGTGCCTACAAGTAACATCTAGGGTCTCTTCATAGTTGCTCCACACAAGAGGAAAGAGAAAGGTTTAAACCCGAAAGCAAATAATCTGAATCTCCTGCCATTCTGCTGCCATTTTTTTTTAATATAAAGCAAGATAAGGCTGCTGCAATCTCTTCAATAGGATATCCTACTTGCATTAATTTCTTTGACCGTCCTTGCTGCATATTCTTAAATGAACAACTTAAGACCCTTTGACTTGGTTGACTCTCAACTTAGAACAAAAAACAAAAAACTTACTATTACCACTAGTATGACTTGTACTCTTGAAAAAATAATAAAAAGTAATTTAAACAACTAGGAGAGTCCTAGTAAAGAGGATGAGTTTCCTAACAAATAGTGTTGTGAGTAAACGAATAAAGGCAAAGAAGGCATTGGACCGAAGCCCTTCGGGCAGAAAATAGAACTACACGTTTTCTAGCATAACCCATTCATGAAGAAGCTCACTAGATGAACAGTCCTGATATCAAAAGTTGCAGTCCATCTGTGGAGTTGGAAGGTCAAACAAATATTGCTTCTTTTGTTTTTGAAAGGTATAAATGCTATTTCTATCAGTCATGCATCAAATCTCTTCTCTTGGGTTCGGTAAACCATAAAACTTAAATATTCTAATGCTCAGATGCAGTATTTGCTTTTTTTTTTGGACTGCTTCTCCTGAATTCGTTTTCATTGTGCCACCAGATCAACTTCGACTTTAACACTTGGCATTAGTTTCACTTCGTTGATTTACTTATTCTTGACTGGTTTTTGGTAGGTGCGATCCTCGTATAGGGCAGGGGAGCTCTTTGTTCAGAGTATGGTGAAAGAAGAAAGGGCCAAACATAGTTCTGGTAGATTCAAGTGATTCATTGCCCGCCCTCCCTGAGAATGCAAGTAAATGCATGCTTCAAATTCAATCCTCCTTCACATGAGTTTACACCTTAGTTTATGTAAGTGGTAAAAGGCGCATTGACAGGTACAGGAATGCGAGGTGAGTCAAGGAATTCAACCATGAGATCCCAAAGTTTCTAGCTATTGTACGTTGCTGGAGCAAGAGCTTGGTGTAACTATATCAGAGTAGCTAAGAATCTTAGTTATTTACATTGAGGGTTCATTATTTTTTTTATTGGGCCGTCATAGGCTCATTATAATCAATATTTATTGTTGGTTTCAGCAGATCTTCTCCTTTGATCATTCTATAACAGTTGATTTCAGGAGTTTGTATCTACATTGATCTTCAGGCACAAATGTGCACATCTAATTACACTTAACCCTAGTGCTGTTGCTGTCATATATATGCCTTTGGCAACAATCCCATATTGTCAATTGATTTAAGATTGTTGGATAGTTCGTTGAATTCATTGTTTGTCCATGGCTTTATTCACAAGAGGACCATTGGATGGAAAGGCTAGGATTGGTTCATGTTAGCGAGGGTCATCTATCTAATTCAATATGGATCCTACTAGATAAATCCATTTTTTTTCAGGCCGCAATACATATTATACTAATTCTATTGACATGAATAATTGAAAATTGATCTCTTTTTGGTGCATTTCAGTCAGTCTTGGGGCGTGTTCTGATTGGCTGGAACTGAGCAGAATGGGCTGGTCATGAACTTGGAAATCCATAATTTTGAATATTCTTAGCAAGTAGCCCAATCTGATTTGTTCAAAATTCAAGTCTTTGTTTTTTGTTTTGTTATTTTATTTTTTTATTTTTTTATTTTTTTTTTTTTGAAGTTCTTAGCTTTCAGTTACATATGTACACATACATACATATGCATAAATAAAATGTGAAAATGTTGTGTTAGTAAGACCCTTGTCACTGAATGATTTGAATCATTTACATGCCTAGGTGGTAAATAGGTGCATATGTAAATGAGGAAAAACAGCCAGTACAGATGCAATAAGGCATTACAGGTTGGGATCCGGATCCCCTGTCTGGACTAAACAGAAAACCCTGTTTCCACCAATTCTGTTTCCACCAATCAGGGGGTGCCACATGGGGGACGGGGAATTTTTTTATTCACTGGAGGAGATTGGATGTCCGCTGATGTGACATCCTCTCCCTCATGTGACACCCCCGGCCCTGTTTGGTCCAAACGGGGGGGCCCTAAAATCACCTTTTTCACACTTTTGTGGGGCCCTAATTGGTAATCCGAGCCGTACATCTTGTTTATAAATCTAATATTCCCTTCAATGATTAGTTTCATATCTTTGTCTTTCATAGGGTTTGAGAAATCTATGAAGAATGTCAAAAAAACTCCAACTTATAGCTATATTTATGCAGTTTCATGGGTTCCCAATTTATGATCTAGACCGATCAGTATTTTTTTAGTGGTAAAGCATCTAGATATCTAGATATTTAGTTTCATTTCTTAAATCTTTTTATAGATTTTGAGAAATTTATGAAAACATTAAAAAAAAAATGTCTGAACCATCTAAAATTATTGGATGTATTCATGTGAAAATGATTCTCTCAAATAAACATGGTAATTGGTTTTAATATGCAACATTTGCAATGGGAACCAAACATAGAAATGTGTTTCAATATATAACATTTGCATAAGTTACATATGAACTCATTACTATATAAAATCCCATTTTCATAAACCCCCGTATAAAAAGGTCGACAGCCCCTAATTACCATTTCAGCCATGGTATTCCAAAGGCTTGTGGAATTTTGTGCATTAATTTTAGGGAATTTTACCAAAAAAGTGTCCCTGAAGTCGTATTATACGGGTTTAACTACAAATACGTTCAAATCCCCATTTTGGTGTTTGTACGTTGATTTTGTACGGTTTTACCCCTCCCTTTATGGAACGACATCATCATCTTTTTTTCCCAAATTTCAATCCCAAAACGAATGAAATTCATTACTGCAGCCGGCCCTTCTTCTCTCTGCTCAGCTTCCGGCCAACTTCCCCTATCTGCCCGGCCATTCCCCTGCACCCAGAGACCACTTGCTGCTTCCAATCTAGCGACCACCTGTTGTAGTCACCAGCCACTCCACCTATAAGCACCCAGCGGCCACTGTTGCTTCTCCCTGCCATCGGCCAACCTGCACCCTTCAGCCCGGCGACCACTTGAACTTCTCCCTCATCCTTGCCAATGGCTAACCTGCACCCTTTGGCCAGCGGCCAACCTGAACACCCCTCCTTCCTTGCCCGCAGCCAGTCCTCCTCCCTGGCTGCGCTGCAGCTCCACCTGAACCAGCCACCTGAAACCAGGTCCCCTGACCTCAGCCACTGCCCCTTCCACCTGCACTGATCTCAGCCTGCACTGCCCCTGTCCAGCCACCTGTACTGCTCCTCCACCTGCGCTGCCCAGCCACCTGATTTCAGCTAAAAAGCCACCTGATTTCAGTTGAAACCCCCACCTGATTTCAGCCTGAATTTCCAACTAATTTTAGCCTGCAACTCCACCTGCACCACCGTCCCCCTGCACTGCTCTTCCACCTGCACTGCTCCCACTTGCAACATGTCCGGCCCACCTGCAATTTGTCCAGCCCACTGCAAAAGGTTCAACTCCACCTTAGGGATGTTTTCCATTGTTGGTTTGACATGCATATTTTAACTCTATGAATTATCATGTCAAAAAGGCATTTTGAGGATTGATTTGCAGGTCATGGCTTGTTAAGTCAGATTTTTACATTTTTCTTCCTGCATTCCTTCTCATTTCTGAACCACCTGCACTGCTCAACCCACCATGCTTTCCAAGGGACAATTTTAAACATCTTAAACCATCCATGACATAATTTAAACTTTTAAATCATCAAATCATTTACTATCAAATCAAGATATTAAACATCTTCTAACATTAAACAAAGTACAAGCTTCCAAATCAAGACAAAACTTCAAAATTAGAAGATGATTAGTAAACATGCTTGGAAAATACTTGAGCAAACTAAGAAAGATTTAAACATAATATGAAATGGAAAAACTTAATAATGAGGACAATATTTTCCAAAAGCAATATGTCCTAATCACACATATAACATAAAAACCCAAAATGATTACTTGCCTTCACTAAAAGCTAATCAAAACTCTCACAAATCCAACCCAAGAGAAGAGCCACAAAATCTACACAAAAAACCCCAAAAAGAGCACACAAAATCACTATTTTGGTCACCAAAAACCCCCATTTCGAAAATGGATTTGAAAGTTAGGGAAAGGGGCTCTTTATGAGCTAACAAACACCATAGAAGAGATGGGTTTAAGCTCCTACCTGGAAATGCCCAAACAAGAAGCAAGGAGAAAGATGGAGTAGAAAATCAGCTGGAATCTCCAAGAAAATGGTAGCAATCAAAAGCTTGAGATGAGAGGAAGAAAATGGCGGTCTTAGATTTAAAAACGGAGCTCTCCAGCTAGATCATTCAAGAGGAAGAAGATGAGGGAAAATGGGTTTTCTCCTCCCAGAATGAACATGGAAGATGAAGAAGGTGACTTAAGTAGCCTAAAAACGGGGCCCATTACAGCTGAAACTTAAAATGGCTAAATCATGGTCTTGCGGGCCCTTGACGAGATCGACAAAGAATACAAAATCGATCGTCGAAATATCTAATTTCCAAAAAGTATATTTTCCCCAATTTCTGAAAATTTTGAAACTCAAGTACAGATTTAGTGTAAAAAGTCATTTTTACCATTTTTCTCGAAAAACGCAATTTTTGAGTTTCAAATTCAAACGGACGAAACATGAAAGTTGTTAAGATCAATAAAATGAGTCAAAAGGAATAAAAAGTAGAGTTTTTAGAAATCAAGAATAATTTATCACAAAAATACATTTCACAAAGGCCGGGTTAAACCAAAGTCAACGGTCCTTAAAATCTCCAAAGTTAAGAAAAATCTATCAAATTCAAAAACAAAGTCAAACCCACTACTAATCTTACTCAAAAACCAAAAATCATAATTAAAATAACACTAAACCCAAAAATTGGGGGTCGGAGTCTTACATCCCCCCCCCCTAAACCCATTTGGTCCTCCAAATGGTCTAAACCAAATTAAAAAAAAAAAAAACTCAAAAGACCAAACAAAACACTGACACCCTGCGTGTCGTGACCCCGGACCGGGTCAGGGGATCCAAATCCGGGATCGAGATACTAATGATAGCGCGCCACGTGCATCTCTTTGGCTAAACCGCACACGGAGTTAAGAAAATGTTTATCCGTGCACGGGATTTCCCACAGGGTTCCGCGGTGAGGATTATCTTTACACATCATCTCACATATAAGCATATCAAACACATATTCAAGATTGCGGAAGCGTGTAGCAAATCATAATAATACTATTCCATTCCATAAACAAGACTGATTTCTGATTGACATGACAAGATATCAGAATAATGATCATAAGCATATTTCTCAAAAGTAAAGTTAAGAGTGTTTACAAAAGATCAGTTGATTAATGCCCCAAAATAACGGTCAACAAAGACCATACAACCAAATGAAACCCAAAATAAAGTTATCACAAGTTCCCCCAAAATGTGTCGTTCTCAAGGCAAGGCCGAATGTCTATATGACATCGTCGGCTTGCCATTCAATCACTCGCTGCGGTTCACCGACCGCCTCCTCAGGCTCCTCCTCAAAGGCAATAAGTTCGGGACCTGAGTACCAAAATAAATGGATCAGACACGACGGTCTGGCAGGTGGGTGAAGAGATATAGTAATAATAAAACAATGATATTTTGCAAGAGTTAGAAAGCTTGTATATAAATGATGAATTTCGTAAAAGAATAATATATCATTTAAAAGAAGGTACATATGCAAGAAAACATGTAGGGTAACAAGGATTCGGGACTATCAAGGTGGCAACCACACAAAGCTAGATTCTCTCTCACTAATGTTAAGAGAGCACATACCCTACGGGATCATTGACCTCAGTCATACAAGGTGAGGAGGGACAACGATAAAATAATATAATATACATATATATACTCTGCGGAACCACGGTAGCGAACCGGGTAAAACTCTGCGGGTTCCAGACTGCAGCTGACTATCGGGAGGGGAAGGAGCCCCAAGTCGGTGGATCAAACCGACGAGGTCGTCCAAGCTTAGTGGTGCCGACTCATAGGTAAAATATGATAAATCAAATCATATGCATAGTAAGAAACGGGGTGCCAAGAGGCACAAATACACATTCATCTCAAGTTGACATATACAGGTTAGCAAAAGCTAAACACATCTCTTCTAGTACTCTTGGACAGTCTAGTCATATCATGTGGGTTGAAATCCCAAAATAGGAGTTTGGTTGAAAATCGAATATAAATAGTTTCTCATATATTTACAGGCTAAACATTGAGGTTCCTAAAATTGAATCAGTGTGAATAGGATCCCGTATGTCGGTCATGATGTAATTTAGTACTCTTTAAGAGTTAGGGACATTCTGGGTTCTTATACACATTGGTCAACCTAGAAAACCTCATGGAATCTCCATGATGAGGTTTCTCCTTCTTCCGGACTTCATATAATGCCTTACAAGTCCTTACATGGCATTGGGGCTTTATACGATACCTCCCCAAGCCTAAAAACAAAGTTTCAAACCCTTAGGCATTGACCCATGACAGACAGGCAGTTCGCTCGAGCGAACTGGGAGGTTCGCTCGGGCGAACAGCTCTCTGTCTGGGGTTCGCTCGAACGGACTTAAGGTTCGCTTAAGCAGACCTGCTCGGATCAGGTTGGCTCGAGCGATCAAAGGGTTGGCTCAAGCCAACGAGGTTCTGTGACGGGTTCGCTCGAGCGATGTGTCATGGTCGCTCGAGCGAACTGTCCAGAAATTGTTTTTCTGAGTACAGTTCGTTCCTTCCTTTTATCCTCTTGCATCATTTTATACATACCATAGAGGGTCTCAAACCCTCTTTTCAACCCATTCAATTCATCATCAACTCCTCTAACAACCATTCCCATAAATCATTCATTTCTCCATCACTTCCACCTCATTCAATGCAAGACATCTCCATAAATGAAAATCCATAAATGATCATAAATGATCTAAAAGCAAGACAATAAAACACATGTTTTCCAAGAGAACTATTAATAGCCCATCATTATGCATGCTTCCAAAATCATGAAAACTCATAAGATAAGTTAGGTGAAAGCAATGAATAAGAGTTCAAATCTTTATAAACATGCAGTTATGAAATCAATCCATTCATCCACTTGCCTTAGGTCCAAATGCTAAGAAAATCAAGCCTCAACACCTCTCCAAGCCAAGATACCAAATCTACACAAAACCCCCAAATCCAAACCCTAGAATATCAAAATCCAAATAAAACAAAAATAAATCTTTCAATAAACGAAATGGAGCTTTCCTAAGGCTAAGCAAACAAGATTTTAAAAGCTTGGAAGGATCACTTACCTAGAAGTGGTTCAAATAAGCAGAGGGAGCTCACAAGAAGCTCTAATGGTGATGCATGTCTTCATAAATGGTACCAATAGAGAGCTCTTGAAGTGAGGAAGAAGATTGCAAGGTCCATCTCTTAATTTAGCCAAGTTCTTGTGGGGATTTATGGGAAAGGAAGCAAGATGAACAAGGGAAAAACCCTTGGGGCTGGGATTTCTCTTCTCCTCTAGGGTTTTAGCAAGAATGGAAAAATGAAGAAGAAGCTCTCTATATATAGCAAGTGGGGATGGGGCCCACAACTTAAAAGACTTCTCGGGCTAAAAACATGGCTTTCGGGGCTTCAAACAAATTCGACAAAGAAGACAAAGTTGATCGGCGAAATTTCTAGTTTCCAAAAAGTGTATATTTTGCACGTTTTGGTGACATTGAAATCGGTGTCCAGATTTTGGGTAAAAAACCATTTTGCCCTCAATTTGTGAAAAGTCAGGTTTAGGGTCCTCGAATGGAAACGATGTCAACATGAAAGTTGTAGGGATTAACAAGATAAGTCCAATGGAGTTAAAAACATAATTTTTGGAAATCATCGGTAAACCCCCAATCTCACACAATTCGTAACAAGAACCCCCAAAGGGTCCCACAAGTAAAAAGGCTCTCCAAATTCCCCAAATCTATTCTAATCCCCAAACTAATCCAAAGACCACTAAACATACTTAAAACTAAAATACAACTTAATTAACTCTAATCGAAGTCTCTCGGGTCGGGGTCTTACACTGCGCTGATCCTCAAAAACTGAAATACCCTTTGATCAAGCCTGACGTTGAGATACGCCTGCAAACAACATACCCCTCTGACAAAACTGATGTTCATAATCTCCTCTAGTCATCCTTTGGTAGTCATCTGTCGTCCATGTACTGGATCACTTCTTTACTTGTCCTGTCATTCATTGTAGGTCCAAGAAACTAAAAGTTCTGCCTCCTTCTGTTACCCTGGAATTTTGTGCCTTAATTCATACCAAGCTACACACAGTGATCTTAACACTTGTATGAAGTTGTGATCGTAGACATGCTTTCTCTAAATTTATCAATTCTTCAGAATATTGTTTTATTTCTTCTGTCTGCCCTTAGTTTCTGAAAATTGGTGACGCTGAGTGCTATAAGATGTGTCTTACTTCATGCAATGTCGTCTAATCCTCGGTACACTTCTGCCATCTCTATCTGCTCGTTGAAATCATAAGGTTCACAACTCTGTAGGTTTCCAGCTCTGACCAAACCTGCTAACACTCTAATTGTCATGCTACTCCACATGTCCAAACTTTGTAAGATGTGCTTCTGTCAAACTCTGTCTCTATCTTCCGGTTTTCTACTCAGGCATACAAAGCTAACCATGCGAGTACAATTCGTGTCCACAACCCTAGAATAAAGTCTTTCTTCAACTACCCAAAAGTTCTTGTCACTCTGATCCTGTATGCCCAATTGCCATTAGTCCTTTGTACAATGATCGATTCCTAACCAAACGTGTTTGCCCACTTCACATCACACTTCAAACGGTTACAAATCTGCATTTAAATCTCGAAACTGTTTCTATCAAACCTTGGTTACTCAATCTTCTGCCTCTGTTTCAGGTTCACCATCCTCAAGTCTTGCACATGTGTCATTCTTTTCTAGATCTTTCAATTGACCTTATCCATAGGTTATGATTCTCCATCTCGTATCCGTACTCTACCCAAACTGATGTTCTACAAGTCGGTAAAATCCACAAAATTTGCTCTATCATGTGACCAGATAACAAACAATTCTGCATACAACTCTCTTCACTGTCGCCGAAAACTGAATACCTATGCTTTTAACCATCCACTGATTCACCTTGCTGCGTCGACTTCACCACCATAACTGCAATTACTGAACCTCCTCGAACAATTCTCCATCGCTAGTTCATCAATACTCGAGAAAATTCTAACTTCTCACATCTTCTTGAAGCTGTATCACTGAAAATCACCTCAATCCTCATAAAGTCCATCACTTATTCGGCCTCTGAAGTCTTCTGACTTAGGAAAATAATCCAAATTTATCCAAAAATCTGTACTTACTTGTCTGACACACCATCTATGATAACGAAGAGCTGAAAATTCTGCGAAAAATCCTTCGAGAACCACATGCTAAGTCAACAAAACACCAACTCTCTGACACGAAAACAAGCAAAAGACACAAAATATGGGTATGGAGACATTAAATTCTCCCCCACTAGAAAAGAATTTGGTCCTCCAAATTCCCTAAGAACAAGGACAAGAAGACGAGACAAAGAGGGTCTCCCCCACTAGAAGAAAAACAAACCGAACTGACAAAAACAATGGCTAGCCAAAACAAAATCCAGACGATCTAAGGAGTCCTCACCACAGGTCTTAAGGTTGCTAGAGTGTTTTATTTCCTAGTAACCTGCCCGCTTTGATACCAGTCTGTCACGCCCCAAAATCGGGATCCTGCAATGATCCAATCTCGGGGAGCGTGATTTGGAGTTAATTAAAATTCTTATATTTCTCCCCAGGATCCATGTGTGTGAGGAAGGCAAGATTTCCAAACACATCAAAATATTTCGCGGAAGCTTACAAGGCGTTGTGACCCGGAGTCCGTGGCTATTGGATTCCATGTCACACTCAACCTAACAGCGTAAAGTTGTCATAGTAATATTCAAACTCAGACTGGAACAAACCATAATTTTAAAATAAACATAGCTGACAGTAACAGGCTTATCATTACCCAAACATGTTCAAGTTGCAAATTTAACAAGTGCATTAATTACAATCCCAAGAAAAAGGCTAACAAAAGCCGTACAAAATATCAAACTAAGAACAAGTGCTACCCAAGGGTGAAACATAACTCCAGAGTCAAGCATAACGTCTACATGACATCGCTAACATAACAAGCCTGCAAAACTCATGGCTCAAAAGCCATCTGCACACGAACTAGCTTAAGACGATGACCTGCTACCTAGAGCACCAAAATATAGAATATTAGACAAGACGGTCTGGCAGGTGATCAATTTAGGCAAGAACGTAAGTAAAAATCAAAGCTTTAAAAGAAACAATATTTAAAATATTTTACTCAACTTGAAACAGATTTACAGAGTTTAAAACAATGCATGAACAAGATACGTATCAAGAAAACAAGAGTCCATGAACTATATACAAAACGAAACTAACATGAATACATATAATATCATGAATAGTTAAATCCACAAAGAGCCATCATTTCTCCATCATACATGATGATAAGAGTAAGCACGCACGACAAGCACGACACGCAAAACACAATCCCACGCCACACAAGGTAGATAAGGAGGCCGGCTGCGGAACCGGAACACGCACGATGTGTATAAAATACACGACTAATCTGCAGACAGTCCACATGTTTAAGGACCCCCGGACAGTGGATCAGACTGAAGGGGCAGTCCAAGCTCAGTGGTATTTACTTAAATTCATGAATGAACGAGACAAAAATATATTTGCAAGACAAATCACTAGTAGAGACTCACCGTTTGAAGCCCGTGGTTGACAATCTTCGCCCCATGGTTAAGGGTGCCGCCCGGCCGAGTTCTTATATTTCTCAAATCACTTGTTGAGACTCGCCGTTTGAAGCCCGTGATTGACACGCTTCGCCCCATGGTAAAGGGTGCCGCCCGGCCGAGTTCTTATATTTCCCAAACACTTGTTTATTCTTAAAAACAAATCTTCAGATAAACTTATACTTGAAATTTTAAAGCGAGAGCACGACTATTTTTCTTGAAACAAATCTTAAACGAGCTCATACTTGAAATTCAAGACAAGTGCACGATGGTATTTCTTGTATCCAAACGAGGTTTGAAAACAAGGTCTATCAAGCATATGTTAAGACCCTTCATTGACCCTTGTGTAATTGAAATCCGAATACTGGAAAATAAAATGGGTTGGTGCCCCCGAAGTTAAGAAAATATTTTAGATTTCATATGCACAATGTCAAGTTAAAAAGTCCTTAGCATATTCTAGTTTTCATTCCCACAAAATCCTTTAAAAACAGTCCATTTTTGCAAGCCTCAAACAGCCCTCGGTCAGCTGTCGGTTAGCCAACAGCCAACCCTCGGCTGACCGACAGCCGATCCTCGGCTGACCGACAGATCCCTGAACAAAAACTGATGCTCTCTGGAAAAGGAACCAATGGATCTGTCGGTTAACCGTGAGCTGACCGACGAATTTTTTTTGACGAAATGTTGCTCTCTGAAATTCGAACCGACAGGTGTCGGTTGGCTATCGGTCGGCTGACCGACAATGCACAGACAGTGCATCTCGGTTCAGATTTTTACATTTTTCTTCCCTCCTTCCTTCTCATTTCTGAACCACCTGCCCCAAGCCACCATGCTTTCCAAGGGATAATTTTAAACATCTTAAACCATCCATGACATAATTTAAACTTTTAAATCATCAAATCATTTACTATCAAATCAAGATATTAAACATCTTCTAACATTAAACAAAGTACAAGCTTCCAAATCAAGGCAAAACTTCAAAATTAGAAGATGATTAGTAAACATGCTTGGAAAATACTTGAGCAAACTAAGAAAGATTAAAACATAATATGAAATGGAAAAACTTAGTAATGAGGACAACATTTTCCAAAAGCAATATGTCCTAAATCACACATATAACATAAAAACCCAAAATGATTACTTGCCTTGGCCAAAAGCTAATCAAAACTCTCACAAATCCAACTCAAGAGAAGAGCCACAAAATCTACACAAAAAGCCCCAAAAAGAGCACACAAAATCACTATTTTTATCACTAAAAACCCCCATTTCGAAAATGGGTTTGAAGTTAGAGAAAGGGGCTCTTTATGAGCTAAATAAACACTATGGAAGAGATGGGTTTAAGCTCCTACCTTGGAATGCCCAAACAAGAAGCAAGGAGAAAGATGGAGTAGAAAATCAGCTGGAATCTCCAAGAAAATGGTAGCAATCGAAAGCTTGAGATGAGAGGAAGAAAATTGCGGTCTTAGATTTGAAAACGGAGCTCTCTAGCTAGATCATTCAAGAGGAAGAAGATGAGGGAAAATGGGTTTTCTCCTCCCAACTCTAGGTCAAGAAGTTGTAGGAAAAAAAAAGGGAATGAACATGGAAGATGAAGAAGGTGACTTAAGTAGCCTGAAAACGAGGCCCATTACAGCTGAAACTTAAAATGGCTAAATCATGTCATTTTTGCTCTTTTTCTCGAAAAACGTAATTTTTGAGTTTCAAATTCAAACGGACGAAACATGAAAGTTGTTAAGATCAATAAAATGAGTCAAAAGGAATAAAAATTAGAGTTTTTAAAATCAAGAATAATTTATCACAAAAATACATTTCACAAAGGCCGTGTTAAACCAAAGTCAACGGTCCTTAAAATCTCCAAAGTTAAAGAAAAATCTATCAAATTCAAAAACAAAGTCAAACCCACTACTAATCTTACTCAAAAAGCGAAAACCATAATTAAAATAACACTAAATCCAAAAAATGGGGGTCGGGGTCTTATAGAAGTTTTGGTAAAAAAAAAATGTGGTGGGGGTGGGGGTGGGGGTGGGGGTGGGTTCTATCTCTGGGCGTCTGGACGCCCATTGAAAAAAAAAATTGTGTGGGGTGATTCTAAACTCACCCACCTCTTTTACTGAACCCACCCATAATTTTTTTTAAAATTATACATGACGAAAATACCCATCTTCCTCTCCCTGCTCCGGTGGCACCCCCAGCCAGACCCCATCTTCCTCACCCAGCACTTAATCTCCCCCCACATCTCCATCCTCGTCTCTCACCCCCGAGCGTGCATAACCCACTCCCCACCATCATTTTCTTCTCCCTCTATCTCACGACCACTAGGTGCAGCGCCCCCATCTTCCTCCTCTGCTCGGGCAACGCCGCCGCCTTGCTCTTCTTCTCCCTCTCGGTCTCGCCACCATCTTCCGCACCTCCGCGCGCCTCTCTCCTTCATCTCTCCCCCCCTCTCTTCTCCTTCGTTTGTTTCTCTCTGTCCCTACTTTACCACATCTCTCCTTCTATCTCCATTTTCCCCTCCACTGCAACTCTCTTCGCCCTCTCTTGATTGTAGTATTCTCCAGAGGTGCACGAAGTTTTGGAGCCGTGCACATAGAGAGGTGCACGGCCGAAAAATCCCGTGCATTTTTCATTTGGACGGTTTATCATATCCGTGCACAGATCACAGCCTTATCCAAATGTGCACGAATTTTCCAAGCCGTGCACATAGAGAGGTGCACGGCTAAAAAACCTCGTGCATTTATCAATTGCACGGTTGGAAAAACCCGTGCATTTATCAATTGCACGGTTTATCACCGTCGTCTTCCCGCTCTTGTCGATCGCGACCTGCACCTCTGGAGGGCGGGGAAAGGGACGAGCGTTATCCCCCCCCTGTCTCCATCTTGCACTTCTCTTCTTCTTCTTCTTCTCCTTCCTTCTTCTTTCTTTTCTCCTTCCTTTTCTCTCTCTTTTTTCCATCTCTCCTCTATTTTTCTCCTTCTTCTTCTTTCCTCCCTGTCATCGTTGTACCCTCGCACCACCCCCTGGATCACCGCTCCCACCTTCCCCTATTCTTCTTCTCTACCCGGGGGATGCAGGTGGCGAGTGAGAGAGATAAAGAGAGGGAGAGGGACAGGCAGCGACAGGGTTGAGCGGAGGTGGCCGGAGCAGAGAACAGGAAGGAGAGAGGAGAATAGGAGGGTATTTTAGGTATTATTCAAAATGTGGGTGGGTTCTGCAAAAGAGGTGGATGAGTTTAGAATTACCCAATTGTGTGTTAGGGCAGCCCCTTCCTTTCTTCCCCTCACTACTCTCTCTTTCTCTTGGAAATCTCCTACTTCCCCAAACCACCCACTCAACTCCCTCTTCCAACTACATCATCACCACCACTCTCCTCCCCTATTCTCCACCACCATTCTCTTCCTCTCCTTCCCCCACTTTCTTTTTCTCTCCCTCTCCACTAGCACAAGCATCACCGGCATCCCCATTGTCTCCAGCGAACTCCAAGCTTTCCGGTTAGAACTACCGGGGCGCACACCTCTCGAGTCCTTACAAGCACTTGGGTTCACTCTCCAATGTGCTCCTCTATGTGAAGGTGGTTCCTGTTTAACGTCGGCCAACTTTTCCGGTCATCTTCTCCACCCACTTCACAAGAGCTCCGGTAACCAATTTTTGGTAATTTCCTTTTTCATTTTTTTATTATTTATTGTTATTTTTCATCTTTTTATATTGTCATAGTGTACTTGTGAGCAGTTTTCTTTAATAATTTTATTATTTATTATAAAATTGTCACCTACACCCACACGCATCAACCATGAGAAGGGGGAGAAGTTAATCGAAAGCCGCTGTGGATGAGGGCTCTTCTAATCCGCATCCCTGTAAACGTAGTGCATCCACATCTAACCTAGATAAATCGGATGCGGATTGGGCACATCACACATTGGATAAACAAACCGTCTTTGACCTCCACTTTTTCGAAACCGAACAAACCACCCGGTGGGCGATTCAACAAATTTGTGGGCGTCAATTGCCAGCATTATGTGGCCCTTTTCCCCAGCGTACCCCTGTTTGGTACGCCTCTTTTATGGGTACGCCTCTTCTATCAAAATTTGAAACTTATAGGGTGATATGAAGATGTCCTGGCTTCCCACATTGATGGCCATAACATATCTATAACTGAGGCAGATATTGCTCATGCTTTAGGCTGTCACCCCAATGCTGGTAACTTTTTCCATTTTTCCGACAACCCCACTGTGGCAAGTGCCACCAATGAGATGTGTGGGGGTCGTTTTAGTAAGGATAATTACACAAGTACTCGTCGTAGTTATCTGCCACAACAGCTATGGCTCATTGACCGGGTGTTGCTCGCCAATGTATTTCCTACACACCACAAGGATGAGAGGCGGGGGTGATTTCCTCGAAACTTTGTACGCTATCCACTTCGAATACGCAGTATCTCTTCCACAGATGGTTTTTCAAGAGATGTGCAAAATTTATAGGCTGTTTAAGCAATCAAAGAAAGACCCAGAGAAGAAGAGGCCTTTGGCTTTTCCTCATTTGCTCACTATGATGTTTCAACATCCTTCGGGTATTACGGATGTACCCTTCCCATTCCAAGTGATGAGGAATCATTCCCGTGCTCTAACATGTATGATGAGCAGCGATGGACGCAGAGTGTCCAATCCATGGATCTTATAGGTAGGCCCACCTACCTAAGTTATCAATTTACACTCTCCAAACTCGCAGTTCCTCATGTAAATTTGTAGGCTCTTTACCACCAGACATGATTAGATGCGCGTCGGACACGTTGCTTGCTGAGGATTTGTTGATTTTGTGATTATGCTGTGAATGCGGCGCCTACTATAGGGCTTGTTTGTTTGCATGAAATTGAATTCTAAAAATTGTATTGAAATTGAAGAAAGAAAGGTGAAGGTCTACAAATGACAGTTATGATCACCACTGTAAATTAAATCCTTGAAAGTAGGGTTCCATCTCTATATCTGTTTGTATCCTTCACCCTTGCCTCTTTAATATGCCTTAGTTGGGAACATTTACTATCCTTTTTTTCATCATTAAAAATGATAGGGTAACATAGTCTGAATATTTGGAAAAGCACCAGGGCTTCCAAATCAACCAACATAAAACTTCTAGGCGACCCCCAAAACTCACATAAAAATTTTGGATTTTTCCACAAAATCCAACTACTGTTTGGGTCCACCCCATCAAGCTAAAATCCTGGATCCCCACTGCTTGGAGGGTCACTGAATTAAATAGACCAGATGAGTCGGCCTGACTACTCTGTTAGACTCAGCAAGACTCATCAACTGGTGTCTTACCAAACCAGGAATTAGGGCGAGTTACTGGATTAAAATTAAACTATGGCACCGCATCCCTTTAGATCATTTCCTCAGTTCCATTCCTAAATCATTTAGGTTAGAAATCCCATGCTTCTGAAATCTAAATACTAAGTATGTGCCGTTAACTTCTCAACTGGCGATAATTTGGGTGGTGCAACCAATCTATTGGTTAGGATAATCAAACTGAATTTATTTATTCTTTCACTTATTCCATCACTTTCAAACCCACCAGATGAGGTGGACTTAGAAAACAGGCCTCCCTATTTTCGGACAATCTAAAAAAGGATCTTGTATTTTGTATTTCGATCTACTAAACCTTTTTTTTTTATCTGATGATGAAATGACAACGACATTGATCAACTTTTGATCAATTTATTTATTCAGATGACCAAGGAAGTCATGGTGATGAAAAGCCTTGCATGAAGATTGGGAAAAGATGTAATATCAAGCAGACAGATGATCTTAGCCATTAGTTTTATCCTTTAAGTTTAATGACTATATATTGTGTGGACTTCTTGTGGTAAAATCAAATATGTACAATGGTCCAAAATTGTGTGATACGAGATTCGTTCCAGTCAAATGTCCAGAATAGTGCGAATGGCTTTTTCTACGGAAGTGGGAATCGAATCACTTATATTTTACAGTGCTTGGTTGTTTGGTGAACTAGAAGTCGTCCCAAAAAGTTATAATGTCTATCTAACTTTCAATCTTAGAGTGGAAATGCGGGTGTGACCTCCCCCATTATACTTTTGTTTCCGTGGAAGGTATCTTCTTCCATAGGCGTTACACAAATAAGCTGAGTGCAACTATTTTTCCACGAGAAAAAACTGTTAAGAAAATAAACAAACTCTCTCAATATTTTGTGGAAAACCGTTTTCGATTGGGGGGGCGGGCGGACTTGATTTTATGTGGAATGCGGAAAATGTTGTCTTGTCGTGATTCTGCGGACAACATGGGAAAGAGTTTCAATAGCTCGTGGGTTTTGAGGACTTCAGTAGCTTAGATTAGCGATTTTGAAGAGCTATTGCAAGTGGGAACCAAGGCAGGTAAACAACTATGTGACTTTCATGGCATGTATGTTCATTTATCTAATTCTTGATTTCAATCATGTTTGAACACCTTCAATAAGCTCAATTCTGGTTGTTTGTTATTTAAACATGTTTAAACTGAAGAGGACCATAGGTGTGCAAATTTCGCAAGGAATGGACTGAAGAAGCTCAAATAGAGCCACTGATTGGGGCCCACCGAGCATTGCTGGGAGCAATTGCCGTAGGTTCAATGCAATCGACAGTTTGCCCAAGTGCAGTCGGCAGATGGCCAGTGCACAGTGCACTCGGCAGTCGGATACTCGGCCCCAGTGCACTCGGCGGTTGGGCCCTGTAACTGGTTTTTGTGAGGATTTGGAGTCGTGTTGACTTTGCTTGACCAAGGACCGACCGTGGAAGACCCATTCTCAAATGATGGGCCATAGTGCATACAATTAGAACCCTTAAAGACCGGAGACCGAAACAGATAGTGCTCAAGGTTTAACGTGGTTCGGCTTATTGGCCTACGTCCACTATGGAAGTTTTTCACACATTCAAATGTGTGTGCTGTCCTTTATTATATAACACGTTATTACAAGAGAGAATTTCAAGGATTCTACTGTACATGCTGGGATAGAGACAATCATGGATTTGCTTGGGTGTGATAGAGATAATGTAGGATCTGTGATCTTGTAGTTGACTAAGAGGAGATAATTTTGGCAGTGATGACTCGATCTGTGAGCTGTCTGGATCCTATGAACTTTATTTACCAATACCCCCCATCAAGATGATGGTCTATTGAGAACCTTCAGCTTGGATGTTAGAACCATATGTTTTTTAGATGACAATCCTTTAGTGAAGATATCCGTAACCTGGTCCACAGTAGATAAATACTTTACTTGTATGGATTTCCGAGCAATGAGTTCTCGAACAAAATGAAAATTAATTTCTACATGCTTCATTCTTGAGTGAAATACTGGATTTGCTATGAGGTAGATTGCACTTAGATTATCACACCATAAAGTTGAAGCACTCTTTACATGACAGTGAAGTTCTTGTAGAAGGGAGCAAATCCTAAGGACTTCTGCAGTGGCATTAGCTAAACCCTTGTATTCAGCCTCAGTGCTTGATCGTGCAACTGAAGATTGTTTCTTTGAGCTCCAAGAAATGAGGTTTGGACCAATATACACTCCATAGCCTGAAGTGGGTCTCCGGTCATCAATGCATCCTGCCCAGTCTACATCTGTGAATGCGTGAAGAGTTGCAGTAGTGAAAGGCTGTATGAGTAGACCAGACTGAATTGTATGCTTGATATAACGAAGAATTCTTTTGACGGCTACCCAATGATCACTTGTGGGGTAGTGCATAAACTGACACACTTTGTTTACCGCAAAGGCAATGCCAGGCCTTGTTAGTGACAAATATTTTAGAGCACCCACAATGCTTCGGAAGTCAACCCGCTTTTCGCAGAACTGCTACTATCTAACACCAATAAGGACCTTGAAATTCAATTAGACATGGTATGAGCATGAGACCAAGCATGGGTGATGTTTGAGCTGACATAGACCCATGGGTTGTCCAAAAATGTACGTTTGATATAACACTAAGTCAAGGGGATGGTTAAGTATGTTTTTGGGTGCCATTGACCTTCAGTAGCACCAAGAACACAATATAGGATTCCCAGAACTTACAAAACCATAGAGTCGAATATTGTTGTGTCCCTCACGTATATGGTCGCCAATGACTTAGGCTTGGGATTTGCAATCCATTCATTGACTTGTAATCCAATCAAGTATTGTGGTATAGTATTGTATGTAGTCTTATTCACATGACCTATATATGTATCTGTTCTTATTTAGTCATTGTCAGTTGTGTACTTTATTATTACCGGACCATGTAACATAAACCCGCATTAGTCTTTTGGGCTTAGCTTGCATTCATTGTAAGCTTTATGCATTTAAACATGACAGGATCCAGAGTTGGGATCAATTTGGTTGGTGAGCTTGCAACTCTCAATGCTACCTCACAGATTGATCGTGTTTGGTTGATCTCTTCTCGCCCATTTCAGATCCACTCTTTCGTGCATAAATGCTGCCCAATTGGGGTTTGACTTCGCATGAGTTGAGTTGGACTTGCTAGGACCACTTTAGGCTTCCATCTCGATTTTGTAGTGTATTGTCTTGTCAGAATTGAACTTGGATACAGCTATTGTTATGAAAGGAAGTACCTGGAGAAGGACTACTCGAAGGAATGTATAGTAATAGTCTCGCTTGTCTCGAGAGTAGTGTCTTGATATCCGTGGTCATCTTGTTCATGCAAGAGTCGAAGCCTCGCCGGAATCAGTTTTCTTATCTTCTCCACTATGACTTTATGAAGTATGGGAGTGCAATGATACTATCCCCTGATATACGAGCATAAAATTTTGCCTATCTACTAGGATATACATGTTTTAGATTTATATTTATTTAATGATTACTACTAATATGTTTACTCTTGCATATATATTGCCTTGTTTATTGACCGTTGACAGTGTATGATCCAATGTTACATATTCTACATTGATGCATCATTTCATATAATTTATATACTTGCCTACTTGCTAGGTTTCCTGACCTTGATGACCTACACTAGGAGTTGTAGGTGACGAACCCGATCCCGTCTAGGCGAAAGTTGAGGCGATCCAAGAACAGGACTACCATGAGTAGAATGCAGATGGCGTAGCTTGAATGTCACAGAGATGCACATGAGAGCCTCCACAGGGTCTTCTGTTATTTCATTTTGTGAATCTTTTGTAGGCCTTGTTGTTACAAATATATTTAAAACACTCGTCGTTGGCAATTATACTTGACTTCAATATTTTGATAACGAAATATTAGCCATGCTTTGTGTTCTATTGAAATATAGTACTCAAAATGAAATTGATGGTTTAATTAATCTTCTACTGCAAATATTTCTTGGCTTGTGATGGAATTTACTAAGTCTTCACATGCGCAGAGATCCTGATGTGTGTGTGCAGGTAAAATTTTAAATTGCCCACTCCCTGCGCACACAGTCGCACCCCAAAGTCCCTTTTATAATTTGGGGGCGTGACAAGTACCAAGATGGTCCCTCTTGTGCGGGCTTGTCTTCCTATGTGTATCCGGACTCTCTTGGATCCCAGTCTGGGATACCAAAAAACAAAAAAGTACCAAGATGACATTTTTATAAAAGTCTGTCAAAATTGGCATGAGTTTTGAGTCAAGCTTGCCCCATTCAATTTTTATTAATGCAATTACCCTAATTCCCGTTTTTCCTTTTTTTTTTCTTTTTAATGTAACCCTTTTTTGAGCCCCCAACTCATGATCCGAAACATTTTACTTTCTCACAAAACAAATAAACCCTGTGAAGGTCAACAAAAGCCGTCCAAATTCATTCCATCCTTCTTCATCCACAGGAATAATACACATGTCCTGTCTATATAGTTCTCTCGTTCTTTCTTGTTCGGGAAATGTAGGGTAAAGGATTTTCAGTTGAATATTTTAACTTAAACAGGAAAAAGGAAAAAAAGAAACTATCCTCAATGGCCCCATATAATGCTTTTAAAAGCCTCATACAATGATCTTATCATATAAAATCCGTGTCCAAACAACCAAAAAAGTAGAAATAAGAGTCCTATTCAAACTAAACAAACCATTAAGTTAGTTTAATCAAATAAAAAAAAGATGTTAGCTTAATTGGAGCATGGGATTGCGCACAACATGGGATCTCAATCACGTTTTGGCCACTATTTGTGAAACCACCTATGATCTGCATCATTTAGTGGAGATGAAAACATGCCCTTGGTTGCTTGTATAGACCTACTTTATAGAAAGGATGACCAAAAAATATTTATATATTTGCAGTATTCCAGGGAATAGACAAGAAGAAACTGTGGAATATGTTGATGATGCAGAAGATAGGAAGAGCAGACTTAATACATTGAAAGCTGTCGAGCCGGAATTGAATTAGCCTAGGGCTCCAAATGCTTCTGCTGAATGAGTATCTCTTCAATGGCATCCGCAAAGCTCAAAAGTTGGCTGCGTCTCTGTTCATCAATGGAGTTCGCTAATTCCTAAAATCAATTAGGATTGAGCAAAAACACCAAGTAATCATTAAGAACCCAAGATAAACATAAGGAAGAAATGGAACAAACCACTTTTAAATAACTAATAAAAAAGGCAATAATTTAACCCCATAATGAGCTGATGGGATCTAAAACTACCATCTCCAAATACTTCAAAATAGGTGACATATCGTAGCGTATTATAGCTGATACTATTTTTGAGTAAAAGCCATGTCCCGACATATCCATGGTGTCCCTAGTGTATCCATTCCGTATATGGGCATGATAAAACTGAAAACTTCATAGCATCATGGGCATATGCATAATCATCATCACCACCACCAGCGATAGAACTAAAAATTCCATAGCATCATGGGCATATACATAATCATCATCATCACCACCACCATTGAAGCCTTATCCCTACTATGTCAGGAATTGTTACAGGTCTTCTACAGGCAGAAATAACATTGTTTAATTCGCCATTCAATCACATCATTAGCAACCAAGACTTGCAAAAAAATGCACCTTCAAGAAGACCTTAATGGTCATTAAGATCTTATTGTGGCTATCAACAGGGTCCCTCTTGTTAATATTACAGTATCAAACACACCAGAGTTGAGTAGACTCAAACCAAGCTGAGACAAATCTTGAGAAGCAGTATCTAATTGTAACAGTTTTCCAGTATTACAAAGTAACAGTTTTCCAGTATTACAAAGTAGCCCAAGGACCGATGTGTAATTAATTTTTCTTTTTTTTAAATGATAAGAATGTAATATATGTATATAGGAAAATGTCCCTTGCAAAAAGTGAAGGCTGTATTTATTACTATTCCGATGGGCATGAATTGAATGTCCAGCCAAGAGAAAGAGGGAGCCATTAAGGCGTGAGTTATCCAAATACTACACAATTCAAATCTTTCATATAATTGATATGGTGCCCACTAATGGAATTGATATGGTGCCCACTAATGGTTTAAGTAATTGATATGATATTTTTATAGTGGGTCCCATCATTTAGAAGGTATGAACATTATCAAATCAATGAGATTTTTTATTTATATTAATCATTATCTAATTTTCATTCAATCAGAGGCACCCACAGATTGTATAAAGGGTTCCATGGTCAATGATATGATATTTTTACAGTGGGTCACATCATTTAGAAGGTATGATTAATATAAATCCATGAAGGCCTCTGATTGTATGCTCGTTTTTACTGTGGATCACATCATTAAAAAGTTATATATCATTGTTGAAAGCCCTTATAAAATTGGCATTCTAATCAAAATAAAATTATAAATTAATGTGAATCATTTGAGTCCAAACCTAATTAGTGCATCGGTGGGCCTTCTTACAAAATCTGGAGGTTTGCCTAATAGGATCCATCCTCTCAATAATCACAATGGACCAAGTGAAACTTGTTGGCTGTTGATGAAGGGGTTAGGATGATATAAGTTGGGGCCCATATTTTGTACATAGGTAGGCCCAACTAGATGAAGAGATCCCCCTAGTCCCACCCCAAGTGGAGCCCACAGTGAGGCGCACATGGAGCTTCCATGCACACCGAACACACTGGATAAGCCACCTATCCTTAGGCAACTCAACCAGATGGCTCGTTCTCTCCAATTCTCTTCATTTTTTCTTATTTTTCTTATTCTTCTAATATAGGATTTTTCATACCCTTATTGGGAAATCCCTAGAATCTGCTACGCCTTACTGCATAACAACAAATTTGGCTTCAGGTGCCACCTATTGTTTTAGGTGGCTTCTTTTGTCAGTTTTGGCTAGTGCTTTTAACCCAAACTTCAGTTTGATTATTAGTCCAAACAATATGCCAGCTCATGACTCACCAAACTCATCCTTTTCAATTATTTTTCTTGCTATAAAATATTAAAATTATATTTTAATACCTATGGTTTCACATAGGTGTTGAATGGCTTGGTGTTACCGCTTTACCCTATCCGGATGATGTACAAGAAAATTAATCAATTTTCTATTCTTTCCACCCGTCCACCCATCATCCAAAATGAAGCCAGCTAGCTTCCATTTCATTTAAAATAACTCCATGAGAACATCAACTCCATCCACTGCCTTCCTTGGTAACTTTCCACTGCGATTATGGTAGGAGGCGCCTTATATCCCTGACCAAATGCAGCAACCACATCGAGCATCAGTTAATAATATTTTGGCCGAACCAGATTAGAAAAGATCTTTGCATCCCACCACCAATTTGCACCAGCTATGTCAGCTGGATCCTTCTGCTCTTCTATGGAAAAAACAGATTTAATGCTCGGTTGTGAACCAAAGGTTGTCCATGGTGTAAAATCTTTTGGGGGCGTTAAGGTACATTTTTTTCCCTTCTGACTAGAAGACTGCCTTTTTTCCTTTACTCCTCCCAATAAGGGAATGGACTGGTCTCATGAGCTCTTCCAGTTCCAACGCAGATTTAGATCCAACTCCCCAAAGGATTTGGCCGAATCCTCCAAGGATTTAATGAGATAGACCAAGCACGAGCTTGGCTGAATCCCTTGGAGATTCAACACAAGCATTCTCAAACAGAGAGGAACACTCATTGCACTCGCAACCAATCTAAAATTCTTTATTTAATAATCAAGATAATCCTGCCCAAAAGGGTCCATAAATATTTATAGTCTGGGATGGGACGTTCCTTCCTAAGTTGGAATTCCCATTCCTAAATCTTCTTTAACAATAAAAAGAAACTAAATCTCCCAAATAAAACAGTCCAAATCATCCTTATTTAAAGACTTTTAAACATTCTAAATTCATTCTCCCCTTCAAGTTCTTCCTAAAACAGTGTCTCAGAAGGACCATTTACACATTTTGCCGTTTTTCTCTTTGCCTTCTCCAGCCTACTTGAAACAAAAAAAAGTTTCATCGGCCATTTTACATCTGCAGAGATCTTAACGTTCAAACATCTCCGGAAAATCCACCAAGATGATCATTTTAAATGCTTTTTTATATATATAGCTAAGAAGTTGCACCTTCCAACTATGTTATGGCTCTAGTTTTTTTAAAGATAAACATTGTAGAATTGCAGTTACTTAACAAGATGATCATCTTGGTGCATCTTTTTCTCTTTCGTTCTTTGTTTCTTTCTTCTTCTTGGTGCATCTTATAAATTTTGTCATGGAAGCAGAAAGCCAGAAATTAGGGTGACGATTATGTCTTCTGTTCCTAAAATTCAAAGTAAATGTCTCTTCATGCAACTACACTAAATTAGGAGGCTATTGAAAATTTCGTAATCTTAACCAAAGGTTGTTGGTCCATCAAAATACAAGCATGAAACCAGCAACTCACCTGAATCTTGCAAATAAGGCTCAATGAAAGTCCTTTTGAATGAAAGTCTGAGTTCTTGAGGGAGACCAACTTTAATGGGGATGTTGACACCGGCCAGCTATGAGCTATCTTTATAAAAGCATCGATATTTCCAACCAAGTGCACAATTACTGTCTCATCTTTGTCAGAGTAGTCAAAAGAATGCCTGCAATTGAACGAAGTGCCACTTAAACAAAATAAACATTCATGATGCCAATAAAACATAACATCCCAAAAAAAAAAAAAAAACTCGAAAGAAAAAAAAGTACCTGTGCATAACTTGAAAACAGTATTTGAACTAACGTACAATTTTTGAAAAAAAAAAATTGTGTACAGCAATGATTATTAGGATGCCACGGCTCCAAGACCTTTGGGAGAAAAGAAGGTTTCAAAGAGAATAATTAACAGAGAGAACTCTGCTCTGATTAGAATATAGAGCTATTTTATCCTATTTTGTAATAACTAGCAAGTTGGCTTTGTAACAACATAGTAAGATAGTTAAAGCAGCACTCCTTCTTGTCTTGTCATGTTTTGTGTTTATTTTAATAATAGCCCCTTGCCCAACAAGAGAAATTATTATAGAAACAAGACTCACAGCATACACAAAATAAAAATCGCAGGGAAAAGGAACTAACCTTGACTTTTCTGCATCTTTCACTATCAAACGCCTTAGAGAACACAAAAAGATCTTTAGTTGAACTTTTCTCACCAACCATTCTAAGGAAGACTCCATCACTGGATGTGAAAGCGAAGATAAAGAAAGTCTGCAAGAATGGAAGTGATGATATTTCCTGAGAATTTGACAAAAATGGACAAAATGGCACATTTGCATCACAAACTAAAGCCTAAAGGCTCTCTGGCCATACAAAAAAGAACAATATAGCACCATACCTATTTTCCTAATACACTAACCTAAAAGAAGAAATGAAATTAATTAATTAATTAATCAATAAAAAATAAATCTTTCTATAGTCAAGCTGCTAGCTTCCTAAGTCACCATCATCATCATCAAAGCCTTGTCCCAACTATGTTGGGATCGGCATAGTTGGGACCGGCTACACAAATTTTGTTTCTCCATTCCGATCTATCTTGAGCCAAATCTTCAGATAAGTTATACTTCTTCATATCTATTTTTACTACCTCCATCCACGTCCTCTTTGGCCCACCCATTCCCCTTGGTGGGCATCAGCCTTCATAGCCAAATTCTTCCTTACCGGTGCACATTGTTGGCCTACGTTTGACATGTCCAAACCATCTCAAAGGGGTTTCTCTAATTTTATCCCCTATTGTTGCTACCCCTAAATGCTCTCAAAAGCGCTCATTTCTAATTTTATCCTTCCTAGTTTTTACTACACCCCACTTCAACATTCTCACTCTTTGATACATCCATTTTGTGCATATTTTGCTTCTTGATTGGCCAACATTCTGCTCCATAGGTCATAGCTGGTCTAATCACTGTCCCGTAAATCCTTTTCTTTAATCTTGTTGGCATTCATCGGTCACAAAGCACTCCGGAAGCAAGTCTCCACTTCAACCATCCCGCTTTTATCCTATGTTCCACATCTTCATCAATCTCCTCATCCTTAATAATTATAGAGCCAATGTAATGTAAAGAATCAATTTGTCGTATCTCATGGTCTTCAATTCTCACAGTACTTTCAACTCAATCTATATGCCCACTGAAGTTGCAATCCATAAATTCCGTCTTTGTACGACTTATTTTAAAGCCCCGTCATCTCTCGACTTTTGAATACACACCATCTCTTGATTCATCTACCAACACTAAATCATCTGCAAATAACATACACCAAGGTACCTCTTCTTGAATATGAGCAGTTAACTCATCCATAATCAGTGTAAAGAGATAAGGGCTTAGGACTAACCCCTGATGCAAACCTATTGTCACGGGAACTCCCCTATCTCTCCACAAATAGTTCTTACACTTGTTTCTGCTCCTTCATACATGTCTTTAATAATTTCAATATAACATCTTGGAACATTCCTTTTATTTAAAACCCACCAAATTAAATCTCTAGGTACCCTGTCGAAGGCTTTTTATAAATCGATGAAGATCATATGCTGATTTTTCCTCTTCGCTCGATATTTTTCCAGCCTAAGTGAGAAGATAGCTTCCATCGTTGACCTCCCTAGCATAAAACCAAATTGATTTTCAAATATCTTGGTCTTCTGTCTAAAGTCTTTGTTCCATTACTCTCTCCCATAGCTTCATAGTATGACTCAAAAGTTTAATCCCACGATTGTTGGTACAGTTTTGTATATCTCCATTGTTCTTATATATCGGTACTACAACACTTTTTATCCATTCATCTGGCATTTTCTTCGTCATTAATATCTTATTGAAGAGTCTACTTAACCAAATCTCCCCAACTTCTTATAAGCATTTCCAATCCTCATCGGGATGTCATCTGAACCCATAGCGCTTCATGTCTTCATTTGTTTTAATGCTTTCCTCACTTCCACCACCCTAATTCAGCATTAAAAAAAGTATGCTTTGCTAATGAAGAATCAACTTTTGTTCTTATGCCTCCTATATAATCTTCATTTAAAAGTATGTTAAAATATTCTCTCCACCTTTCTTTGATATCGTCGTCCTTCACTAGAACCTTTTGGTCATTGCTCTTAATACATTTGACATTATCTAAGTCCCTACTTTTCCTTTCTCTTATTTTGCAAGCTTAAAAATACCCTTCTCTCCTTCTGTTGTTCCAACCTATTATATAGGTTATATGCTTTGCACTTTGCATCACTTACTACTTTCTTAGCTTCTTTCTTTGCCATCTTATACATTTCATAGTTTTCCATATTTTTAGTACCCTACCAAACTTTGTAACAACATCTCTTCTCTTGAACAACTTCCGAAACCTCTACACTCCACCACCAGGTTTCTTTATTATAGTGTATTTTCCCTTTCGAGTTTCCAAGCATCTCTTTTGCAGCCTTCCTAATACAATTAGTCATTTGTTTCCACATTGCTGTTGTTTCTCCCTCAAAATTCTAATCTTCATCCTTAATCACTTTACCCTTAAATAGTGTTGCTCTTTCTCCTTTCAAATCCCTCCACCCGTGTTTTAGGGTACATTTTATTTACTACTCTTTTTATACTTCTAATGCAAGTATCTATAACTACTAACCTATGTTAAGTGCTCATACTCTATCCTGGAATAACCTTGCAGCCTTTACAAGATAACCGGCCATGTTTTCTAACTAGAAAAAAGTCTATCTGGCTCCTGCTAGTTCCACTTTTATAAGTAATTAAATGGTCCTCTCTCTTCTAAAGCACGTGCTTGCTATTACAAGGTCGAATGCTAATGCAAAGTCCAAGATAGTGTCTCCTAATTCATTCTTGTCCTGCATGCACTCTCTCATATCATCTATTACATTTTCCTACATGCCCATTTAAGTCTCCTCCTAGGAAAATCTTTTCACTAGTTGGAATTTCTCGTAGTAAACCATCCATTTCTTCCCAAAATTGGCTCTTGACACTTTCATCTAATCCTACTTGGGGAGCATATGCACTAATGATATGAATTATGTCTTCCTCTTACAATAGTTTAATTGTTATAATTCTATCACCCAATATCTTTACCCCCACAATTTTATCTTTCAAATCCTTATCTACAACTATATTCACTCCATTTCTTGTATTGTTCTTTCCTGCATAAAAAAAAGTCTATAACCACCAGCGAGCTCCTTAGCTGGTGCAGTAGACAAGCTGCATTGGACATGCCCAAACCATACAAACAGATTTCTCTAATTTTATCCACTATTGATGCAACCCCTAAATACTCTCAAAAGCGCTCATTTCTACATCGATGAAGACCATATCTCATTTCTACAACGATGAAGACTATATGCGGATTTTACCTCTTTGCACGATATTTTTCCATTAATTGCTTGAGTGAGAAGATAGCTTCCATAGTTGACCTCCCTGGCATAAAACCAAATTGATTTTCAGATATTTTGGTCTTCCATAGTTGATCCTAGTGTACTTAACTATATGAAATTAGGTAAAATATGGCAAATAATATAACAGTGAAGTAAACCTATTGTTTTCAGTACCTGTCTACTCTATTATCTCCACCCACTCAAAAATCCGACTTCGCTACAAAGAAGCATGTAATCAATTTTTTTCATTTTTGATAAATACCTAATTAATTATAAATAAATAAATAGTTCAATCAAGGGTAGGGTTTTCACAATACAAATAGATTCAAGAAACACCTTTGCTAGAAATAGAATGCCTATCGATTATCTCATAATCTCTCAAAGGACATAACAGAAAGAAAGAAAAAAGATGCTTACATAAGGTTTCCAACCATTTATGAAATGCCATCATTCATCAATTATAAAGTTAACACAAAAGACGTAGTTTTGTTTGAATCTAAAGAACTAATACTCGACAAATCTCCTTCCTCTGTAAGCTTTTTGGAGAGCAAAGATTCAGCAGAAAACTTCTATACATGTGAGCCATATTGAAAGACATTGCAGAATCAAGGACCTCAGTGCCTACCTTAGTGATTTAGCAGCATCAATAACTTCACCTATAGATACATCGTTTGGGAAAATCTGGACAGGTCAAAATGGAATTGAGTGTGACCATAGTGAAAAGAAAGAACAAAATGAAACATTGAAATAATATATCAAAAGTGACAAAAAAAAAAAGAAAAAAACATGTAGCACAAGAAGAGTTCAACAACATTTGGTGGTACATCAAAATTGTGATCACAAAAGTTTCTTTTAGGGGACAACACACAACTTTTTGTTTTTTAATGAAGATGCACATTTGTATCAGATGATTATAATCTATTAAATGGGTAAGGGAAGGATGAAATTCTGTTTTTTCCTCTAGGGAATTTTTCTTTTTGGGTGAATAGTGACTTTCATTAATTGACCCCAACATTGTTGCGACAAGGTGATGGAGACAAAGGTCTAAGAAAGCCCAACTGCGAGCGCACTTTTGCAAAGGACTGCTGTGACAGCAGATCCACAGCAAGCTTAATCACAATCAATAAATATCATCGAAGCAAACAAGCAGAAACCTCAGATTATCCTCATAAACACAGCCCTAAAGGACCTGTTTCAGCAGAATACAGATTCTCCCAAGTAAAAGTCATCCAAAGAGCCCCAATGCCTAGGCTGACTGCTTCACGTCTCCTTTTATCCAACATTTTCAAAGGTTTTTAACCCTAAAAAACTCATAACCACTCATCCAACATATAATTATAACCATAACTCGATAACTATTATCCTAACCATTCATGAAATTATAATAAATAAATAAAAGAACAAAAACTACAGGTGGCAGGTCGTCCAGATCACCTTGGTCGTCCACAGCTGTGGGGCTCAGACTTGGCCGAGTCGACTCAAACTCAGTCATTACCAAGTCAGGTCGGTTCCAACTCAGATTCAACTAAGTCCCTTTCTTTTTAGGGTGAATGCCATAGTTGTCAATATCGTTTCAGACCCCATTTCGCTCTTGCCTACAAAATGAAAAGTTTCGGCCGATTCGGAATTTCAGCGAAACTTTTCAGAATTACATTTCGGGGAAAATATAACATAATGGGGAATGTTCATATGCATCTTTCCCTCTCCATAGAGTGAGGGACACTCCCCTTTTTGCACATGAAAAGTGCATTTTGTACCTCACCCTATGTACTTGAAAAGTACATTTTGTACTTGGAAATTTCCAAAAAGGGAAGTTTCCCTCACCCTATGGTGAGGGGTGAGGGAACGATGCATATGAATGTTCCCCTAACATAATATATAGACATATATATGTGAAAAAAAAAAGTAATAAATATAGATTTAATCCATTCTAGTAATTTTTTTGGAATTACATTTTGGGAAAATATAAGAAATATAAAGTATATATGTGTAAAAAAAGTAAAAAAAAAAATTAATTATATAAAATACCATTTCTGCCAAAAAGTCACATTTCAGCCAAAATCTCAATTTTCGGCCGAAATAGGCCGAGTTCTTGAATTCCGGCAGAAATTGACCGAAATTCAAACCAAAAAGTTTTAGAGTCAGGCTATCTACACACTACATTCTACTCTCTACCGACTGCATTTAAAAAAAAAATTTTCCTAAACTACCCCTCATTCTCTCTCCCTGCTCGTCGCCGGCAGTCGTCCGCCACCCGTCGCCCGCCCACCCTCTTCCTCTCCTCTCCTTCTCCCTCTCTATTTTCCTCTCTTTCCCTCTCCCTGCTAAACCCTTCCCGTCGCCGCCCGCCCACCTTCTCCCCTTCCTCTCTCCCTTTCCCTCTCAATGGCCAAAGGAAGCTCAACATTTCTAGTGTGTTTCTGCCATTTTGATTCGGGCTCAAATCGAGTTTGTTCGGCCACACGATTCGGCCACATAGGGCCGAACAAACTCGATTTGTTCGGCCCTGTGCCGCCGAACGCCTGCAGGCAGCTCGCACAGTTTTGAAGGGGAGAGTGATGAGGGCGGGGAAGGGGAGAGTGATGAGGGTGGGGAAGAGAGATTGGGCTGGGGTCGGTGCAGGGCGACGGCGGGGTTGGCACAGGTGGCCGGAGGAGGGAGGGGGAGTGAGGGAAGGAGAGGGAGGGGTAGTTTCGGAATTTTTGTTTTTTTTCTAAAATGCAGTGTGGGTTGACTAAAATGTAGTGTGCAGGTAGCAGCTCTCAAAGTTTTAACTGAAATTTCATTTCGCCCACTTGACTGAAACGAAAAATTTCGGCCATTTCAGCCAAAACGATACGAAATTAATAACTATACTGAATGCCCAAGTCCTTAAAAAAAAACCTATAATAATAACTCCTTTATATTTAAACCCCATTCCACTTCCTCATTTCTATATTTAAAGTCCATTCTGCTTCCCAACCTCTATATTCAAAAGTCAAAGCACAATTCACTTCTATATTTAACCACCCTCTTCTTCACTTCCCACCCTTTATATAAAGCCCCCTTCACTTTCCAACCGCTATATTTAAGACCCATTCACTTTTCAACCTCTATATATAAAACCCTTCACTTTCCATTCTCAATCGCTATAATTAAGACCCCCTCCACTTTCCAACCTCTTCTACTACTAAGTTCTACTACTAAGTCCAACTCAGCATCCTTTCCAAATCCCAACTCTTTCAACCCTTCCACTTCCCAAGGACGATTTTATTTTTAATTTTTTTCTCAGACTTTATTAAGGGGCAAAAGGGGGCCCAAATCCAGACTTGACCTGACTCAAGGGGGACCAAGTTGAGTCCCAAGTTTGGTTTTTCAATCCTTGGTGTGATCCACATGGGACCACTCTTAAGTGGAGAGAAATCATCCGTTTTGAAGGAGACCGTTGGGGCCTATTTGGTTGCAAGCATTTAAGGATATGCTGTCTGGACCGTTTGGAGAATTCCAAATGCTGCCCCCCAAGAAGTAGAATTGCAAAATGCTAATGGCGAAAGAGCACTCTGAATTCCAGAATTCAGTGGCCAAAAGTGACTTTTCACATCGCCAACTCACAAATTCTAACCACCTAAACCAAACTGGGAATTGTGAATTCCTAGGGGCAACCTCTGCATTTCAGTCAGGAATTCATAACAAGAGGAATTCCTGTCAGAGACACTCTCAACCACGTGGGGTAGTATTTAAAAAGGATTTACAATCAAGAAAACTCAGCTCGTCAATTTCAATTAGAACTGGACATATCAGAATATTCTCAAGGTAAGAAGTCCATCCAAGAATTTCATTCTGGGTTTATCCATCTTTGGGCTGAATTTGTAGATTTAGTTTATACAAACATCCCTGTAGCAGAGTTACCCATTTTACAAAAGTACCAAAAAAATAGCCTACCTGATCAGTTCCTCATAAAGTTACATAAGGAATTTGAATCTATTCGCTCTAACTTGATGAGTATAGTTCCTGCTCCATCTATGGATGAATGCCTCAGAAATATTTAAAAGAGCAACATGGAATTACTCGGGCCACTCTGGAAAGAGGTGGAACAGTTAACTCCTCATGACATTGCCTATGCAACTCAACTAAGAGCCGTGATGTAATACCCCAGACCCCGATTTAGGGTCTAGAATATATTTTTTAAATTTATATATCTAATTTCCTTGATTTACTGTAATTACGGGATATTAAGTATATCTTGGATATATAATATATATTGTGGTAATTATTTGGACGATTAATATTGTTATTTATATCCTGGTTCTCAATTGGGGCGTGCCCAAAGGAATCAGCTCGGCAACTGAAAAAAATGAGGATTTATGTTTCTATGTGAGGAACCTTTGGTGGACCCATGTTTTGATAATTTAGAGAGTTGTCGCATGATGTAAATAAATAGAATCTAGTGCATAAGGCTTGATAAAGAGAGGACTGTGTGCACTTGTCCAGAACTAGGAAGGATTTCAACTTCTATTTTAAGTCTACTTGTACTGTTGGATGTGTATAAAAAGAAAGAAACCCCATCATCACTCAGGCCTTCACTACACCATTGACCCTCACTCACTCACTACCTCTTTACTGCTTGTTTTCCCTTCCTCTTCCCCACATACTCCCACATCCTAGAAGCCCCAATCTAGACAAGTGGAATTAGAAGGAGTTAGAAGAACCAGCAGCGTGGAGTCTTCTCGCATGACTTACATATTCCCACAGGTGAATAGGACCACTATATCATATACAAGGTGAGTGAAATTCCTTATCTACTTATGTATGATTCCAAATTCTGATTTCTGCCATTAAACTCTTTCCACTCAGTTATATAATGAGATTAGGGATAGTAATGATGATTCGATAGATTCTCTTAGTTTTTGTATGACTGCTACAGTGAATCCAGCAACATGTCGACATGTAGTTTTGATTATGAAGCTTGGGAACTTCGTCTCTAGCCCTAAAGTTAAGACCAATTCATCCCTCACTGCTGGTGGGACTATTAGGATGTAATTACTACCCAACTCTCCCAAAAATATGAGAGAAATCCAGATTGAAATCATGATTTTGTGTTTTTCTTTAAATGGTAACTTGTATTGATAGAAAAAAAGGAGCTTTACAAAAGAGCTTTACAGTATAAAAGAGTCATACTGAGAAGCAGCCGGGCAGCAATCCCAAAAAACAGCCACCTCCCAAAAGGAAGGGAAACAAAAACAAGGAGAGGGAAAGAGAGATCCAAATCAAATTGAAGTGACTTCCCTCCAATTGAACATAATTGCGTCAATAGATAAGCCCCAAAAATCTGGAAGATAGGAGACCCACGAGGCAATGCAGAATTTCATTCTAAGGATTAAGTCTTCTTGGGAGGAAGCAATCGCTTCAAAGCACCTTCTATTTCTCTCTTTACAAATCGTCCATTTGCAAGCCAAATAAGAGAGGCGCCACATTATCTTCCCTTTGGAGGTAGTAATTGGGTTAGCCCACTGATGGAACAGGTCGAGTAAGGACTGAGGCATGACCCAACTACAATTGAACTCCTCCAGGATCGCTGACCAAAGGGCTTTCGTCTGCTTGCATTGGAGCAAAAGATGATCAACCGATTCCTCGTCCGCTAAGCAGAGGGGGCAAGCGTTGACAAGGAGTATATATTTGCGGCGCAGATTATCCATTGTTAAATTTGTTTTTCGAAGAGCACTTTTTCAAAATTTGTTATGGGGCTCACATGTCCCACTTGATTGATGATCTGATCCGATCGTCTGAGAGAGCATCCTTCGACTGACCTTAGAGGCGTAGGACCCATGTGGTTTGGGCCAGTTGGGCCCACCATCCATGTGACCTAAAAACCAGGCACGTGAAGCCCCTTTTGTGTGTATGTTGACTGCTGAATCTGAAATCTGAAGTTATGAATGTTGTTGATACACGCATGCTGAGTTTTTGGGTTTCCTCATAATCTCTACTTGTTATTGATCTAGGTATGGTTTGATTTTGTTGATGATTGGTACTCTATCATATAAATAGAACAAAGGAAATGATGCTGGTGTTAATTAAGAAATGTTAATGAATTTAGGTGCTTATAATGTATTTGTTATGTTATTATATAAATATGAATAATCTCAACATACAATGGGCTGGCTATGCCAATGCTTTTACACAACCAGATACCAATGGTGAATCGGAGCGGGGCATAAATAAAATTTTGGATTTATGTGCAAGGGGCAGGTTGCAGGCTAACTTGTCGTATGTGTTGGGGACCAATTGAGAGCATGTGGTTTACGGATGAAAGACCTTGTATAATATGAGAATTTGGAAAGAATTGATAATGTAATGGTACCTAGGGACCCCTATACTGCTCAGCACGGTATGGTGATGATCTCCACCTGCCATGGCCTATGATGTTCTGAGTTCTGACTATTGGTCAACTTTGGGAGGATAATCTCTAGGTACCACCTTGATGATTCAGACCCTTGATGATAACCTTATAATGTGCACAGAGTTTATTAATGGTACTCCCTGTTCTGTCTTGCACCCTTTGGGGCAGGCACTGTGTTGGCCTGTGCTGCTAAGCGGTTAGGCGGTTATCCATAGAAAAAGACCAAGTTGACCTTACATAAATAAAACTTTCATACTTATTGTAATTATGTAAAACTCATATGTTACTTATTTCTTTTGTTTATTTATGATGAAGTACTATACATGTGCTTGAATAGATTTGAAAATCCATTCACTCAGTTCATATTGATTTGAGGATTTGCCCCAATATAGGTAGAAAGGATTTAGAGACTGAGGAATACCGTGATGATCAAGAGATGGGCTTTCAAACGCAATCTTGAGCGACAGACTCGCTTAGAAGCTTGAAGAGGACAAGTTCCTTTAGTTATTCAAATTGGACATGGGAGATTGTAATTATTATTATTATTTTTTTTTTGGACTTGTTAAGTCAATTTAAATTTATATTCCAAGAATTTTTCAGGATTGCCCTAAAATATTATTGTTTCTCATTTAATTTGATATATGATGATGGTGACTATGATACGAATACGTCATGACACGGGATTCAAAGGGCCCCAGGTTCCGGGTCGTGACACGTGATTTAAGTAAAACTCAGTGCTATAGCTATAAGGACTATAGTCATATTGCCTCTCAGTGCAAGAAGAACTTTTGCAATTATTGCAAGAAGCCGGGACAAGAGATCTCTAAATGCCGAAAAAGGCCTCAAAACCGAAACAATAAAACCTACCATGCTACTACAGAGGGAAGCTCTTCGTTTAACATGCTTGTGCCATGCATGCATCAACAGCCCTCAAATACCTTATCCCCTGAAATGATTCAACAAATGCAGCAAATGATTCATTTTGCCTATTCTGCTCTGGGTTTGTCAGTAAAACACCTCATAACTCTGTCTGGTACTTAGATTCCGAAGCATCAAATCATACGAGTCATTCTCCTCAAAATCTTGATCCTATCAAAAAATATGATGGTGAGTAGAAAATCCTTACAGCCAATGCTGACTCCGTACCCATTACAGTTGTGGGTAATGTAAGACCCCAACCCTAATTAATTGTAATTAGTGTTGATTAATCTTGATGTTAATTAAGTTGGGTTCGAATAATTTGAGTCACTTTGGTTGCGATTAGACTGAGTTCTGACTTCGGAAGGTAGGATTGTCATTCGGCTAATGATAGGGGTGTTTTGGGTATTACCAGAAATAGGTCAAATCATGGCCTGTTAACTTAAATTATTCTGAGGAACCTTTATGTTCAACTTGTAGTCATTCAATGTCCGGAAACCATTCTTTTCGCAGCTTCACACTTGAGTCGGGACATAGTTGTCATTTTCGCAAAAGTTGAGTTATCTATCAAGACCACGAAATACGTCATTCTTGGGCCAGTTGGAAAGCATATTTAATTTCGAGAAACTTCTGTTCTTGGCCCGGCCCATTCGACAACCGAACCCCTTCATTTACCGCAGTCTTTTCCTTTAAGTTTGGGGACGTAGATGTCATTTTTAAAATTCCTGAATATATAAAGGGGGGCTGCCATCTTCTCCTCTCATTCTCATTTCGTTTCTGTCCTAGACCAGACAACTGAACCAGCAGTCGTACGGCACTGCTCCCTCCATTTCTCCATGAAATCAAAGCTCCAAACCACGAGGATTCCCCCACACACACACCTCCACGATCATGGCCATACCCATTTTTCCCCATTTTGTGATCGGTGAACCCCCATTGGCGATGTCCTCTTCTCAGTTAGGCCACCAATAGGTAAGTAAGATCCTTCTCCCATCTTCTAGATTCGACTTCAGGAACTTAATTCCTCCCTAGATCTTGACATGCATGATGATTGGCCAACTCCTTCGTTTTCCATTTTTGGTAGGATTTTGAGCTCGAGTTTTTGGGGATTTTTGGAAAAAGAGGGATCTTAGCTGTAGCTCGTGATTTCAGAGAATCTTTTATTAATTTGGAGGTTCAAGGCAAATGGCAATCCACAATTTCAATTCCAAGCAAGTTTAGTAATTTAATTTTGGTGTATTGTACAAGTTAGGGTACTTTTTTATGTTCAATTGCATGTTAAACCATGGAATGCTATTAGGGAAACTTGTAATATGTTTTCACAACCTTAGAAACATGCAGAAGACCCTTAGAAATGAGGCCAAGAAGAGAACTCCCGAATTCCAAATAGTTCAGGGGTCATTTGGTGGTTCGCTCCAGGACAAGTCGGTAGTTGGCCTGACAGGCCAAACCGCCGAATGACCAACTTAACTGTCTGGCGGTTTGGCATGCCGAACGGCCAAGTAGCAAAGGTACTCGGCAGTTGGTCAGGTCCAACTACCGACTGACCTAGAAATCCCTTTTCACCCATGTTTTAGTATTTGGCTTTGGACTCCTATGTTTTAGGATTTGACTTTGGAAACCCCTTTTCAACCAGCCAACTGCCGACTGACTTAGTGCTCGACCAGCATGCCACTGGGGTTTATCACCAATAAGTATTGGACCAAAGTTAGGATGTGGACATAAAACCTGGACTCACCAATAAAGTTATGTATGCCAATACCACTCAAAAAAAAAAAAAAAAAAAAAAAAAAAAAAAAAAGGTATGCCAATAGTAAGTTAAGTTGAGCTAACCATACTTATGGGTTGTCCGAATGCATGTGTGGCGCAACGCTATGTCGTGGATATGCAAGTGTGGAACCTTAGTCGTCCATTACCATTAGAGCACCAAGATAACGATATGCTACAGACAACTAATATTCCATGGCTACATAGTGATGAAAGGCCTTTTGCCTACATGTGAATGACATCCCTGCTCTTAAGATTGGTAGAGTGTATAGTCATGCATTATCTATTATGTACTATGCAAGGTTTTAAAAATCGTCCGAGTCTGAGTCGGTCTTTAACGATCCGAGTCGGCTGGACTCGGTACAGCTTTAGCGGGACTCGGCCAAGTCGACTCACTGACGAACATGGGTTTTTAAAAAGCCCATGTAAACCCTAAAAGCATTCATGTTCTTTGTTTCAACTTGCTGGAGATAGGAGAAAACAGCCTCCAAAGCTCTTTTCTAGCAACTAACATCCTCAAATCCATCCATTTTGAAAGATCAAGCCCACCAAAGAATCCAACCACTATTCAAATCAAAGAGGGGTTTTTTATTTCTCAACTTTGAGGTATGTTTTCTTGATTCTACATGCACATATGGTTTAGGGAAGATGCTAAGATGAAGATATTGCTTGAAGATGGTTTGGAGGACCATTATTTGTTCTAAAAATGCATTTTTTTTGTATTTTTGGGTCCTTTTTTTTTAAATTAAAAATCCGATTTTTTTTTTCATTATTTACTAATTTTTTTGTATGAAATTCTTATTTTGGGTGTGTACAACATGGATCTCTGGTTCTAACCCTAGATCTACGCATGTATGTGCAATAATAATATTTTCCTCACTTTTTCTTGTAAAAATAATTATTAATAATATGTTTTTTTTTTTTTGCATTTTACATTCTTAAATTATGTAGAATAGATGATTACACGTGTGGGTTGTTTGTAGATGATATTTCAACTATTGTTTGGTTAAAAGAATGTGATTTTCTTGATTATGATGTAATTTTAAAAAATAAAAAATAAAAATTCAAATTCTTTTTCATTATTTATTTATGTTTTTTGTATGAGACTATTATTGTGGGAGTGTATCTAACATGGATCTATGGTTCTAACTCTAGATCTATACTTGTATGTGTAATAATAATATTTTCCTCACTTTTTCTTGTAAAACTAATTATTAATAATATGTTTTTTTTTCTTTTTACATTCTTAAATTATGTAGAATAGATGATTACATGTGGGGGTTGTTTGTACTTTGTAGATGATATTTCAACTATTGTTTGGTTAAAAGAAAGTGATTTTCTTGATAATGAGAAAACTTTTTTATTAAAATATTAAAAAATCAGAATAGTTTCATTATTTATTTATGTTTTTGGTAAATGGTCAGACAAAGAGACTATTATTTTGATTGTGTATAACAGTCTATAACATGGATCTATGCTTGTATGTGTGCATTAATAATATGTTCTTTTTGTTTCTACATTCTTAGAAAATAAACATTTGATTGTCATTGTGTAGAATCTTGAATTCTTGATTGTGCAGATTACTGTCACTTAGATTAGATCACAATGGCCCCAAAAAAGAAAGAGAAAGAAGTTGACCCGGATGGGAACATGGGGAGATAGTTGCAGGAGACCGTCATAAGGTCAAATGCAAATGTTGTCATAAGATTCTCAGTGGTGGGATCCACAGATTTAAACAACACCTAGCAGGTAAACAAGGGGAAGCTAAACCATGTGCAAATGTCCCTATTGAAGTGAGGAAACAAATGAAAGATATATTGCAAGGAAAGAAGAATGAGAAAGAAAAGAAGAAAAAATTTGATGAGAGGGTTGCAAATATGCAGAGGATTAACACTTCTGAGGATGACTCTGACGGTGTTGGTGACGATGAGGAGAGGGAGTTAAGGAGGGCTATGAGAGCGAGCAGTGAACAGTTTGCTTCTGAGCAGGCTCGTATGGATGAGACACGGGCTGGGGCTGGTTCTTCAAGAGCTCCTCCTGACCCTTATCAAACAGCGAGGAGAGGGACATTGAATCCATTCTTACATCGGTCCCAAAGTACGAAACAACCAAAGATTAGTAGCTCTATCATGGGTGATATGAAAGTTAGAGCCATGAAAATGGGGAGAGCCATCTCAAAGTTCTTCCATTATAATTGAATTCCACCGAATGTCGCTAATTCACCATACTAGCGGGCCATGGTTGATACTATAGCTGAGGTGGGGCCTGGAGTTAAACCTCCATCCGCTTATGAGATTGGCGGAAAGTATCTTGACATGGAAGTTGACGATTACTGGAGATGCTTGGAAGATCACTTCAAAACTTGGGAGGAGTATGCGTGCACGCATATGTGTGATGGGTGGACAAGCAACAATAGGCAGCACATTATTAATTTCATGGCTTACTGTGTAACGGGAACAGTTTTTGTCAGGTCTGTAAATACAAGCGGGCATAGAATGGATGCACAATATTTGTACAGTTTAATTGATGATACCTTGGGTATGGTTAAAAATTGGCACAAATATGTTGTTGCAATTGTGACAGATAATGTGGCTAACTTTAAGGCCGCGGCGAAGAAATTGCGTGAAAAGCATAAGAGTATTATTTGGGTGCCATGCGCCGCACATTGTATTGATCTCATTCTGGAGGAAATTGGCAAATTAGATGATGTCCGTGATACTATTGATGAGGGAAAGATGGTGACATCTTTGATCTATAACATCAGTTCATGACTGATCTACTAAGAGAAATGAATGAGGGTGGTGAGATTTTGAGGCCGGGTATCACACGCTTTGCTACGCACTTCATGTCCCTTGAGAGTCTTTGACGTGCCAAGGCTAACATAATGCAGATGTGGACGAGTACAGCATGTGAATTCAGATTTTTCACGTCAACCTTTGGCAACAGATTGTCCTTGGAGAGGATTTCTGGAACAGGGCAGAACAAATTACTGACTTACTCGAGCCTATTGTATTGGTCTTGAAACTAGTGGATGCTGATACGAAGCCCACAATGGGCTTTGTGTATGATGCCATGGATAGAGCAAATCTTGCTATAGAGCAAAGGTCCAGAGGAAAGTATGGGACTTATTATATGAAGCTTTGAAAAATCATTGACAATCGATGGGACAACCAGATGCATCAAGACATACACGCGGCAGGTAAATTTTGACTATTTTGGTTAATAAAAATACTAACTAGTTACTAGTAAGTTACTGTTTATTTTGGAATACAATAGTCAATACTTATTACTTAATGACGTCATGGCATGCAGCGTACTACTTGAACCCAAGCTGCTTCTATAGCAAACACTTTTCCAAGCATGAAGAAGTTTTTCGTGGCTTGAAAAAAACGTTAGAGACCATGACAGATAACCCACAACATCAAGTTACAATTCTTAACCAGGTAAAGATGTCATAGATCATGACATTGTTATTCACAGATTTGTGGGCTAACTGCTAAGTTCTAACTTCTAAATTTTAACTTTTATAGTTGAGAAACTATAAGGGCGCTCTAGGTAGTTTTGGATCATACGCATCCATATTGTGTCGTAAGCAGATGGATCCAGGTATTATTTCAATACGTAAATTAGATGAAATATAGTAATGTATAAATTATGACAAACAATTGACTTTATTGTTTTGATCTTTTAACACGGCTGAATGGTGGGCTACATTTGGCGATGAGGTTCCCCACTTAAGAGCTTTTGCAAAAAGAATATTGAGCCAAACAGCCTCATCTGCGGGATGTGAAAGGAATTGGAGCACATTCAGTTTGATACACACTAAGACCCGTAATCGCCTTACTATGGCTAAGTTGGAGAAGTTGGTCCTTGTCCATTACAACATGAGGTTAAGGGCAGGGAATCTGACGAGAAGAGACGGCGGAGACTACCGACCAATTAATTTGGATTATATATTCGAGGAAGATGACCCTCCTGATGAATGGTTGGCTGAAAGAGAGGATCCAGTATTGAATGATACAACATTCCTCGATGAAGCAATGGCTGATGTTGAAGACTTTTAATCGGATGAATGACAATTCCCCACCGCAATGTCCCACTCGCAGATCTGCTACGCCTACTTCTACAGCGGCATCAGCCCACGATAAGGGTATGGGTGTAGCAACCTCGTCATCGCAAGGCTCACAACGTGGTCATAACTGTAAGCCAGAGTTGACATGTTCTACTTCGGAACGTGTTGCAGGGGCTAGAGATAGATCAACATCAACTGGTTCAAGTGGCCTGGTCTCTAAATCGAAACAATGGATTAAAGACACAACTTTCCAATACAGGCGAAAGTCAAAGGATAAGAGCACCCATGCAAAGACAAGTCAAAGCCAAAGGTTGGCCACTCATGAAGAAGAAGAAGAAGAACACCACAAAACATCATCTTCTAGCAAGAGTGGCTCACAAGGAGGTGAACAGGGCCAGAACGAGGCATACGAAGGTAGTGATGGTGGTGGTGGTGGAGATAACAACATTAATGTATATGACCCGTTACATGGTGGTCCAAGTGAGCCTACTGGTGGGTCACATGGGTGGGGCGGAGGTGAAGGAAATGAGCCATCGGATGAATATCCTCAGCCGCATCAAATGGCATCAAGTCCTTGGATCACAAGTTTTGATAGTTCATACGGGTATGGGCAACAATATGGACACTCAGACCATGATCCTTCGTCTGAGTATGGACAGCTACAGCAGTATGGTCGATACGGTGGTCCTTCGCATGGGTATGGGCAACAACGGTATGGAGTATTACTGGTACCCGTACCCCCACAAGTGCAACCACCATATGCATATCCTCAACTTCAAGTTATGGCTCCATCATCAAACTATGGAGAATGTCCTATAACTCCAAGAGCGGGGCAAGGGTTCTTTCATTTTGACGTGGCTCAGTACTATCGTCAAAGTCAAAATAACGACGAAGTGAAGATCTAGAACCCGCAAGGCATTCAACATGGAATTAGTATTTAAATTTTAAGAGGAAAGAGGTAAGGTATGGTTTGACATTTTTATATGCTATAAATATAATTGAAGCTTAGTTACATCTTTGATCTCACTAGTTGACTTGATAATTGAGACTTGAGAGTTGAGAGTGGATATTGAAAGTTGGAAACACGTATATTGTATTTTCAACTTTTTAGTTTTAAATTTTAATTGCAATTAAATTATAAAAGGGCTTGCAATTATGTTATTACTTATTAATTATTATTGATTTATTCTTTGAAAAAATGGCAAAATCTATCCTTAACGTACAAGTATGATCAATGAAGAGAGTTAAACTATATACATGGATGGATGGAGGGAATAAAAAGAATAAAAAAGGAGAAAACCACTTTTTCCTTTTGCGCATGGTTCGCGCACTTCATGCTCATGCATACGCACTGTTTGATATTCACGATTCATGTTTCCATCATTACTTTTGCACCATGCACACCGCTAGTTGTATTGCACTTCACATGATATGAAACTCCTTTACGTTAGTCATTTATGCTACAGACTGTATAGTTATATTCACATATGTTCCCGCATCTATTCTTTACATTTTGTTACGGCCTATATACATACATGTCATGTATTGCTAGCTTCAACCTGCATATTTCTATAGCTGACTCACAAACATGGATTTGCAATTATGGACTGTCTACCCGCTACGACTATTTCATACTTCGATGATGGTATTTGTAAGATCCCGGATCCTAATACTATAATTATCCTTAATTAATTGCCTATTAGCCAACTAAGTTCGTTTAGAAGCTAAGCAAGTCCGCTTTACTGTTAGGATCGTCTGTGCGAAGTTTCGTTGAGATCCAGTCATTTTCAGTTCAGTAGGAGGTAGTTTGCAATTTTAGGAAAGTTTGGAAGGCTTTTTCATAATTTTCGGAACTATGAGATTTTGGGAGTGTTGGGTAGATTACCTAATTTCCCAAACAATACTCTTCTACCTCACCTCAACCCAAACCCTCGAAGACCCCGAAAGTCCAACCCAAAACCCCAGGGACTAAACTGAAAATATCATAAACCTCATCTCCTTTCCCTTTTAAGTTGATTGATCATTAACTTCAATTGACTTCACTGAAATTCCACCTCCTCTTTTCTTGTCTCGTGCTTTTCTCATCTACCTTGCATGAAGTGAAGATCCAAGGCCCAACTCCATCGATCATTACCATCCTCTAGGCCCAACGACCTCATCCATCCCACTTTTGAGCCATTTTCCCACCATTCTCTACCATAGGTAAGTGTTTCTCCTTGAAGGGAGTTTGGTTTTTTAGTTCCTAGCTTGATAGAGTGATTTCCCAGCTCATTAGCTCTTTTCCATTTGTTTTGTGTAGGTTAGTAATGGGTTGTGTCATTTTCCAGAGATTGAGCTTGTCGGTGGTCTTGAGCTAGAGTCTCCTCCCCATTTGTGTTTTCTGTTACCAAGGCAAGTAGATACACATTTATATGTTGTGATATGCATGTATGTTGATGGATTCTTGTGTCCACTGATTAGACACCTTGAGCTCATTTGGATGTCTTTCGATTATAACATGCTAGATTAGGATTTTGAATGAATGGAATGGAATTGAGGGACTAGGGAGGATGTTTAACTGTAAATGAAGTTGGCTAGAACCTATTATTTTGTTGTTATTAGGTGGAATGGATCCCAGGGATGAAACCCCATGTTCCTGCACTGAGCAGAATTCCGAAACAAGACTTCTAGGGCTCACGGTCGACTATGAAACTCCAGGTTAGCCTCTGGAAGGCAGGTCACATGACACATCCCATTTCTAACATTCGGTTATTTTGGCTTGATGGTCCTCATGGTCGACCGTGAATGAAGAGCCATTTTGGGCTAGCTTCTGTCTCGAAGGCTGACTGACACAAATGTATTTAAACATTCTACTCTGGCCTCGGCCAGTTCCAATGTTTGCCGTGAGCTAACCGTTGATGGTTGCACGGTAGATCTCGGATATCCCACGATCAACCGTAAAGACTGGGTTTCTTTTGGAGAGCCCTTTTTTACTTAAGACTTTTGAGGCTTTAGATTGGTGACCCTTCGCACCACCCTTTGAGGACCAATTGAGGGACTATGGGTGAGGAATGTTGTGAGCTAACATACCTTATGAATTGTCCTGTTTCCATATGAGGTGCAACTTCTTAGGGACTTGGATGAGTGAGAAAAGAGGATATCCGTTAACTAATTATGCACCGAGGTACATCGACGGAATATGATGGCCTCATCCACTCCTGGAACCACATGGTGATGTTTCGTACAGAAAGGGCAATTCTCGACTTAGGGTTGGATCGTAATTCGTCGTTGACTTCTGATGATCAAAACTGTAATGTTTACTTTGATTTCGATGTCCACATGCATGGAGCATGTTGTTTAGTCTGTTATTCTTCAGTATTGTTCTAAGTGTTGAGGCTAGGCGGCTTTATTGTAAAGGCTTCGAGAGGACTACTTGTTATGGAAATTGGGATTGACTTTGGATATGGATTGACCGAACGATTAATTAAAATAGCCCCTCTCGTTCCAGCGAACCTATTCACGCACGATAAGCCCAGCCATTCGCTGTTTGTGTCTTAGGAGGATTCTCAAGCCAGGCACCACTCAGCTGTTGTTGTCCGACACAGAGGTGCAGCACCTCTGTGGAAGGACCAGTGTTGATTACTTTGAACTTCGAACGATTGTGCAGATCGGTATTGTGGAGGATGTACACCGTTGGGTAGCCCAGAAAAGACACGGTTGTGATGTTTGGCACCTTGGACCAGGTTAACACCAAATGTATTGGACTTTGGACCAGGCCAACCACCCAATGTATTGAACTTTGGACGGGGTTGAACACCCAATGTCGGGCTAATCACCTGATGAAATTTGGACCGGGCTAACCACCCAATGTACTGCGACATATTATGTCGCGGTATTAGCCTATGTGGACTGCTATATTGTTAGTCTGTGTTAGGACTTCATCTCTATTGGTCATTACCTATGGTTATTTCTTATCACTATACTTCACATGATCGCGTTGTGTTCACTTCACCTTGATATTGCATATATGTTATTGTTTACGTATATCTACCGGCCGACTACTTATAATCTGATGATGCTACACTTGGTACATAGGTACGGAGCCTGCTTACCCCGAGGAGGCGCTTCATGCAGATCTGCCTGATGCCCACGAGTGGTGTGCAGATGACATCTATTGAGTCATCATGATCTGCACTTTTTGGGATAGACCTTTTTTATTTTGATGGCCTAGGTTTTTGTTGGCCTTGTAATTAAAACTACATTTATTTGCTGTAAACTTTAACTTTAAGAAATCTCATTGCATACTTACTCTGAAATGTTTATGGAACCATCTGTTTACAATAAAACTTACACGGTGTTTAGTGGATAACATAGGAAATGTTTATACCTCACCGCCAACTTCAATCCTATGGGACCCCTATTGGGGGGGGGGGGGGGGCACGTGGCATGTCAGAAAAGTTTTAATTGACCCCTAATCTCATGCATTATCCGCATGCTCATCAGTAGGGCATGACACTACTCTTGGCGTTGTAGGTGACAACCCGGGTGCCAATGCGCAGGAGATAGTGGTGGTCGAAGAGACTATGCAGGGCTTCAGGGAGTGGAGTGCAGACAATGTGATATGACAATCCGGGTTGGCACCGAGAGACGATGGGGATAGACAAATTTTGGATTTGAACTGGACTTTGTTGGCCTTTTATCTTTGGGTTATAATTAATGCACTTTTGTTATACAACTTTAACATTTTGGAAATGAACTATCTTGTTTTCTTGCCATGCTCTACTCTTTTGGTTTATGCTGATATATACAACCTGATATTGTAAAATGAGATCACAAACCTATGTGAAATACATGTGTAGCGACGAGGAATCCTACGGCGCAGGACTTCAGGTCACAACATGATGTAAGCTTCTGCTAAATGTTCATTTAAGTGATGGGATTTTGGTATCCTCACTCGCAGATCTTGGGGAATAAATATTATCAACAAACAAACCCCATGGCTTGCACCCCAAGAAGCGGATCTTTGCGGTAATCCGGTTTGGAGGCGTGACAGGTTACATTTCTCATTCTCTACCATTATATCATACACTTTATTCTCGTCACTTAGCCATTAATTTTCTTTCTATTGGCTGATTAGTGGAAAATAACTGCAAAATTTCATTTTCTTTCTCTGGTTGTCATGTGCAAGATCAAGTGTCGAGGAAGGTCACCGGGAAAGGGCCTAAATGAGGTAGCCTTTTTCCGCTTTGCTGCCTCAGAATAAGACCTTGTTTTCCTTATTTTGCAATTCTACTTTTGAAAATAGTTGCGTTATGGCATAAGCGTCTTGGTCAACCAAATGCTTGCGAGTTATTTCATATGTTGAATAATGGTTTGCTTTTGAATAAACAAATTTGTTCCTTTCAAGATCTATTGTATGATTGTACTATTTGCAAGTCAACTAAAAGCAAAACTCTTCCTTTTTCATCACACGCTTACATATCTACAAACTGCTTTGACTTAATTCACACAAATGTTTGGGGCATAAACGCACCATCTCTAATTCCCATTATAAACATTTGTTACCTTCATAGATGACTATAGCAAATCTTGGGTGTATTTTTTGCATGCCAAATCTGAAGTGTTTGGTGCCTTTAAAAAACTCCTTGCCCTAATTGAAAATCAGCTCTCTAAATGTATCGAGAATTTTCATTCTGACTTGGGGGTGATATGTAGCACAACCTTTGCAAAATTTCTTACAATCTAAAGGCATCATTTCTCAAAGAACTTACCCATATACCCCTTAGCAAAATGGGGTAGCTAAAAGAAAAAATCAACATCTACCTGATGTTCATAGAACTTTACTTCTAGAATTATCTGGTACCTCGGATTTCTAGGTTGAAGCCTTGTCCACTGCAGTTTATCTCATTAACTGACTTATATCTCCCAAACCTAAAAATTAGCCACCTTTTTCATCTTCATGGATCTCATCAGCCATATACCCATCTCCATTCATTTGATTGCTTGTGTTTTGTTCATCTTCCAATATATGAACGAAATAAACTAGCTGCACAATCCGTGAAATACGCTTTCCTCGATTTTGCGTTAACTAAAAAAGGCTTCTTGTGTTATTATTCAACTGTTAATTGAATCCGCATTTTTCGAAATTTAGTCTTCTTTGAAAAACAGTATTCTTTTAAAACTCATGAACTATCTTCTTCACATCAAAATTTTCATTTCTTCCTAGTTTCTCTGATCCGCCCTCCGCAACAAGGTACAAACCTGGGGTAGTATATGGAAGACGGCATTCTCATCATGATCCTGCACAAGGGCCATCTCTTCCTGAGCTTGATCCAACATCTGATCCAGGTACTCTAGTTGCACAATGGTCCACTCACCTTCTACCCTTCTTACCACTTTATCTACTATTTTTATGCTTAACAAGACTATTGGCAACAGGCTATGAAACAAGACTGTTGGCAACAGGCTGTGCAAGATGAACTTGAAGCACTTCAGCAGAACCATATTTGGGATATTATTGCTTGCCCAGCTCACATCAAACCAATCGACTGCAAATGGATTTATTCGGTCAAGCTAAAGGCAGATGGCTCGTTGGATTGTTATAAAGCTCGCCCTGTAGCTTTAGGCAACCACCAGGACATTGATTATGATTAGATGTTTGCAGTGCCACAAAAATGACCAGAGTCTGCATACTCTTGATGCCTGTGCATCTCAGAATTGGCCACTTTCATTTGGATGTCAGAGAATGCCTTCTTGCATGGGGATCTCAAAGAAGTTTATCATGCGTCTACCCCTCGGTTTACATTCTTCCTCTCATAATACAGTCTACAAACTTTGACATTCGGCCATTCACTATATAGATTGAAGAAAGTTCCGAGAACATGGTTTGACAAATTTCGACATACTCTTGTCCTGGCTAGTTTCTCACAGAATCGATATGATTCTTCCCTTATCCTTTTCAAGACATCTCATGCCATTACTATACTGCCTGTTTATGCAGATGACATCATCATCACATGAGATGATCCAAAGTCCAAACCACATCTTACAATTACAGCAATCTCTCATGCTTCCTTTCACATGGAGGACTTGGGTCCTCTCACTTAACTCGGTCTTGAAATTCACAAAATCAAAGGTGGATTATTTGTCGATCAACACAAGTATGCTCAAGATTTCATTACCCACAACTCTAATCGACACACAATTGGAGCTTAATGTTAAGTTTAAGAAAGATGATGGGATTTTATTCTCAGGTCTTACATTCTATAGGAATCTTGTTGGCAGTTTTGTATACTTGACTATTACCCACCCAAACATTTCTCATGTGGTCAATCTTTAAGCCAGATTATGACTTAGCCTACTCAACTTCACTTGTCTGTTGTTAAAGAGGATCATTCGTTATCTTATGGGTACATCAAAGCGCGGCATGTTTTTCCCAACAATTCCAAATTTAATCTAAATGCTTATTGTGATGCTGATTGGGCAGGAAGCACTGACATAGTCGATCCACCCACGGGATGTGGTGTCTATCTCGGAAATACCTTAATCTCCTAGAAGTGTAAAACGCAAAACTAATTCTCCAAAACTTCTACAGAATCTGAGTATCACTCCATGTCATCCGCATGCTTTGTGGTAGTATGGTTAAGATGCCTGCTTGCTGAACTTGTTTTTACGCAAAAATCAGCCACTCTCCATGCTGACAAAACAAGTGCCATCCAAATTGCTGCAAATCCAATATGTCATGAGAGGACATAGTGTTAAGTAGTTGTTTGTGCAGTTTCCTATCACCAATTGGTTTTAGGATTACTGGCTAGCAACTTTGACATGGTATCAGAGCCTGAGGTCTCGAGTTCGAAACCACGCAGGGCAGAAATGCCCCATGCCGCGTTGTGTGTTTGTGCGGGCGCAAAATGCGCAAGGCAAAAAGGCCCCATGCCGCGTTATAGGCTTGTGCGGGCATGTGCTTCGGATCCAGGCGGTGTCCCGCCCGAGGGGGGGGGTGTTAAGTAGTTGTTTGTGTAGTTTCCTATCATCAATTGGTTTTAGGATTACTGGCTAGCAACTTTGACACATAGCACATTAAGATTGACTACCACTACATCCGTGAAGCTTATGATGAGAAAATTATAACTCTACTTCATGTTACTTCAGATCTCCAAATTCAAGATATATTCACCAAAGCTCTTCCTCGCATCAAACATCAGCTCTTTGTCAACAAAATTGATTTTGCTTGACACACCAACATCAATTTGAGAAGAAGGAAGGAAGAGGATGAGGAGGAAAAGAAGGAAGGAGGTGGGTGGTTAGAGTGGCCTGTTTAGCAGTTGGGCCCACCTGACCCATTTGGCCTGACCCAAAAAATTGGTCCAGTTGACTAATTCCAATAGCATTGATAACCCCCAATTAAGGGGATTTGTTGCTAAGCATTGTTAAAAAATATTCTATAAAATCGGTGGCCAGATCCAAAGGAAAGGAACTCAATTCATTCCACAAATCTCTGTGTTTTTCTTGTGATGACAGCTCCAAATCTAGTGAAATTTGCACAAGTTCCCTATGCATACAAAAGTGTGTAGTATGAATGAGTTGGGTCAAACAATAGTGAGTTTTGCGCATTTTAAATCAGATACAAGCTGCCATCAGCACCATACTAACGGCAGCACAAGATCATTTCTCTATATAAAAAAATGACTTGGATGGTTTGACTGCTTTGTTTAATAGGATCGAAAAACTCAAAATATTAAGAATTTATCATGATTGAAGAACAGAGAGATCATTAGCTAACAATCAATAAATAACATTCATTAGCTTTAAGCAGTTGCATTTAAGTATTATTAAAAAAAAGAAAAAAAAATACCTCCGCATTCTTTAGCTGCATTGTTCCATCCTCAAGTTCTATTAATAATTCATGATCTAGTACAGATGGTTCATTTGCAAAATCCATCTTTTGTAGGCACGACAGAGATTCAAAAGTTGGAAAAGATGTCTTCATTGCCAACCTAATGCAATTGCCATCAAACTCTATGACCTTCAGATCGGATAACAAACCCTCGATCTGTCCAATTGCTTCAACTCTGAGAACACGACATAAAACACTGGCATAAGATGATAGAAACATAATTGCTTCATGGACATGGCAACGGAATAATTATTTTAAAACAAGACATGGCAACGGAATAATTATTTTAAAACAAGTTCAGAAACTTGTTGCTGAATTATCGCATGCATAAGAAATTGTAATTGATGGCACAATCACTGAATATGTTCTTTCCTAATTTTAATTATTTTGAAATGTTTAGGGTTTAATGTATAGGTCCGAGCGATTAAGGCTTTCATTTTTAAGAGTTTGGATCGATGGATGAGTTTGATGTAGTATATTTAGTGTTTTAGAGCAATCTGCAAGTCATGTAGAGGGACTTCCAGCCATGAGTCGCAGTTTAATCATTTATTAAAAAATTATTTTCTGATTTCTCCTCCTTCGGATTAAGTTTTCTCATTCAACTGAAGATATTTCAGAAGATTATTCAATGTTGGAGATAATACTTCATTTCAACATCATGAGAGATTGAGAGAAGTCAGCTTACTAGATTTTGTATTGACAATTTCTATAGTCAAAAATAACTCTTCTGCATAGTAAAGACTAAAGAGAATATTAATTTATAAACATGTAATTATTTGCTTTAACAAGGTGTATCATATATTTTCCATTATTCCTCTTTTTCCCCTTATAAGTGAGGTAGCACTTGTAATCGTACAGCCCATTAAATAATGATTTCCTATATGGTCCTTTTGGCTCCTAAAACCTGAATCCAAAAGAACAGACTTGGGGGACAACTTTAGTCGCCCTCAAGTCGAGTCGAATCAATCAAATCACATGAGACTCCGCCAAGTTAGGCAAGTCGCACCCTAGATTCCAAGAACCTTTAAAAATAATGAAAAATAGAAAAAAGAAATATATAATTTTTTGTTCTAGAAGCTAAAATTTAGCACTTATGTTGTATTTATCAATGTTAATTTTAAGTGGTTATAGGCACCCACATTGATATTCCATTCAATCAGATGTGCCACAAATATTCAAATGGTCAGATATTTAAGAATAAGTGGTTTTGATCTTTCTAGAATTAGTGCAAAAAGTCACTAAAAGCTTCCCACTGCTTTTTCCAGTAGAAAAATTAGAAAAATGAGAGAGGTTAAGGCCCAAAAACCATAGGACCTTGGTGAACTAGGTGCTTGGGGGTGACCCAATTCGGCACATGTCGAGTCCAACTAGGCCCTAAAACTCTTTCATTGTTACCATTAACAAATACCACTACATTTCTGCTAACAATAACATACAGCATTCTAACACCAGTACCTTTTGAAAACATACTCTAGATCCAACAAAGAATTTAAGGAAGTATTACTTTTCTCGATCAGGTGATCAAGCTCCAAAATCTGGAAATAAAAAGACCAAGTATAGAATGAGAATTGTACATGTATAAAGATAGAACACCACAATGGCTCCAAGGAAACAATTCCAATGAATTAAAGAATCTCTTCTATGAAGAAGAAATGGCAAGGGGAAAAGAAACATGCAATCATTCAAGATTCAAGAAAAAGAAAAGTAACTATAAGCATGCACAATACACCAACCAAAAGCTCACAAATTCAATCTAAATTCAGGAAAGTAAGTTGATAAATGAATAGACATCAGATAATTAAAGAATAATGCTTCGCTTCAAACATATGCACTGTCCTAAAAGCACAATCATTGTTCAGAACTATGTAATGGAGATCCCAGTTACATCTCAAGATTTTAGCATATTGGGAATCTAATGTTAAGGTCCCACTTTATGTTGTATTGAAAGGAACAATAGGGGTTTAGTTGTAGATAGATTCTAAAAGAGGCAATCTTGTAATTATGATTTTTTGAGCACTTAATATAATGGAGGAGGTCGTGTCTCAATACACAACTCCTTTGCTCTTCTCTTCATGCCGAATGACTTCTCTCTTATTCTTGTTTCTTCTTATTACTTCTCAAGCCCTAAAATCTCTCTTCTTTTCTTCGATTGACCAGAATTTCAAGTCAGTATCTGTAACGACTCGGGCCCACTATCCATGTGATATTGGCCACTTTGACATAAGTCTCATGGCTTTATAACATGTCATCTTAAATATGACACCTATCTAGCAAGCTTTCAGAACAACAACCATGCACCTCTAGTCAAAAAATAAACTTTGCCCAATACTTTGTTGCTTTGTTACAATTGCTTTCATAAATAGGTTAGAAAATGGTAAACAATTACATCTATTTGAAGATTACATGTGAAACTCGCATGTAAAAATTATATTTGAGAGACCCTATACTTGCATATTCAATTTCTGAACCAAATTAGATTAGTTAGAATTTCTCCACAAGAAGTTTTTTTAGAAGATATCTGACATCAACTAATCAAGTAGTAATTTAGAGAAGATTGTCATCTCATTTTAACCAAACAATATAACACAAGTTCATTTCTAAGTGAATTTCTCATTTTAGTCCTTAAGCGATCTGCATCCGAAAAAATAAAGTCCTAAGTGCTGTGTAGTGGCACCTTGAAATTGTAGTCTTCATGTGCATTCGCTTGACTCCCTTGGGTTTCTCCAAGTATAGAATACCCTGTCTGTATGCCATCCTGCCATTGATCCAGGCAAAAAAAGTGTGTAGAAGCATCAACTAACAACCAGCCCAATGCATCTATGAATGAACTAGAAGTATGATGAATACACAAATATAAATATAAGCCAATGAACATAAAATAACACAGCAACTTGTTTATCTTATACTACAGTAAAGACATTAGTAATCCCAAAAAGGTCAGTATTTAACCAATAGCAATAAATTAGTGTTATGATACCTGATCTGTGAAAGTACAATATTAAATTATATTTATTGATAATTTGATACTTAATAACACGTGGGTGAAAAACTAAATTCTGATCCAAATATGGAGCCTTATCTCAACACTAATAGGAGACACAAAGGTGCTACAGATTACTCAAAACTTGTACACATAATTTCATTTCAAAGGTCATTTTGCATCTTTTCATCAACAGAAATGATGAACGCAAAGCACTATAATTCAAGAGTTTGTTATAGACAACCAGAAAGAAAATGGGAATAAAGTAGAGCACCCTTTTCTGTCACTTTGATTTTTGCATCAGGTCCACATCCATCAAAAGAAAATGTTTAATTCTTTTTTAAGGCTACATCAACAAAAACAGGACAAATGCAAAAGTTGAAACACAAAAAAAATGACTAAACATAAAAACATCATTGAGGTGAGAAAAACTCCCTCCTTTGGCAAAGTATCTGCCTCAGAATTTGCCTCCCTAAGAACATGATGAAGAGTAGCCTCCAACAGACTTAAAATATCCTGAACCTCCTCAACTCAATCCGCCAGATGCTGGGGAAAAGAAGTCTTTCCTGAACCCCATTGAATCGCAGAGAAAGAATCAACCTCAATGATAGCATTATAACCGTCCAGACGATGAAACTCATGACAACCAATCAGAAGAGCAAAGAATTCAGTTTCATTAGCATTCGAGCATTCCACTGGACCTGAAAAGCTTCTAACAATGTTCCCAGACCAATCTCGAATAACACCTCCAATTCATCCTCTACTTACAGATTTAATGAAGCTACCATCAAAATTGAGCTTAAGGATTCCCAAAGGAGGGCACATCAGTGTTGAGAAATTCGTTTCGGACGCTGATTCGGTTTGGCCTCCAAACTGAAATATTTCAGCCCATTCGGAATTTTGGCAAAACGTTTCGGATTTATGTTTCGGAAAATATAAAAATAAAAATCAAATAATACATATAGAAAAATATAATATTAATATCAAAGTTTAAAATTTTGGTTTCATACATGTGTACAACTACTATATAAATTCAACAGCAATACCAAATAAATTCAACATTACATGTGCACAAGTGTGAAGAAATGAAAAGTTCACATTCAACCAAGGCCCAACTGTCCTTTTAGTGGCCCTTCAGAAATTTCAGAATTTACATATTACCGGATGAGTCATTGAATAAATGGTTTGAATATTATGTGTCACAGTTGATGGACCTATTGTGTTGCACAACAATGAACCACATAAAAAAATAGCCCAGCAGCCCTCCACAAACTTCAAAAAAATAAAATAAAACATGGCAGCCCAGCCCAACAGCCCTCCACAAACTTTAAAAAAAAAAAAAGAAACCCAGCCCAGCAGCCCTCCACAAACTTTGAAAAAAAGCAGCCCAGCCAAGCCCAGCAGCCCTACACAAAATTTGAGGAAAAAAAAAGAACCACAGGCTAGCCCGGCCCAGCAGTCCCAAAAAAAAAAAAAAAAGGACGGCTGCACTTTAAAAGGGCAGCTGTCAAAGTAAAGAGGAAAGAACGGAAAAAAAAAAAAAAAAGATGAGGGTAGCTGAGTTGAGCTCTGGAAGAAGAAATAGAGGGAAAAAAAGGCAGCAGCTGGCAGTCGATGAAGCACAACAGCAGTCGAGTCGAGTCGACAAAGAAACAGCAGCCCTATTTCGGCTGGAGCAGCAGCTGCTTCATCTCTTCATCTTGTTTCAGCAGGAGCAGGAACAGCAGCAGCAGCTGGAGCAGGTGCTCCATTTCTTCTTCTCTCTTCTTTTTTCTTTCTTTCTTCTATTTTTCTTTTGGTTTTTTGGTCGATGAAGAATCTTTTCCTTTCTTTTCTTCTTCTTCTTATTCTTCTTCTTTTAAGTTAAAAAATTACTTTTAACCCCCTCCTTTTTTACTTTTTCTATTTTTAAGGCAAACAACACATATTTGCCGAAATCCGAATTTTGGTCAATTCGGCCGAAATCCCGAATTTTGGTCCGAATTACCGAAATTCAGACGAAATGGACCGAATTCTGAAACGAATGGCTACAGCTGTGCTGTTCGGTTTGGTAGAGGAACCAAACCGAAATAATTCGGAAATTTCGGACGAACCAAAACGAATTTCGTAACACTGGGGCACATCCATGAAACTCTCTTCGTATGCTTAATAGTCCGACCCCCCATTAAAATAGTTGCCCAAGACCTGTTAAGATCAAATAAATCAATACCATCAAATTCTTTTTCTTGCGCACCCACTCAAAACACTGAAGAAACAATAGACTCAACAATCTTCACCACTGATTCACTTTTATTCTTAAACACTCTATGAATCCACTCCAACTATATCCTCCAAAACATAGCATACAACATCAGTTTCCAAAGAATCTTACCACGAACAGACTTGCAAACCAATCTCCAATGAAAGAAAAGATCCTCAACACATCTTGGCATTGGGAGATTGTTGGGAATTTATACTAAAAGCATACTTTTATGTATTTGTCTTTGACTGATTTATTAGTATATTTTGGTCTTTCATCTTAATGAGAATTTGTATGGGCAAATGATTGCATTGTTTAGTATTATGCATATGTGTGTCTTTTATTCTATAAAGTAGACAAGTTGGTGTATAGAGTTCAACTTATACACGGAAGACTTGTTTGTCGGTTCTTATAGAATATAAGTGGTTGCTCACAATCTAGGTGGATTTGGACACACCATCGGTACGATTGTAGCATGATGTTTCAGCAGGCTTGTCTTGGCTGCGGGAAACGGAATAGTTTCAACTCATTATGCTAGTACACTTTGTGTGTATTGAACAGGACCGTTTTTTGGGTTTATTGTCTTTATACTGACTATATAAGATGATTAACATCCAAATGGCTATTATGAGTGCTTATACTCTTAATCCCGATATAAATAATATACACATACATTTAGTGTTTCACATTTTGATTTACAAAGGAGTGAGATCTTTTATGGGTCAATAATCTCAGTAAATTGGATGACTACACTGTATGCATGGTGCATATTAGTTTATTGACGGAATCCACGTCCCGTGATAGGGATTGATAATATCCCCTTGATGAAGCTTATAAGTTTTGATAATGTCAAACCCTGCAGGTGGACTTTGTGTCTGACATATCAAATAAGTTAAATGTAAGGTCTCAAGGAATTATAAAGATATCGATTAAATATAGATGTCAGTAATTATTTAATCGATGAATATTTGAAATCTTAACGTGGGGAGATTAAGCATTTAATAATAAGGAGCTCGAAATATTATTTTGAGAATAAGGATAGGAGTGCAATTATAATTCTCTAGTGGACTGAATTATAATTTATGGAACTAGGATTCTAATTTGGGTCGAATTAGGGTTTCCTATTTCCATTAGAAGCCTATTCCTTATTTACTTCTTAGGGTCCCTACTGTAGCCTATATATATGCGTTATTGCTCTCTAGGTTAAACATACAAGAGAAATCTCGTTTTTTAGGGCAGAGAGAATTCGCAGAAGAGGCCCACTCCTTGGTGCGGATTCGAGCATAGAGGAATACAGTAGAAGAACTTGGGATTTTCGAGTTGCTGTGTTACCGAGATCAAATCAGAGAGATCTCGCATGTATGATCTTCGATCATCGTTATTTCCGCAATTAATATGTACGCAATATCTTGTGATTCTGGCTGCATCTTCTAACACCCATTGCATATCAAACATCATAAGAATGGCTGACCAAACTCTATGAGCAAAACTACAATGAATTAGAAGATGGTGCACCGTTTCCTCATCCTTTAAGCACATTGGACAGCCATTTACTAAAATGATATTTCTTCTTCTACGCTTGTCAATAGTCAAGATACTAAAATGTCTTGCAATCCAACAAAAAACCAACACTCTTGATGGAACTAGAGTATTCCAAAAGCATTTCCAACCTTGCACACTATTAGAAGAAACATCCATATCCTAAAAGAAAGACTTCGCCGAAAACTGCCCTTTGACTTCAGGTTTCCATAGCCTAACATTGTCCCTTGAAATTGACGGATAAACCTTTTCTAGCATGCCAAGCAAACTCGTAAAATCAGAGACCTCCCTATCTGTTAAATTCCTTCGAAAACCGAAAGCGAAAATCCCATACTATTGATCCACGCACATATCGACAATAATGTAACGCCCTACCCTACACGCATGCATAATATTGTCCACTTTGGCCCACGGGCCTCACGGTTTTGTTTTTGGTAGGCCTCGACCCACCAAAAGGCCTCATGCAAGGTAAGGGTGTAAGCTCTACATATAATCCCATTCACTTTCCTCTCTATAGTCGATGTAGGATTCTAGGGCGTCACAATCCACCCCCTTTAAGGCTGCACGTCCCTGTGCAGTAACCTGCCAGTCCCTGTAGCCTGCCAGCCCTCTTGGCCCGCCCGCATGGAAACCTGCCCACTTGCACCAAACCACGGCTGGGGCCCACACTCGAACTAGTCGAGAGTTGGCTCTGATACCATTTGTAATGCCCCACCCTACACGCATGCATATTGTCCGCTTTGGCCCACGGGCCTCACGGTTTTGTTTTTGGTAGACCTCAACCCACCAAAAGGCCTCATCTATGATGCCCGGATACGAACACGGGTACGGATACGGGACACGGGAACGAGCGTCCGATACGTCAACTTCAAAATTTTAGGATACGGGTATGGGTACGGCATTCCTAAAAATATATAAATATTAATATTTAGTTAGGGATTTATTTTAGGTGGAATGCTTATTTTATCTCAATTTAGAGATCAAAGATTACAAGGCCCACTGTTTGTTTCAAATTTTCAATGAGGTGGGCCTCACAATACAATATCTCAGCATAGAGAAAGAGAAAAGTGGGCCGAGTGACTGATTGGATCAGTAGCCCAACATTAAAAAGAGAAGAAAAGAAAAATGGTGGGCCGAGTGGCTGATTGGATCGGTAGCCCAACATTAAAAAGAGAAGAAAAGAAAAATGAGCTGTGGCTGACGGGCTCAATAGCCCAACATTAAAAAAAAAGAGAAGCAAAACAAGCCCAACGGCCCATACTTGGTTATAAAGCGATGGGGTTCTGATCGCCCCTTTCGTTGGCATCTCTAGGGCACGAACGAATGAAAAAAAAAAAAAAAAAAAAAAAAAAAAAACGAAGAAAGAAGAAGAAAGAAGAAAGAAAGGAGGAAGAAGAAGAGGAGGAGTACCTGGCAGTCTGGCACCTGGAGCTTGAAGCAGCAACAACAGTCGAAGAAGCAGCAGCAGCCCCAGTCGAAGCAGGTGGGTCTCCTCCTCTCCTCCTCATCCTCTTCTTCTTTTTTGTTTTCCTTTTGATCAAACTAAGAGAGAAACAGAAATTAGCCGAAATGGAAAATCTGCAGAAGTATTGGGCGAAAAATAACAGAAGCCGTATCCTAAAATTTTCCCCCGTATCCAAGCCGTATCTTGCGGTATCCCGTACCAGTATCCGTATCGGACCGTATCGGTACGGGTACCACAAGTAATTTGCCGTATCCGGGTATCATAGGGCCTCATGCAAGGTAAGGGTGTAAGCTCTACATATAATCCCATTCACTTTCCTCTCTATAGTCGATGTGGGATTCCGAGGGGTCACAAATAATCAGCAACCATAGCATGATGTCTCCTATCTAATAAATAAAGATTAGAGAAAAGAGAATGCAATGGCTGCTGCCCACAGCATTCATCATGCAAGAATTTAACTTGCCTCCCATTATGAACTCTATAATGGATCCTCTCATCAAACTCATTCTTGACAGAAAAGATAAGACTTCCATAAACCAGAAGTATTATAAACCTGATTTGGCTCCCACCAACCATCATTCCCCAACTTATATTTGTATAATAAAATCTATTTCCACAAACCATGACCCGGCTCTCCCACCTTCCAAACTCATTTTCCTAGCAAAGTTTTATTTACTTTCTCAATGGAATGAATTCCCAAACCACCCTAATCAAAAGGTTCATGCACAGCCTCCCAGTTAACCAAATGAAACTTCCTTTTCTCCATGGAATCATTCCAAAGAAAATCACGCTGCATTTTTTCAATTCTTCGAATGACATATTTAGGACGTCTGAAGCAAGAAAGGAAATAAATTGGGATACTTGAAAGAACCGATTTGATTAATATGACACGACCACCCATCAACAAATACCTACCCTTCCAGAAACTTAACTTTTTACCAATTCATTCCACCACCGAATCCCAGAAATATTTCCTTGGTGATCCCACAAATAAAGGCATCCCCAGATACTTAGCAGGAAGCTTCCCAACTTTACAACCAAAAGACAAGGCAAAAGAATTAATTTGACTTTCACTAGTTCGAACACCAATCAATTCACACTTCCTAAAGTTAATCTGCAACCCAGAAAGAAGCTCAAACCACTTCAACAGAACCTTAAAATATCCACCTCACTCATAGATGCATCACAAAAAATTATAGTATCATCCGCAAATTGTAAATGGGTTACCTCTATATTAGAATTTGCAATAGCAAAACCCGTAATCAGCCTCGTCTGTCTTGCTCTCTCCAATAAAGCATTCAGAGCTTCTGCCACAATCATAAAAAGCATTGGAGATGATGGATCAACAAATGCACATACAGAGACGAGTCCTTTGGAATCGGACTCAAATGGATGGGACTCGAGCGAGTCCCACGAGTCAACTCAGAAAGAGAAAAAAAAAAGAGGGAACAGGAGGACCAGACAAAAAAAATATCTAAAAAGTGCTAGAAAACTGGAGACCAGCACTGGAGAGAGAGAGAGAGAGAGAGAGAGAGAGAGAGAGAGAGAGAGAGAGAGAGAGAGAGAGAGAGAGAGAGAGAGAGCTTTGAAACAAAAAACATACCCGGGTCTGTGAAGGAGGGATTGAGACTGAGCTTGGAAAAGCACCAAACTGTTGGCAGGCTGTTGCTGATTCTCGCTGGTGGCTGGTGGCTGGTGCTGGGCTGGGCAAGTGCTGCGCTGTTGCTGACTTGATGTTGTTGTTGCTTGCTGATTCTGTGAGGGCATCGCTGTTGCTACTGCTATTGCTGATCTTGCTGGTGTTGTGTTGGGCTGGTGGTGTTGTTGCTCATTGGTGCTGTGAGGGCTTCGCTGCTTTAGTGTTATTGATGTTGCTGATCTCACTGGAGCTGTGCTGGAATGGTGCTTGCAGGTGCCTGGTACACTCTTTTTCTTCTTTTCACTACTCTCAGTCTTAGCCCAGCCAACCCACCTTTCTCCCTCTTTTTCCACCCACACCACCTGAACTGGACCCACTGCAACTCAGCCATCAATCATCATCTCTTCATCTTTATTTTTTCCCCGTTCTTTTTTTTTTTTTTTCTGGGCATTGCAGAGGACTGGACCCATAGTAGTCAATTCCGTTCCGGTCGCCATTCCAGTTTGGCCTTGCAGTGGAACACTCCGCGGTTCCGGTCAATTCGGGTGTTCGGTTCCAGAAAAGGCGCGCTTAAAATATAAGAAATACCTAAAAGTTGAAAAGACATTAAAACTCTTAACAAGATAATGAAAATTCAAAGAAATATCTATATATATAGAACATTAAAAAGTACTCCATAGAAAATGAAACATAACAAGCTTCAAAGTCTTCCTCTGATGGAATTAAAAGAAAAGTCCAACCGTAGCTTAAAAAATAGAAATGAAAGAAAAAATAAAGTTAAAAGGTGAAAAGGTACGGAGACAAGGCTTGAAAAGTCGTCTCAATGAAAAAATGAAGACAAGACAAAAAAAAAAATGGAGATGGGATACAGGTGTGTACAGTACTGTCGACTTGACTGAAAGGGGCTTAAAAAACCCTTTGAAATAAAGAGAGTGGAGAGACAGATGACTAATCCACCCCTAAACCATAAGGAAAAAAGAGAGAGAGCAGGGAGAGAAATGGAGATAAAATGAGAGAGCATGGAGAGAAAGCAAGGAAAGGGAGAGAAGAAGAGGAGGGAGAAGGAAGTTGAAGGGTTTCCTCTCGGTGTTGCTCGGCTGCAGGTGTGTAATTGGAAAAACAAACACACCTTCACCGCTCGCCTGGGCTACAACTCAGCTTTGCACAAGTCAATGGAGGTCTCACAGTCTCGCTGCTTGCTGGTGGTTGGGTTGCTGGTGCTGCTCGATCAGTGGAGGACTGGAGGTAGGACACTGTTTTTCTTTTTTATGCTGCTGGTCGATTGCTGTACTTCTTCTTCCTCTCCTTATTCTTCTCCTCCTTGACTCTGTTCTTTATTCCCTGATGCTGCTTCTCGGCTGGGAGTGGATTAGAACAAATTAGGGTTTTCTCCTCTAATTTGAGGAGAATACCTTATTTAGAGGGGCTAATTTGGGGTAATAAAGTGGAACTGATGAATTCCAAAAATGGGGGGAAATATTAAAAATAAGGCGTTGCAATCTTCTGTCCAAAACTGACTAGTTTCGCCAGATCTGGACGGATCCGTCCAGAACTAGCCGGAATTTTGATCGGAAAACTTCTAGGTGGTGTTCCGTTCCGCCCCATGCTAAATCCGATACATTCCGGCCGGAATTGGCCCGAACATAACGGAATTGACAACTATGACTGGACCCGACTCGGCCGAGTCCCAGTAGACTCGCCCAAGTCGGCCGAGTCTACTTGGACTCGGCCATAGACGAGTTCGGGTCCCGAGTCCAATTTTTTTAACCTTGCTTTTGAAATAGCCTTTTCAAGAGCCATTCACCATGATTGAGAAATGCGCTGAAGAAACACAGCTGTGAATACACCTTCTATTTAACATATAATAAAGAAATCCCCAATCTACCATATCATAAGCCTTTTCAAAATCCAGCTTGCAAATTAACCCCGGACTGCAACAAAGCTATTCAATTGTGACACCCAGAAACTATATCATCCTTCTTCAATTTTATAAAGAAGTTCACTACATACTCATACGACAAGAAAAAGTACAGGAATTAAAAAAAGAAAATGTCCTATAGTAGGCATGTTCATAGAGATTTGGACTTTACATGGCATAAAGGACATTTTATCGTGAGAAATGCAGATGATGAGGCAGGAGATACAAAACCACAAGACCAACAAAGAAATGAAGATTATGTAGATTGCTCATGAGAACTGCAGATTATGTAAATTGCTTATGAGAAGTGCAGATTTTGCCCATCATTATATTAATTATCGTCATCGTCAGAGCCTTACCCATTATGGGCCATCCTTGACAAATACTCAGATAGGTTGCACTTCTTTAAATACAACCTTAGTACTATCGTATGTCCTCTTCGGCCTACCTCTTTTGCTTGGTGGGCCACCAACTTGCATAGAAAGACTTTTCCTCACTTGTGTCATTGCTGGCCTACATTGGACATGTCCAAACCCTCTCAAACGAGTCTCGTAATTTATTTCCTATTAATGCTACCCCTAAATGCTCCTAGATGTGCTCATTTCTAATTCTATCTTTCCTAGTTTTACCACATATCAATCACAACATTGTCATGTCTGAGACACTCATTTTGTGCATGTGTTGCTTCTTGATTGGGCAACATTCAGCTCTATAGCTCATAGCTGGTCTAATCATTATCCTATAAAATTTTCTCATCAATCATGTTGGGGAATGGTGGAGATGTAGAGGGTGTCAATTATGGGTTGGAATTGGGGAAAAGGCTCGGTGTGCTAGGTTTAGTTGGAATGGGTGCGGGGGTTTTGGATAATTTCTGGGGTTTAGGTTTTGAGTTTTGGATGATTGGGTCTCTGATTTGGAATTGGGGATTTTTTACTGGCTGGGCGGTGGAGTTTGGTGGTATGAGGGAGTGGGGTTTCAGATCAGGTAGGGAGGAGGTAGATTAGGCCCAGATTGGATGGTTTTGATTGGGATTGAATGGGTTTTGGGTATTTTGGTTGATGATGGGTGCAGCAATGGAAGTCCGAACAGTGGAAGTTTGGATTGAGATGAAGACGATGGAATGGAGATGGGATGGATAGGGTCTGGGATGTCTGGGATGGGCGGTATGGATAGATAGGCTCCAATCGGTGACGGGATATGGATCGAAGCGATGTGAATCTTCGCTCTGATACCAAACGATGCAGTCCCAAAAATTAGGGCTTGCGTGTAGTGCCGAAGCACGTGCTCGGAGACACTTAAAGAAGTCTCCGCAGAGACAATAACGAGGGCGCACCTCAATGGGAAACCCCAAATTCAATTATTCAACTCTGAGAAACTCCTCTCTACAATGCCATATAAATAGGAAAACATAACTCAATGCCTAAGAAACTAAATAAATTGGAAACCAAATCCTAATTACAATTCTTAAAACGAGAAACCAATGTCATATAATTAGAAAATAAAAATCCTACATCTACTTGGGCCTAGGCCCTACACATGTGGCCTAAGGTCTATCTGCATCAAAGAGCATTACATCTCTTTATATAGATCAGTCAATACACTAGTTTTGGAAACAAATTGATGCAGAATGGGCGTTTGATCAAATTTATGTAATGGTTGAAGCCTATGTGGAGCAAATCGAGCGTCCCAAGAGGGCCCGCAAGGGACCTGACAAGTTTTGATTGAGAGTAGGGCCCAAATAGTCCACAATCTTGCTTAAAAGTGAATTTCAGGGACTGTTTGGATAAATTGAGAAAAAAAAAAACAGGCACTGATTCAAAATTTCCAGAAAATTCAGCACATGAGAAAAAAAAAAGGCAGAACGTTGCTGGATTTTGGGACAGCAGGTTCATGGGTTAAACCCAACCCAACCCATGAAAGAAATAAACCACAAGGGTTGCCTGGAAGTCCTCCTCGAGATCGTTTAGTTCTCTTGATCAAAGAGTGGGCCATGTAGACCCCACATCCTATCTTGCAAAAGTTGTCAAGAATGTCCAGATTTAGGAAAATCAGCAAATTCCCTCTATATTTTATTTACAGATCCAAGTTGTTTTTCTTTAGAAACTATATTAGAGAACTTCTAATCTTATTAGGAGTCAAAAATGGTAGGGTAGCGATTGGTTCGCTATAATGAAGGTCGGAATGGAATGGACATTCCGTTGGAATGATCATTACCGCATTTGGTTCGCAAAAAAGTGGCGGAATGACCATTACTTCCAGAATCACCATTCCTTTATGTAAAGGAATCACCATTGCACTGGGGAGGTAGAGCAATGGTCATTCCATTCCTTTATAATTATTCCTTGAGACCAAAATGCCCCTTTATCACATCAACCCCTCCTCCCTCCTCCCAGTCAAGGATGTAAATATCAGCCGCTACGATATATCGGCCGTCGCACCCGTGGCGGCCCGTAGCGGCCGATACGTAGCGGGGGGTTATAAAAACCCCCCATGACGACTTTTGGCCCACCTGTTTCCACTTTTTTCATCTCTCTTCCTCTCTTTTCTCCATTTTCACCGCTGTGAACCTTCTTTGACTGCCCCATAGTGGTCCCAACTCCATTTTCTCAAGATTTTTTGCTACCAAATCAAGAGATTCAACTATTCTAAGGAATCTAAAGAAGATTCATCATCTAGGTATGCATTTCTTTGTGATTTTTTTTCAACTTTTGAGATTATCACTCTCTAACTACTATGAATCACAACATAATGGCATCATTGTCTTGTTTTATTGTAGATCCATGCTTCCTTTTGATCTTGCATGCATATCTTTTGTTTTTTTTTATATGTATTGTTAATTTTATTTTCAGATTTATGTTATTTGAAAAAAAAATTATGAAAATTTGGAAAACTCATGAAACATCTTGAAAATAGCTTCTAATTGTTAGATCTATGTTTTCCATAGATCATTCCGACATATATTGGTTGTTTTTTAATTTTTATTTCCTTTTTTATGTTCGGATTTTTTGTTATTTAAAAAGAAAATACATTATTACTTATGGAAAACTCATGAAACATCTTGAAAATAGCTTCTAATTGTTAGATCTATGTTTTCCATAGATCATTCCAACATATATTGGTTGTTGTTTAAATTTTTTTTCCTTTTTTTTATTTTGGATTTTTTTGTTATTTAAAAAGAAAATACATAATTACTTATAGAAAACTCATTAAACATCTTGAAAATAGCTTCCAATTGTTAGATCTATGTTTTCCATTGATCATTCCAACATATATTGGTTGCTTTTTATTTATTTTTTTCCTTTTTTTATTTTCGAATTTTTTTATTTTATGAAAAAAAATTAATATTTGAATACCAATCAAATGTCTTGAAAATGATTCCTAGATTCGAGATTTATGTTTTCCATAGATCATTCCAACATATATTGCTTGTTTTTTTACTTTTTAATTTTTTAATTTCAGATTTTTGTTATTTTTTGGAAAAAAAAAATATTTTTAGCAATGGAATGTCAATCAAATGTATTGAAAAATGCTCCTAAATGTTATATCTATGTTTGGCATAGATCAATCCAACATATCTTTGTCTTTTCCTAATTCTATTTTATTTACTTATTTTCGGATTTTTTAAATTTTTGAAAAAAAATTATAATTTAAGTAATGAAATACCGATTAAATGTCAAGAGAACGATTCCTAAGCGTTAGATATATGTTTCCTCTAACATGTTTCTTTGTTTTTTTTAATTTTTAACATACTACTTGTTCATATTTATAGCCAAGTATTCAGTCTTCTATTGTGCATTTGTGTTTGCCAAGCAGTTGAGAATAACAGATTGAAAATCAAATGCAAGTTTTGTGGGAAAGTGAGCAATGGAGGCATTACAAGATTCAAGCACCACTTGGGCCACATTTCTGGCAATGTTGCTGGCTGTACCAAAGTACCAAGGGAAGTCAGGGAACAAATGAAAGCATTGGTTGGCCAAAACAAAGCTAGAAAAGTAGAGATAAAAGAAAAGAGGCAGCAAGATGTTGATGCTGCCCGTTATGACGTATTTGGGGATGAATTCTTTGATGAGGAAGATGCACAGATGGAGGCTGCACGCCGAGAGTCCATCATGAGTCAACAAGAAGCTCATGAACGTCGTGCATTTGCTGGAAGCAAATACTATGATGCAGGGGGCTCATCTACTGTGCCAAGCAGGGGCGGGGGGGGGGGCATTTAGCACCCGGGAACGGGATGTTGATGTAGAAATTATCTCTACTAGAAGAGCATCTCCTCCCCCTGTTGACCCTCTAGCACATAGAAAAGAAAGAGCTACAAAAATATCGTGTTGTGAAAGGGGTAATGAAGGCTGCAAGAGATAGGTTAGCCAAAGCTACAGCAAAATGGCTAATTCACAAGAACATACCACCTACAGCAGTAGATTCCCCATATTTCCAAACTATTCTTGATGTTGCCGCCGAAGCTGGGCGGGATATACAGGCGCCCTCCGTATATGATGTGGGGCACTAAATACCTTGAAAAAGAATATACAGAAATAAAGGCTTGGGCTGAAAAGTTTAGGCCCATGTGGCAACAGAAGGGTGTTACCATCATGTGTGACGGGTGGACCAGCGGCACCCAAACACAATTAATAAACTTTTTGGTGAATTCAGTCGCTGGGACCGTCTTTGTAAAGTCCATTGATGCAATTGAACATAGACGGACAGCCACATATATATACACTCTTATGGATAAAGTTGTAGAGGGTGTGGGAAAGGAGCATATTGTACAGATTGTTACAAATAATGGCGCCAATTTCAAGGCAGCAGGTAAGAAGTTAATGGAGAAGAGGACCCATTTATTCTGGACCCCATGTGCAGCACACTGCATAGATCTCATCTTAGAAGAGATTGGAAGGAAGACAAAAGTGGCTTCATTGATCAAGAAATGTAGAGGAATTACAATATTTATATATGATCATTCATGGGTGTTAAGCTTGATGAAAAGATACACAAATAACCATGCCTTGCTGCGTCCAGGATTAACTAGGTTTGCAACCCATTTTCTGGCCATGGAAAGCCTTATAAGGTTTAGAACGGAGCTAATTCAAATGTTTGCATCAGAAGAATGGCTTCGTTCGAAATGGGGCAATGCAACTAGTGGTCCGGAGTTTGAAGTCCCAAACTTGATGAGGGACAATAAATTTTGGAAGAAAGTGAGGAAGGTATTAAAGGTTTTTGAGCCTTTAGTTAAAGTGTTGAGGCTTGTAGATGGTGATAAAAGGCCGACAATGGGCTTTATATATGAAGCAATGGATCGGGCAAAGCAAGCCATTATGGGAAATGTTAGATATCACGAGAAATATATAAACATTATTGATGCCCGTTGGAACGATCAGTTGCACCATCCATTGCATGCTGCAGGTAATTTAATATATATCTTTGATACTTAAACAAATTTCCTTACTAATGTATTTATTATCTTGTTCGCTCACAATACATTCTATATAATTGTAATGTAGGTTATTTTTTGAATCCCGAATTCTATTAGCGCAATGCCGAACTACACACCGAAGCAATAGATACGGATTGCGGGTAGGATTATGGGAGGTATTGAAGAGATTGTTAAATTCAAATGATCAAATTGATGCCATACAAGAGGTGAGTGGGTGGTTACTTAAGAGAATTTAATCATGCTGGGAAGTGTCAATTGCCATACATACATGTAGGGGTTTACTGACTTGTTTCTAATTTTTGCATTGTAGATATCCATCTATACACAAAGGAGAGGAACCTTTGCTGACCCTCTTGTGATACGATCGATTGGAAGGATGTCACCTGGTATGACTATGAACAAAAGACCCCACCCAATAGTCTTGAATCTTGATCTATTTATCTTAATTGATTAGAAGGACTTGAGGGTTACGAATATCTAATTTTCTTTATTTATTTTTTGCATTTCGAATTATTGGTGGATGAATTATGGAGAGAGTGCTCCAAATCTAAGGAGAGCGGCTTTTGATAAGTGCTTAATTGTTTGCAATCTAAGCCCTAATATTTGATTCATCCTGTGCTAGTCAGAGTTATTTTATTTGATTTTACATAGTCTTTCTTAATTTTTATGCAAAGGTAAAAAGGAGCAAAAAGAGAAGAATTAATGAAGAGATGGGCGTGAATCATCAAGTAGGGCCATTGTGGGTCCCATTCAAGCTATTCCAGATTTCAGGATCACTTTCTAATTCTTTGGGACAACTTACAATTCAAATCAAAGAAGAAAAGCAAAAGAAAGAAAGAAGAAACCCAACGCACAAAGGGGGCCCACATCTATTACAAATAGAAGAATTTTAGAAATTAGAAGTCTCATTCAATTTAGAAGTGGAGTTCAAGAATGGAGACAAGGAAAGAAAGAAAGGAAAATTTGGAGCAAGAGTTCAAGTCAAGATAGAAGTCCTAAAAGAGGGGTCCCACACTTATGTTACACGCATCAAATAGGGCCCACTTTTATGTCAAAAGTTTAGATTTAATTCCTTGCATTTAATCTCAGATTTGTGGGTCCATGTGAATAAGTTTCTAGAAGATACAAATGGGACCAGATTTAGAAAGCTTGCTAAAACAAGAAAGAAGACTCCTTATTCAATCTAATTAGGTTTCCTAATTATAAGGAAGGTTGAAGATCTATTTCTACAAAGGAACTACTTGCTAAAAGGGGCTGTTTTCAAGACTTATAAATAGCATACAAGGGAAGGACGTGAACAGTAATTCCAGCCACCATTCATCCCATATATTCCAACCATAAGACAGCATCCGTACAGCACCTTTGGAGCATCTTTGAAGCCATCTTTGGAGAGCTTTTGGAGGAGGAATAAAAGGGAAAAGCTGCTGGCCGATCACTTCATCTTCATCCTCTTTTAGAGTTTTTATCATGAACCTCTTTTCTATGTTATTTTTCATTAAAGACATGAGTAGCTAACTTTTTAGGGCTAGGGTGTAATTGAAACCCTAGCCTAGTTCTATGTAGTCTCTTTTGGCATCTTTTAATTCAGGTTTCAGTTTTGTTGGTTGAGATTCTAAACCATGTTATTAATTGATGAGTTGTGTATATGCCATGCCAACCATGTGATGTTCAATTAATTTTAAGAGTAGCTAACTTAATTTTGATTGATCTTGATGTTATGCATCTAGGGTTTAGAACCATGAATAATCTAAGTATATGCCATGCTTAGACTCATGCATTTATCTTTCCCATTGTTTTTATGCATTATGTTTGTTTTGATTAGGACATATGCCATGCTTAGTTTTGCATCATAATGAGCAATTCATGTAGTATGCCACTCATGAATTAGGTTTAGGAGAATAATAATCTAGACGCATATGCCATGGTCTAGGTTGATAGATGTCATTAATAAAATCTGATTTTTGATTAAAAGATAATAAGGGACATGCATAGGATTGGTTAGGGGAGTAGATGAAACCCTAGTTCATTCATTCATTATTACTGTTTTTCAATTCTCACACTAGTGGTTTTTAAGTTACTTTCCAATTAGTTTTTGATACTTTAAATTACTATTTTTTTATAGTTTAATTCCACTTTAAATTACTATTTTTTTATAGTTTAATTCCACTTTTCATCATTCAATTATTCCATTTAATATTCTGATTTTTAGTTAGTTTTGACATTGTTTTATCACAAGTCTTCGTGGGATCGACCTCGTACTTACAATTCACTACACTACATAGTGATCTTGTGCGCTTGCGAGTTTTTAATTGTGTGCATACTAGTAACTTATTTCTAGGTTGCTTAGTGCATACCAGCTGTTCACATCCTTAGTCAAACTACAACATCTTACAACTGTGAGAAATTGGAGCACTTTGTCCTTGATCCACACGAAGGCTAGGAATTGGATTACCATGCACAAACTCAACAATCTAAAGTTGAGAAACAAAACTAGGGAGAGAAGGGTAAGGGATGATCATGCTTATTGTCCTATTAATTTAGATCACATATTCAGCGAGGACGATCCCTTACTCCCATGGCTAGCCGAGATAGAGGATCCATTGCTAGATTCAGATCCGGGGTTTCAAGGAACGGTTCAAGAGTTGATAGATGAGGATATGGGTGAGACACCTGTAGAAGATCAGCCACCTAAAGGAGAAGGTACCAATAGGACTAGGAGGAGTGGGAAAGAACCTGCTCATATTGGATCTTCTGAGAAAGCTAGTTCCACCACCGTCTCTTCGAGTAGCCACGGTGGAGGAGATGGAGGAGGAGACAGTGAGACAGGTGGTACTAGCGAATACTATCAACATGATGAAGACGATGTCGTTCCAGTAGAAGAAGTACAAGAGTTACCATCTGAAAGATTTGATCCAAGCCATGGTTATCAACGGCGCCGAAGAGACTCACCACCTGGGGCTGGAGGTAGTAATGAGCAAGGAAATATGAGTGGAGATGTTGGAGGACAACAAGCGGCATCATGGACTGATTCGTGGAACCCTAGTTACAGTGGACAACGACCCTCACAGTATTTTCCATATGGTCAAGTGCAACAAGGAGAAGAACAGTCTTCAGCTTCAGGGTCCTACTCATATGGTGACTATGGTGAAACGCAATATGGTAGATATCCACCTCCTCCAAGTTCCTATGATACGGCTGGCTTCTTTGGATTTGTGGATCCCAATGCTCATCAATATCAAATTCAATATGGTGCCAATAGAAATGATAACACTAATGGGGATGAGGATAACCATGGCGCCTTGAACCTTGGTAGACATTCCTTTTGGTGGTGATTAAGGTATTCCTATTTCCTTCACTAACTCTCTACTCTTTGTCATTTCTAAATTGGTGTTGAATGTTGATTGTTGATTGTTGATCACTTCATAGTTCATTCACTTTATTGAATTTGAACCTTGAATGTTGAAGTATTGATAATTTGATACTTGATTGTTCAATGTTCACTAATGACCTAACTCTTAAGTCTTCTTATGCCTTTATTTCATGTTTTAGTTTTTTTTTTATGAGCTTTCCATTACTTTCTAAGTTAGCATGACTAAGAAACATGAATACATGTGAAAAAAACTAATCATTACTATTAATTTTTATTTATACAGCGATACAGGACCTCATATATTGAGGGGCACTGCTACGCCCCCTTTTCTTACTTACTTTTGCAAAAAAAAAAAAAAAAACAAACAAACATTTTCTTTCATTTTACAATTTTCTGGATTTTTTGAAATTTTTTCAGATTTTTTTGACGATTTTTTCAAATCGCACCGCTACGCCGCTACGTAGCGCCCGCCGCTACCGCTATTTTCATCCTTACATTTGATAGCCTCTAAATGGTGCAGAGAAGTAGAGGCAATGTTTTTTTAATTTCCCACAACCCACCATTGGATGCATGTAGAAAGTAGAGGGAAAAAAATAGAGGCAGGTGAACATTGTTCCTAGCCCATTCACGCCCCAATCTGGTTTTTTTTTTTTTTTTCAAAATCTAAGAGTGTAAATCAAGATCCAAACCGTTGAAAATGTTCACAAGATCAAACATGGCCATGAGACCAAATTTCAGCCGTTGGATCATCACCAATCTCAAGATATGTGCAAAAAAAATGAGCCATTGGATGCAATTTTCTGAAATTTGTGGGGCCCAAACACAAGATCCAAACCCGTTAGATCTCATTGGAAGGCTGAAATGGTTGTCATCAATTTCCAATGCTTGATACCTTGTGGAACTCGAAATATTTGCAAAACAATATTAGCCATTGATGTATTATGCTCAATATTTGATTTATCCATGAGCAGTAACATTTTTCTATTTTTTTTAATTATTTCTGGGAGTGTAAAATCAAGATCTAAATCGTTGGAAATGTCCATAAAATCAAACACGGCCATGAGACCCAATTTCAGTCATTGGATCATCACCAATCTCAAGATATGTGCAAAAACGTGAGCCATTGGATGTAATTTTCTAGATTATGTGGGCCCCAAACACAAGATCCAAACAGTTAGATCTCTTTGTAAGGCTGAACACGGCCGTAGGATCAATTTTCAAGGCTTGATACCTTGTGATTCTCGAGAAATTTGTAAAAGACTTTCAACCATTGATATAAAAAAGTCTATTTAACATAGATCCTTGCATTACCAAACACTTCTTTTGATTATAGCCTCTTTTATTTATAACTCTTTTTTAATGGCTCTATTTTGATGGGTCAATCCAAACAAGAGTAGAGATACCAAACAAGGCCTAAGTAATAAAGAGAAAAGGGCCCATGTGTGAATGCCTCGTGATGTGCACACAAAACCCATGTCCCAATAAGGACTTGCGCAAGACTCCTTTGTCGACTCTGAGACAAAAATCAGAAAGATGGCTATTCTATGTAGAGTTCGAATAGGAAAGTGGAGAGTCGATCCTAAATTATAAATAAAGAGCCCCCTCTCTCTCTCTCTCTCTCTCTCTCTCTCTCTCTCTCTCTCTCTCTCTCTCTCTCTCTCTCTCTCTCTCTCCCTCCCTCCCTCCCTCTCCATGCTCTAGCAAGTCTTAGTCAAGAAGCCCTAACCATAAAGAGAACTTGAAGGAGAAGAAAAGAATCAGCTAGATAGAGCTTTGATTGATGTCTTATATCCTTCCTCACATTGCTAGAGCCACCATAGCTTACTCAAGATGAGTAGATTCCCTAATACTTGTGTTTTTTCCTCTAGATTGATGGCATAGTTGGGACTTAGGTTTTGATGAATGTATGAAAAAGATGCTAATTGCTTTATATGTTGGTTGTAGAAAATAGTTGGCGTTGAGAAAGTTCATGACTGAATTGAATCTAGGGCAGCACTAATGACTAAACTCATTGCCGAATAGGATTAGGGTTTAAAAAAACACATGTTCAAACCATCTTATGGATTTGGGCATTCAGCTGAACTCCTCTTTGGAATTTTGGAGGTGGCCGAACCCCTTTTTGGAGGATAGGGTATTGACGACCTTATGGGGCTCCAACAATTGATGTTGCTAGATGTTTATGTGATGATAACATAATTGATAGATGTATTATGCAATTTTTATTGAATGGTGGATGAACATGGATTATGAGTTTGGTTTATGAGTTTGGTTTATGGACTGTTGTATTCATAAGTAAGGTTTTCATGTAAATCTGAATTAAAAAGGGTAGTAGTTTAGCGTGACTAAACCTCAACATGAAGACTCGGGCGGGCCAAACCCATACTTACGGTTTTAGCCTATAGCCAAGGATTAAAATAGCGGTTGCGGTGGGTGTCGCAGCCAGTGGCCAAAACGCTACGTAGCGGGCGGTTGCGGCGATACGTAGCGGTGTAGCAAGGTGAGTTTTTTTAAATGATCAAAAGAATTCAAATATTGTGTAGTAGCCAATCTTGTGTTTTTTTAGTGATTTGGAACCATATAAGGGTAGAGACAACTTTAGGGAAGACTATTGAGGAGAGAAAATAGGAAAAATAATGTTTTAAATTAAAACGGATTGGCTTTACTAGGTTTTACACTGTAGCGCCGCCATTTTCAAAATAGTGTAGCGGCCTCAACCGCTACGGCTGATAATGCGGGCGCTACGCTACGTAGCGGCCGCTATTTTTAACCATGGCAATGGCCGAACCCTATGTAGGGTTGTAGAAGGGTTTGACTACATAGAATTCCTTTCCTTGTTGATAGATTGATATAGATTGATATATTAAGTAGATAGATGATAAGTATAGCATGCACATGAACGTCTGAATATTGTTGGTGAATAAGCTATGAGGTTGGATGGAAGGGATTTACGTCAATGGACCATAAGCTGAGGGGTCAAGGATGACATGAAACCCTAGGCTGAATTCTATATGCTGTTTTGCAAATATCCAAACCGAAGTGGCCAGATTGGGGGTTAACCGAACCTAAACCTAGGGTCTATGGTTCAGCCGAATTATGAGAACGGAGTTGGGATGCTTGGCCAAACCATAGGTGTATATGATCCATTGTATGCTACCAAGTCTTGTTTATAAACTGCGGCTGAATTCACATGTCACCTATTTTATAAGATTGTAATGTGATGGTCTTGTGCGAATTGAGAATTGTCTCAAACCTAGCAGGGTCAGTTATGCAATTGCCTTTACGTGCCTGGATACCAATAATGAAATGGTGCGGGGCATGATAACTCCAGACTTTGTGTAAGGGGCTGATTTTAAGCTACCTTGTAGTAGGTCAGAGAATAAGTTTTAAAAGAGGATTAAGTTAATGAGATCTCTAGAACTGAGATTCCTTTGTATAACATGTTTAATTAGGAATTTAGGATCGATCCATTGGGCACCCCTAGACTAATCGCATATACCAAGGCCATGGCATGTGTTAACTCCCCGACTTTAAGGTCAAATATTTTATTCCTTGACTCTTAGGTCAGTTACGTTGTTTACCTGATTACAGATCAACCATTTTCCCTGACCGTAGGTCAACCCTTTTTATGCTATGAGGCATCCATAAGATATATATTTTACGGGCCTGTGCTGTCAGGTGGTTAAGTGGTTGTCTGAAGGTTAGCTTTAGGATACTTTGATAAGACCTTAATAAATGAAATTATGATATTATTTTGCTGCAATATTATTCTTGTTTAAATGTGATTGTGCACACACATGTATATAAGAGTTTCTATTCACTCAATTGTACTGATTTGTGGATTGCCCCAGTTCAAGTAAACAGAACATAGAGATACAGGTGGATCCTGATAATGAAGCGATAGTATTCGATATTTGCAGATGAGCAGCATCGAGACTCGCCAGCTTTCTTACAGCATTAGTTTAAAATTCTTTTAATTTGTTTTATTATAAACATTAAAATTTCAGTTGACTTTGTATGGTTTTATTGGATTGATTCATCATTATTTGGATTCAGACATTTTAATTAAATAAGTTGAATTGTTTAGGTAAATGCTCAATTTATTATGCATTTATTCAGTTGAATACGATCTTATTGCTCACAATGCGGAATTCGATGGGCCCCCAATTTCGGGTCATGACAACGCAGAGCCACCACAGCCCCTTCAAGTTCCACTCAAGGGTCGCAGGGAACTAGGCAAAACCATTCTTATTTCATTTGTTCTTTGTTTAATAGGCGGGAATCCTGGGAACTAGGCAAAACCTTTCTTATTTCATTTGTTCGTTGTTTAAGAGGCGGGAATCCTCTTTTCTCTTCCTATGCTATCATTAAAAGAGGACTTTTTCAGGTCCAAAAAAGACAAAGAACACTTCCTCTTCTGCCGGATTGATGCAAATCCAAAAGGGTTTGGATTGAAAGTGCTGAAGCACGGAAAAGATGTCTCAAAGAGACTCACAAATAGGAAACATACCTTGGGGAAAATAAATCCATGAAGGATAACTTTTATTAATCTCCAAATCTAAATCTCCCCACTGCATAAACAAACCTTAGAATACAAGATACCCAATGAAACTAAGAAACTAATCAGAGACTCCAAGCAGAATTGGTTTTAGATCATAAATTTGAAGTTGTAGAAGCATATTTCAGACAGTATGAGCATCCAAGGGTCCCGACAAAAATTGATCAATGGTTTTGGAGCCAAAACAGTCCAAATTCTGCTCAAAATTAAATCCCAAGGAGTTTTTTGGAAATTGACAGAATAACAGGGTGTAGTTGACAATTTTCAGAAACAAATATAAGTCAAAAAAACATCTCGTGTGCTGCTGTTTTTGAACTACAGTTTGGTGGGCCAGATCTGAACCATATCAAACAAAGCAAGCACAAACAGGTTCGACCATGAGTCCACCTTCAGATCGTGTGATTTGTTTCATTAGAACGTGGGCCATTTGGGCCCCAAGGTAGTTCTACTCCCAGACATCAGAAACAACCTAGATTCTGAAAATCTGAGAATCTCTCCAATTTTTCTAGGATTTTCTAGATGTTTTTTGTATAAAAGGTTTGCTTTTGATTTCCATTTGTGTTAGGAATTTGTCAAAGCAAGAGTTCTAGGGTTTTGGGGGTGTTTTGAGTGCTATTTAAGCACTACAGTGGCGACATTAGTGTAGCACGCTACAGTACAGTTTTTCTATATTCTTAATAAAGCATTGTTTTGGCTTTATTTTTCCTCTCTCGTATCATGTGGATGCTAGGAGATTGAGAAGGCTACACAGGTCAGTTTTTGGGTTCTTTATGCATTGTTCCTTGAATATAGATAATTCTGGAATTTCTGCCATTCACTGCAATTGGTAGTATTTGCTGGATATCTCTGGATTTGATTTATTTGGGCCCTAAACAGTCCGATTGCGTCAAATCGGAACTGTGCCACTCCTACTTGAATTAGAAAGTTAATCCTAGTTACAACTCATTAAAGAAATAAAGAAAAATGAAATCCTAGACTTCTTTGGGCCCCGGTACCACATGTGGGCAGTGGGTCTGTCTGCATATACCCACAGACTTTGCATCACCCCCTCCAGCCGAATGGCCTACATGGGCCTTTATACTCTTAATGCTGTAAAAACCTAATATAATCCTATCCATTGAAAAATTATAGGCTAATCTCAACCAACATATCTCTTAAATGAAATTAAATACTTAACAACTTGAATTCTTTTCCCAAGTCAGAGGCTCTCAGAATTCCAGCAATGATATCACTCGGGCTATCTTATCCCAAGTCAGAGCTCATGCGGCTTTTCTCAACCTCAACATCGCTGGTCCTATTGCAGCGGGCTGACACCTTCCCCCAAGATTCAGTCTAAAAAGTCAAAGGAACTCCTAAGAGAATGAAGGAACTTGGAGATTTTTCCTTTCTACTCAAAATGGCTACTCCGGGGGATTTTTCAAAGATCATAGGAAGCACAACTCCTGGTTGAAAACTAATAATCACGTTGATGATTTGCTGGCTGCTCATCAACAAATTTTAGAAGCTGCAAAGTGCACAGACTACTTATCTATCATGGTGGACGCTCACAAAATTCTTGTTGCTATGATGGATCCTGATATATCTTGCTGGAAAGACAGATTCAATGCTCGGAGATTTGCCAAGCTTATCATCCAAAGGCAAGCTACGGTTCATCGTCCTTCCATTGGCCCGATATGGTGGTCAAGAGCTACGGAAAAGTTTAACTTCAACACCATCACTAATGGCTAGTTTTATACATAGTTGTCAATTCCGTTCCGTTCTGACCAGAATTGGCCGGAACGTTCCAGAATTAGCCTTGGGCAAAATGGAATGGCCCCCTAAAAGTTTCCGGTCCGTTCCGGTCATTCCAGTCCCAATTCCAGACCAATTCCGCCCCATTCCAGCCAAGGTTTCATACTTCCATTCGTATGTAGTGAAAATTAGAAAATGGTCAATTGTAGAATGTAGTTTACTTGAAGTGATGTAAGTATACATTTTTAGCCTTATTATTCAACTATTTTTTCAATTTTAGGTATTCTTTTACATTTTTTTTTTCATTTTTTAATCGCGTCGTTTCCGGGACGGAATACCGGAATTGACCGGAATGCTGAAACATTCCACTACAAGATCAAACCAAAATGGCAACCGGAACGGAATTGACAACTATGGTTTTATAAGCCTTTGTTAGCCTCTGCTTGTCTAATTGTTCCTCTTCCTTTCCAAGGATATGAGGTTTGGGGTTTTTTTCTCCTTTTTGAGCCTTCCCCAGGCTGTGGGGTTTTTCTCTCTTTTGTGAGATGCCCATTTGTGGACATCACTTTTCCCTTTTGGGTCGCGGTTTTTGGGTGCTTTGTGGTTCTTTGAGCCCATATTTCCCGAAAACAGGCCATCTCTTTTGTTTTATATGGTGTTATCTTGTTTATAGTATAACACATCTTACCTTGCAAAAAAAAAAAACATAGGATTCTTTAGAAGGCAAATGATAGCTAGGAGTTTCCTCTAAAATAGTCAACTTAAATCTCCTATCTCTAACTTTTACAAAACTATGTAGAGGAAGAGACTTGGAATGGACTTGAGCAAGTTTCCTTTTGGTTTCTCCACAAATCTCATGCGGACCCACTCATGTATTCATCGTTCTGCCCAGGTTGGGAAGCAACTTGTCCTTGAGTTTGGAGGCCCCTCTTCAATCTTACGTGAACATTGACAAGGAAAGGGTGTCAGAAGAGCTTTCACCAGGCAATTTCTTCATCGGGCACAACATGATCTCCACACTGTCCTTCTCAAAGTAATAACAATTGCTTTTCCTCAATAAGTTACATCGTTATCGTAGATTCATGGTCGTCCGAGCATATCTGGATGACATCCATGGGAGACAAATTACAGCATACTTCGACTTTGTACTTTTATCCAGTAGTATAAGAAACCAAGTACTCGTGAGTGATAACGACCCCGGTCCTAGTGTTAATACCTTGCATATGATATGGTCGCAAATGTCGGTGCTTCTTTCATTCTAACTTTCTTATGGCCTCTACACTAAATTGTTAGAGCTACCCAAATCAATGATGGGGCCATCAATGGTGCACATATATCGTGCTCCTCCATTTATGGTCATCTGCCTTCGTAGAAGCTGACATAAGAACTTTTTAAATTACTTGAAGAGTCCCCTAGAGTGACTGTGCACCTTAGGCTTGTCAAATGGCTTGGTTGATACATGCATTTCCTGATCATCATCCAATTTTTCTTGTTTTTCTTCTTGGTTATCTTGTTCGCCTATCTCATTAATACCTTGATCTTTCACATCAACAACATGCATCGTAGCTGTCTAGAGTATCACTGGGCATCCATAAACCATATGACCTATTTATCGACATTAGTAGCAAATTTTATTATTCTTTTGCAAATTCTTATCCACATGACCACAACCAGGTTTAGCAGCCCACTTCCATCATGACGATAAGGCTCGGACAAAAGAAGGTTCTCCAAACAACTAGGTTAACTAGCACCTACTTCCTCTGGTAGACCACCCTTATTTACTGATCATCACTTACATCTTCTACCTTACGAGCCAATTATAAGCATCAGACAATCTGAAGATGTCTTTATAGGATAGCTCATTGTGCATTCTCGGGTCAATCCACCAAGGTATCAAAATACTTTCAGAAATTCGGTCTTGGGGAGAGATACACGGGTGCTCAACATATGAAATTCCTCTATGTAGTCGCTCACCAGCCCTGTTACCTGATGAAGATGTTGATATCGCTAATATAACCCCAGGTCATACACCACCAATATAAATTCCTCTCAAAGCTTTCTTTTCAGTTTATCTCATGACTCAATTTTGCTTTCCAATGTTGAATTTGATTATTTTGTAAGTTGTCGCACCAAACCAACACTTATCTCGTCATTCTGGTAGCCACTAACTTCACCCTCTTGTGATCTGGAATATATCTGTATTCAAAATATTTCTCGACCCAACTGAGCCAATCAAGAAATTCATTGACATTCATCGGACCATGGAACTCAGGAATTTCCATTTTGATTCAAAAATCAAAGCCCAAACCTGGTGGATAAGATGTGCAATCATGGTACCCACGGTCTAGATATATCTTGGCGCATCAAGATCCTGTTCCTGACTCTATTGATGAAAATCATTGTGGAAATCCAATAGCAGACCACCACGAAACCCTCAATAGTAGTCTCCTAGACAAAGATCCCTCCGGCGATCAAAGTCCCTTTTCAGATCATATCCAAACAATTGTTCGTGATAAATGAGAACCCCTTAGAGGGCCCTGATCATTGTGTAATTCTTGATAACCCCTTCGGTCATGCCGATTTCTCCCCACACTGTTCAACCAGCCATCGATCAGCTCTATTTTGGTGATGAGATTTTGAATAGAATGTACAGGAGCTTGTACATCCATGGTTTAAAAAACTGTCATTAACATTTCATAACGGCCGTTATGAAATGGTAGAGGCCTGTGTCATTACAATATTTTAAATGTAAGGGTCATAACGGTTTTGTTATAACCAAACCAAACCAAGCCTTTTCCCACTAGGTGGGGTTGGCTATATGGATTTGACGACGCCAATCAAATATGTTTAGGGCCATGTCCTCTGTTAGATCCATGTAGGCAAGGTCATGTTTAATAATTTCTTTCCAACTTCTCTTGGGTCTCCCTCTCCCTCTCCTACTCCTGACAATCTCCATGGTTTCACACCATTTAAAAGGTGCCTCCGTTGGACGCCTTCTAACATGGCCGAACCATCTCAGTCGATTTTCTCTCATTTTATCTCCAATCGGTGCTATTCCTACTTTGCCCCTAATCTCCTCATTCCTAATCCTATCTCTCCTCGTGATCCCGCACATCCATCTTAGCATTCTCATCTCCGCAACTTCCATCTTCTTGACATGATTATGCTTTACTGCCCAACACTCTTATCCATATAACAACGCTGGTCGTACCGCCACCTTATAATACTTTCCTTTAACCTTGAGGGGGACTTTCCGATCACACAAGACCCCCGAAGCACTCCTCCATTTGGTCCACCCGGCCTGAATCCTGTGACTTACATCAATATCAATCCCTCCATCCTGTTGCACCATAGATCCAAGGTATCTAAAGTTTTCTTTCTCTACAATCTTTTGTATGCCCAAACTTACTTTTATGTTACCTGGTGCCCTACTTTGACTAAACTTGCATTCCATATATTCCGTTTTGCATCGACTTAGCCTAAACCCTTTTGTCTCTAATGTTTTCTGCCACAATTCTAGTTTAGCATTCACTCCTCTCGTCTCATCCACTAATTATAAATAAAAAAAAAATTTAAATACTTTACAAACTCGGACTCATTTAGAAGGCAAGGGATGGCTAGGAGTTTCATTTAAAATAGGTAACATAAATCTTTTGTCCCTCACTTTAGGGTCTATTTGTTTAGCATAGCAGTAGTAAAGGTAGAGTTAAAGTAAGCATGTAATGTGACGATTTTTTACTTCACCATGTTTGGGTGAAAAAAGTAGAGTTGAGAAGTAAACTTATGATATGACATTACTTACCTTTTACTCTTCCACAAGCCTCTTTCATTTTACCACAAAAAAGTGTGATAAAATGTGGTGTAGTAAACTCTATGACTAAAAGTTCGTTCTTAATCTACAGTCCCTCTCTCACATATACACTACCTCATACTATCCAAACAAGGATTTTACCATGTCTCTACTTTTACTATAACATAGCTTATCTTTACCTTTCCCATTATGTGACATTCACCTCACATTCTCTCCTCCACACATGTAAACAAACAGGCCCTTAGGGAAATGCCAAGAGGAAGAGACTTGGCAAGAATGGACTTGTGCAAGTTTCCCGTTGGTTTCTTCACAGATCCCATGTGGACCCCGTCATGTTTTCATCATTTCATGAGCAGGGTTCTCTTTTCATGCATCCTTTTCTTCAAATTCTCTCCAAAGAAGAGGATGTTATCTCCAATGATGAAGCTGCAAACCTTTTGATTGCAAGCAAGAAAGAGAAAGTGGACCTAGTGAATGTTGTTCTCTAGGAGTTCATGTAACCAACAAGTTTTGTAAATTACAGTTAATAGTGGAACCTAGGATTAGATGTTATGTTTGTACCTTCTAAATCATGAGACTGTATTCACCATTTTGGTAATGAATACAACTTTTCATTCTTTATTGTGATTTAGCGTTATAAGTTAGAGAATAGGACTTATTTAAGTATGAAATATGTTGGGGGGGGGGGGGGGGGGGGGGGTACCTTGGTGTAAATATCAGAATGTTGAGGGGCTGTTTGGTAATTTGCAGAAACTAAAATCTAATAATATAGGAATGGTCACCAGCACTAAATGAGTCAATCATTCTTCTACTCCCTCTCAAAATCCTCTTCTTTCTCTTTCTTTTTCTCTTTCTCTTTCTTTCCTCTTTGTTTTTCCAAGAGACCCATTATTAGAACCCTAGATCTAATCCAATCTAGGTTAGTATGGCAGAAACTGTGACAATACAAGAAATTAACAGAAGTGAAGAGAATTGCTTCACTGAATTGTCATGTATAAGCAGGCTTACATGGTAATAGGCTCAATCCATCCATCATTGACAACCAATGGACAGAACCAAGGAAATGAGAGCTATCATCTACATCTATTTCAGGTATGATAGTCCTAGTGACTATGTAAGTGTTTCAAGATAGCCATAATGAATATCCAAAGTAAGTCACGCTATCTTTAATTCTACATTGCTCCTTTAATCGTAACAACCACCCCACCCCCACACCCCGGAGCCTGGGCTCCATTTACAAACTCGCAATGGAGAGAATGAAGCGAGAGTTTGGACATCAGTTGGAGGAATTGATCACTAGTATGACTTTCTGTGAAAAAGTCGGTAATTTGAGCAACCGTCAAAACAAATGTGAGAGAGATAGTGCCAAACCGATATTGATAACAAGCAAAGTGACAATCTACTTCAATGTGTTTCTTGTGTTCATGAAAGACCTCACTTTTTTGCAATATTGATGAACCTTTGTTATCACAATGAAGAAGAGTTGGGATAGAGATGAAGAGGTCGAAGTCATATTGCAAGCAACGTACCCAAACTAATTCAGTGGTAGTATGAGCCATAGCATGATACTTGCCTCCAATGGAGAACCAGAAAACTACTGATTGCTTTCTGAATTTCCAAGAAATTAGTTTATCAGCCAAGAAGAAGCAATAACCAATTGTGGAGCACTGATCAGTAAGCTTGTAGATAAGTGTAGAAAGGGGATGGATAATAAAGATCCATCTGTGAAGTACCTCAGATGTAGCATGGTACTTATTTTTGTTGAAACCTAAACTTACATCCCATTATTACGTCACCTTGAGGGCCTATTTATGTGTGGAGGAAAAAAGGGTAGATGGACATCAAATCATGAAAAAAGTAAAATGAATATTAAAGTACAAAGTAGAGGTGTGTTAAAATCCTTATTTGTATATGAGGTAATGTATAGGTAAGAGAGGGAGTGTAGATTAAAAGAAGTTTTGTCATAAAGTTTATTACACCACAATTTATCACACTTTTTTGTGGTAAAAAAACAGAGACAAGTGGAGGAGTAAACGGTTAGTGATGTCGCATCATAAGTTTACTTCTCCACTCCACTTTCATCATCCAAACATGGTGAAGTAAAAAAACATTACATCACATGCCTACTTTTACTCCACCTTTTACTACTCATGCTAAACAAATAGGCCCTTACGTTGTTTTGAGTGTTCATTCGCACACAAAACTTAGACATGCATATATATATATATATATATTGATGAGGACATCATAACTCCTCCATACAAAGTCTACCAAATGAGGAAGAAGAAGACTCATGCGAGGGCTTCATTGAGGTTCAATGTGCCAAATGGGAGGGACCCTCAAGAAGACAGAGGCAGAGAAGACCGAGAGGGGGCCACCTAGAGGCCATCCATGTGACTGTACGGTCGTACAGCCCATGGGAACCGTACGACCAGCCCATCTATTTTATTTGTTTTATTTATTTTGGTTATTTAAAGTTTTTGCTGATTTATGTAATTGGGCTCAAATTCAATAGGTTTTATATTGGATGTCTTAATCCTAACCGTTAAAGTGTTTCGATGGTCAAGATTAGCTTTAGGGTTATGTCCTGCTTATATAAGGATATGTAATGCAACTTTTGAGAGTTAATGATCAATGAACAAGAATTCTGGTACTTTTGCATTCTTTCCCGTGATGGGAATGGTGTGATGATGACACTAGGTGTGAAGCCTAGCAACTTTCAAGTGTGATACCTAGCGACTTCCAGGTAATCTTCTGCTTCTCCTTTCCGTTTCCTTGAGGTATTGTAATTTTCCATACCCATCTCTATCTTCATCATCAAACCATCATTCAAGCCAAACCACAATAGACAAACCATCCTTTGCCCAAACCACAACAGCCGAAACCGTTTGGACCCCAATACCCAGCCGAAACCCTTTGGACCCCAATACCCAGCTGAATCCATCCAAACCCAATCTCCATTTGTCCGATCATCATCCAAACTCAATTCCTTTCGGCCGACCATCCATATCCATCTACCCTAACCACTGCATCTTCCTAAACACCAACCCCCATCAACCGCACCCTTCCAAACAACAATCCCCATTGTCAGAACCCATATCCATCACATCTAGCCTTGGCCGAACCCAATCCAGGCCCTATTGACGCAGTGATTCGGTTGATAGATCAATCTCCAGTTGCTCATGTGAGTTTTTCATGCTTTCGTTTGTGCCCTAGTGGCTGGAATCCTCTTGGATTCGATCAATCCTTCCGGAGATTGATCTATCAACCCGATCGCTGCGTCACCTATTCAGATCAGCTAAAACCCATTCAGACCCATTTGGCCGAACCCTATTCCCTAGGGTTTTGACCCATTTGAGCATCCCACATTGGGATTTGATCTATGCGATTGCTACTTACTTTATAGTATTTTTGGTTAGTTGCAACTACAGGTTATTCTTGAATTTGAATGTTACATGAACAACACTAATACATCTCCACTTTGCTAACAAAACCACTTTGAGCCTAGCCTTTGTGAAATTCTCAATAGGGACAACAAATTTGAGTGTTGTTGTTTGATCCCCAAGCTAGTGGAAGAGACATTCTTCCATTGAGACTCTCAATTCAGATTAGAGAGGTTCCATTGTGGGATTGTGACGAAGTCTAGGATCATCACCACTTTCACTAATTGAAACTCAACATAAGTGGTGTGATCTGAATTTATTTTATATCTTAATTGTGAATTGTCAGTTAATTTCTGATCGCACAAATATCATATAGGTTAGCTTTGCATAATCCTGCATCATATATAGACGTGTGTGTGTAGAGAGAGAGAGAGAGAGAGAGAGAGAGAGAGAGAGAGAGAGAGAGAGAGAGAGAGAGAGAGAGATCATTTCTAATTTCGTTTTATAATTAAGTTAATTTTGTAAGCTTGATTTGATTATTATTTCCGACTCTTTCAGACAACCCCAAATGGATGGGATAAGGTTCAGATCATGACAGTGACAGTGATGATGACGATACAGCCCATTCACTTTCTTTTTGGTTTCAACCTGTGCAACATCATACATTCTGAAGTGTTGGTTAAGTAACCAAAAGACCAGAAAAGAAATCATTTCTTATCATTTAAGATGAAAACATTTCTCTCTCAAATATATCATCATTATCATTATCCTTGTCACCTATCCTAAATTATTTCTATGAATATTTCCAAGGCTTTGATACGCCAGTATGCACTATAATCATATGGACAGAATTATAAGATATCTAGGGCAATAATGTTCATCTTTGAAAAAAAAATATACAATTGATTAGTTTATTACCCAGAAAATGCTCCATCCACAATGATGCCAACAATTTAGACAAACCGGATTAATGCGTAGGTGTGCCATGTGATTTATGGATGGATTGTTTGCATTTCTCAAATTAAAAAGGCCAAGGAACTCTCATTAATAAAACCTTATTCTAGTGAATTAACTCCTAACAACCAGTTTTGGACTGTAATGCATGGACATGTCAGTTATGTTCCAGCTTTCAAAAAAATGAAGATAGAAATATCTTCCCCCTTAGCTAGGTCAACAAGTTTTGGACTGCAATGCATGGACATGTCAGTAAGTTCCAGTTTTCAAGAAAAAGGAAATAGAAATATCTTCCCCCTTAGCTAGTTCAACGAGTTTTGGACTGCAATGCATGGACATGTTAGTAAGTTCCAGTTTTCAAGAAAATGGAAATAGAAATATCTTCCCCTTGAGCTAGTTCGATTATCAGTAAAAAGACATGAAAAAATTATAATCCATAATAAATAAAACCAAATAAATCATCAACACATCTTACACAGATGATTGGCATCAATTTTGGAAAAAAAGAACTGTTGGGAGCTAAGAGAACTGATATAAATGAAAGAGTTTCGCAAGGTATCGATCATTTAATTCACTACAAATGGAAACATCAAATTACTAACCTGAGAATCAAAAAACTTCAATGAAGTGCCCAATCCTTCAAGCTCGCTTTCCAATTGAATAGAATCTGCAAATATGGTGACATTAAGCATATACAGCTGGTTCTACCAAAAAAAGGGGCATACAGCTGAAAAACTGGGTATTAAACCCAATATTGCAGGTAACTACCTACCTTTTATAAAAGTTCCAGTGAGAGCCTCAATTTCATCAGAGATCAGTGCATTTTCAGCCTCGGCTGAGTTGAGTTCCCTCTTTAAATGTTCCAAGTACACATCTGCCCAATATAAAATGGCAATGTGTAAAAGTCAAACAGTGCAAAAGAATGAGAAGATTTACATGTTTAAGTGCAAGATTCACAACAAAATACTGCCAAAAGTTCTGAAACAGGAATTAATCTGGCACATAATATCTATCTGTTAACCTTATCACCCCTTTTTTAGCAGAATACATTAAGTTTGTAGAATACTCTCATTTGATTCTTCTTTGCCTTTTAATTGGTAACATTTGAAGATCTGTTCCACTAAATAGGCTAGGCCGGCGATCATGATGAATCCGCCAGCCCATGTGGTAATTTTATATATTAAGTGAGATTCAGAGCAACACATTTGGGCCTAGGCATATCAAGCCTGGTTCTGCTTTAAGTCTTGAACAGACTACAAGTTCCACTTGAAATTTGTATTACTGGAAAATAGCATGAAAAGAATAATGAAGGCACAGAGAGAAAATTGTCTGGTGAGCTCTATCATCAACAGCTCATAACCCAAAAGCTCAACCTAGACAGAATGCCTAGCTACATGATCACTAGATCAACCTCCCATAAAACAAACTCTCGTCGTCATCATCCATCCATAATGAGACCACAGGGCAAATGATCATCACTTAATTGCGCATCCCACCCATGGTACTAAATATCAGGCAGTGCATACCATTATTACCATATTGGCCAATACATATAGGTATTCCAAGAAACTTGTACAGAATATCAACATGATCCCACCCCTCTAAACATAGATGATTTCCAATAAACATAACGCATGCAAAGTGAATTCACCAAAAAAGGGTAAAAAACAAAACACACAGTTTTAGCTATAGCATGGAAATCAAGAGATGCATACCCAGATCTTCCTAATTCACTTCTTAAAAAAAAAAAAAAAAAAACAGTGACATTGTAGCATGGAATTTAAAGACAAAATGAATATACCCAAATCTTCACTGAAAAAAAAAAAAAAACCGATTTCATTGTAGCATTGAAATGCAAGAGAAATACATACCCAAATCTTCCAACCCTAGGGATGATATATCCGAAAACTCCGACTCAATCTTCTGGAAATTGTTCTGGGAAAATTTGGTCTAAGATTTGAAAGGAGAAATGGGAGAAAACAAATTCAATGATAGGATAATGGAGATGTAGGAATTGATTACCGTAAGATGGTGAAGACATTCTTGGAGTAATTTCTCCGACTCTGAAGAGGAGATTTCCGAGAAATCTAAACAAGTCCTTGGACGCTCTGAAATCTCTTGAATTCGACTGTGAGAGAGACAGAGGGGTAGGTTTGTAATCGAAAGAAAGAAAGAGAGAATGACAAATGAAAGGAGAAGAAATGATGAGAGAGGCTACTGATTCGAACTTGTACCTGCGGATGGCCTCGAGATTCAACTGCTGTCCTGATTCTGCTGGAGATGAAACTAGGGTTTCGTTGCAGACTGCCATCTGTCTCTCTCGCCCCTCTTCTCTCTCTCCGCGCCTGAACTCGTTCAAGTAAAAAATTTCAAATGAGGAGAAGTCCAGTTCCGCACTTACGCTGTAATAATCCGCAGACCACGAGTGGGCCGAGCCATATTTCACTCAATTATATTTTCTTTGATCAGTTCTTTAAAATTAGGGGTTTTTATAAAAAAAAAAATACACTTTAAATGGCCACTACACGCAACAGTGCACTTTAACTTTAAATATCTATGCACCTAACAGGAAATCCATACAGGATTCTCATTTTTTTTTACCATTTTTTTCGGAGGTCGAATTCGACCTTCATTTTCAGTGTTAAAAGTCGAATTCGACCCTGAGGTGTAAACTTCTGCATACAGAAATACGTTGGAAGTCGAATTCGACCAGATCTTTCAGCTTTTAAGGTCGAATTCGACCACGACAGAACTAGTTTCCCTTTTCAAAACCCTCGTTTCACAGTAAAATAAAGTAATTTTACCCTGAAACGGTCGACTGCGACATTTGGTTTCTCTTCTCCTCCATCCCGTCGACTGCCAGCAGAGTGCACTTCCTACCCTCTGTGGTCCCCTCCAAGTCCATCATTCTCAATCGACAAAAAGGTATGTGTCGCCATGGTCCCCCCGCGCATTATCTCTGTTTTTTTTTTTTTTTGTTGTTGTTGTTTTCTTATGCTCTACGTCGACTGCCTGCATCTCTGCATGTTCATCGTGGTTGCACCCTCTTGGCATGCTCATCCCCTACGTATTTAGGTCTTCGATTCCATACAGTTTCAAATGAGAATGTCACCACATAAACAGACATGGCCATTATGAATGTGGAGGGGTTTTGTTAGTTGGTTTTGAAATTTTGGGTTTGGGGTTTGGGGTTTTGGATTTTGATTTCAACGGCAACTACGGATGTCTTATTTTTTTTGGGCAACCACATATTTGTTTCCCTTGATTTCGTTTTTTCAGTGCAGATCTTACTTTACTTCAACCCAGAATGATGTGAATGATGTGTTGCCATGGTTATCTAGAATGCTCATCTTTTTTTACATTCTCTTCTTATTTTTATTGTCAGTTGCCATGGTTGTGTTTGTTTTGTAACTGCCCATGTGGTTGTCTTTGTCAAGTTACTGCCCATGTGGTTGTCTTTGTTTTGTAACTGCCCATGTGGTTGTCCAAATTATCTCCCTTCAAAATGAATGAATTGATTTTATTACTCCAAAATTCATTGAAAGTGAGGGTGGCACTGGAACTTTTGGTGAAGCTCATTTGACCTACAAGTTAAGGTCTGCTGTAATGTGAGTGTTTTTGTTTTTTATTTTTCCTTTTTCCTTTTTTTTTCTCTTACCTGCTATTTCATATTGAAAGTGAGGGTCTTTTTTAAATTATATTTTTTTATTATAGTTGTTGTTATTGTACATTTTTGCTCTCTTTCATGTTGAATGATCTTTCTGAAATTCATTTTTACTATAGTTGTTATTGTTTGTTGTTATGTTTCATCCTCTTCACAGAAGTAAAGTAAGAATATCCTCTTTATACTGTCTACAATGTAGATTTTAGCACCTTTCTTATTAGATTCCATTTCGCAGATGTCCGAAGCCACAAACAGCAATGAAGGTGTACCTGAAGAAGCACCCACAAGGCTACTATACGAACAGGATACCCACATCTCATCAGCGATACGATGCGGACTGGTAAGCTGTTAAAAAGATTACATTCTATTTTTGCAAGTAATGATTATGGGTTATGTTCGTTTGAAGTACGATAATGTTGTATAAATAGAGAATGGGAATATGAATTGGACCATGGGTATTGATGTAGGTGGTTGTTGTTAAAGAGTATTGCACAAATAAAACAGTAGGGACTTGTTTGAAAAATTAAGTGGTGTGAATCTAAGAGAGAAAATAATAATAACAACATAAAAAAAAAAGGTTGTTAACATGAACCTTTAATCTGCAAACTTATGACAAATAATCGCAAACAGTAGGGACTGGTTCTGTGCCTCGCTTATATTTTCCAATTTGATTTGATTTCAAGGAATTTTGTTTTTTTTTTTTTTTTTTTTGCCCTTTTTGTGTGTTAAAACTCATGGGGTTCATAGGCCCATAGCAATAATACTAGGTAGCATGTCACATTAGGACAGACTTCAGGGAATGACACAAACCTTGTATTTCAAATTTGACTTAGGTGAAAAGGACTTATCCTTCCACCTTGGATGATCCATAGACCATAGTACTAGTTATCTTTGATTTTCAGCAAAACTATTTACAGCATTTTCACTTTTGTTTATGCATTCACTTTCGCTTTCACTTCACTTGCAATTGTTTGGCATAAGAGCTGGAACTTGAATACATCCAGATCATCAGTTTCAAGTTAAAGAACAATGAGGTCACAGTATATGTCCTCATATGTCCTTATATGTTGTAGTATATGTCCTCATATGTCCTCATATGTTGTTATATGTCCTTTTAACCTTAAATATTTTACACCTTATATGAAGGCCTACCACCTCGAGTCCCTTTCAAACACTTTGTTTTACCTAATATGAAAAAGAACAAAAGACAACAAAAGAAACACACCAACAACAATAAATCCTTATAATCAGTGGACTTTATGATAGTAAGTTCATATTAACATTTCCAACCGGTTAATGAACAGGTTGAACTTAGGCGGACCAGTACGTGCTATTCAATTCTCCATTCTCCATTCTAAGCTGAAGATCTAAACCCAACTCATGAGGGACCGAACATCTGATGATATCAACATTGTAGACTACAACTTGACAAAAATTAGAGATATGTACAATATCGGATTTCTTATTTAACTAAGTCTGGATGAATAATAGAACTTTTATGTCAAAGATGTTGTGTGTCCTAAAAAAAGATCTTGCGAAATTATATTAGGTCTTGTGGTCTTGTGAATGTTGTAAGTCTACTAAATAAGTAATCTAGAATATCTCTTGATCGGCTCTTGTAAATGGAGGGAAATTATTTATTTATTATTTTATTTTTTTTATATCATGTAAACTGACATAATAACCTCATGTTTTGTTTTTATTGGTAATGTAAAGTGACAGAATAACCTCACATTTTGTTTTTATTGGTAATGTAAAGTGACTGAATAACCTCACTTTTTTTTTTGTATATTCTTCTTTTTAACATTTGTGCAGGAACTTGGTTTGTATAGGTGCATACCTACTAATTCAGACCATGGGTTGTGGGACCTAAATGAAAGGCAGCAAGAATATATCAGGCAGACCGGACTACATCGACTGATGGAGATGAGGTGGATGCGAATCGACCATGCCTTGATTACTGGGCTAGCAGAGCGCTGGCACCCTGAGACAAACACGTTTCACTTCCCTATCGGTGAGGTTACAGTGACTCTTGAGGACGTGGCCTACATTTATGGTCTGCCTATAAATGGGTCCCCGGTCACTGGCAGAACGTTCCCGCATGATACTGCTGCAGATGTTTGCGAAGAGTTGTTAGGGAAGCGCCCCGGGGATGGAGTTGACTTTAGTGGCATATCAATTAAATTCACATGGTTAGACCATCACTTCGGGCCTAAAAGAGATGATTAAAAAAGTAAGAAAAAGAAAAAAAATGAAACTATCTGAACAGGATGAGATCTATGTCACAAGGGCGTATCTATTCTTCTTGGTGTCAGGACAGATATTGGCAAATGCATCGGGATCGCGGGGGCCTACTTATCTATTAGAGCTATTCAGGGAGTTCAAACCGTATGCGTGGGCTCCTGCTTCTCTAGCTAATCTTTATAGGATGCTGACGAAGGGAGTGAAATGGTCCGGTATCAAGAATACCGAGGGTGGAGAGGCGGCCATACATGCGGGTCTAGACCCGACAGATGAGAGTGATGCCTTTGAACATACATTCAAGACTATGTCAGGACCACTTCAGTTGCTCCAGGTATCTTACGATAGGTTTCTTTTATTGTTATGTATGTTTAGTTCCTTGTATAACCCAGTAGCATGTCATCGATCTCCTTAACTGGTTTTTAACTTCATCATCCAAAACTAATAAAAAATTGTTTGAAGAAAAGAAGTGATATCAAAACTTTCATCGACAATTATAACTAAACGATCATTGACATTATGCTTCATAGGTATGGGCGTATTCGAGGATGGCCATTGGTAGACAAATCAATCCCTCACGATACACTAGCGAGAACGTTCGGTTCCCTTTGATGGTCACATGGCGGAATAGGCTAGAGGGAATAAGCCACTTGACAAAGTTGAGGCGTGTTCGCAAACAACTTAACAATCTCGCGTCGGGTGAGGTGAGACTAATTCATTACGATAGTTATATTTTGTATTTTTTACTTTCTACACTAATCATGGCATGATTTATTGAATGCTTAACAAAAAGTATGCTTCTTCATGCAGTTTGAATGGCAGCCATACAAGAAACTTGGCAAGCCATTCTTGAGATCGGTCCCAAAAGCCGACCGAGAACTCTTCACGTCCTATGCTCTCCTCATCTTTTATTGGTTGCTTGAGCGACACAATACAGAAAGAGTGATAAAGCAATTCGGCCTATGACAAGTTGTCCCCCCACCTTTTGTCCTTCCCTTCCCAAGGGTCGAAAGAAAACAAAGAGTGATTGTTGACTATAGCCAAAAATATAAGATGGAGATAGATATGTGGGAGGACAAGAGGCGGTATATTACAAGAGGGAAGAAGTCATCTAGTGTGTCACAATCCGATGAATACATGGCATGGTATTTGCAGAATACCATAATGCTTGTTGGTCGCATTAGGAGGGAAGAAGGCCAACGACCAATAGAGAAATAACATACATTCGATCCGGAACCGAGCATCCCACAGAAAAGGGTCAGTTTATGATGAATATCTCTATGCTTGACAGCTATGTTATTTTTAATTTAAAAAGAAAAAGGAGAGGTTAACCTTCTCGCTTATTCTCATTTGTAGGTGACGGATTTCATTGATCACATTGAGCGGTCATGTGACCGAGCGCTTAGAAATGAAGGCACCGATTTAGGGAAATTTATATCCTCATTGAGAGACAAGCTGAAGAAATTCACGGTTGCTTTTGGAACTACATTCGATGAGTATGTTGAGTCTTGCAACAACTCTCAGTCCGAAGTGGATAAATAGTTGGTAAGGACAGTTCTTCTCTACTAAATTGATTCATGACACTTTCACCATGAATAGTGTTCCCAGAGTTTCGTGTTCAATGGAAAATCTTCTAAATCAAAGATTAAACTGAAAGAATGGATACAATTAATTAAAGTGTTAACTGTATTTTGTGCCATCAAATTCTTACTATCTGGGTTCGTAACATCAAGTTTGCTACTCTCCGCTATACCGGCATCAAGTAATTAATTCACATAATAGTAGGACTTCGATTTTGACTCCTCATAAAATGACAATTTCAAAACCTCGAGAGAATCTTCTGTATCGAACCATAGGATATAACACAGTATGGACAATATCCACTAGATACTTAGTGAACCTTTTTACAGCTTATGAATTCAAGGTGTTAGAATCCTCTAGCAGATACTGCAATAGGTCCACCCTAAGTAATGGCACGCGGGAGGGATGAATAGTACCATGACCTGCAAAATTTGGTGCTTTAATGATTCATGGATTCTGTTGGAAAGAGAGCTCCAATTCTTAAAATCAATAACAAATATCTGAATGACAAATAGAATACTAAGAACATGTCAACGCATAAGAATTAATAATTAAATCGGAACATGTTGCACCTTAAATGACCCAAAAAGTTGAGGCCCCATTTTGAAAATCTTCCCTTTATTCATTTACCCAGCAGAAGAATATCAAACTCCCAGCAATCCGACGAAAAGAGTGAGCAAATGGCGATTTCTTCTGCTCGAAAACTCTGTCAAAATGTGCGCAAACCAAGTAATCTTTCTTCTTCGTAATCTGATTGCTTGTAAAAACAAATCTCCTCTAATTCTTCTTTGTTGGAATCTTCTTGTATTTTAGCTGATTGCATTAGCGATTCAAAGATGTCGGATATCCAACTATCTCTGCAGATTATCCATCGTTCTCAAGTCCTCTCCCGAATTCAATCCTCCTCTCCTTCGTGTCTCAAGTATGCATCAGAAGCTTTAACTGGATTGATTGATTCTTCTTGTGATGTGTTGTAAGAAATAGGAAATTTTGTATTGTTGTTTCCACTAAGAAGAATCCTTGAAACTTCTGATCTCATTTTGTTTGTTTACATTAAAAATACATAGGAATTCAATACTTTGGATTATTTCTTTAAGCGGTTAAAAATGAAGATCAAAATGTCCTTACGCATTAACCACTTAAAAAAATTCAATTCTATGTATTGGATTCCTATGTATTATAATGCAAACAAACAGTTTCTTAGGTATTCAAAAGGGCATGAATGTGTTGATGACAGAAATGTTCATGAACTAGATTTTGATGGAGTCGAGTGGAATTGGTGGAATTTTAATGAGATTTTAAGCATTTGAAAGTGCAGTAAGATGCTCAAAAAATGGAGTGATGGACAGTATTTGATGAAAATATGAACTTTTTTTCTTCAAATAGTTTCAAACACAGTTGCTGGAAGCAACTTAGCAGAGTTTAAATGTATGGACTGTACAAGCACTCAAGTCTCTGTTGAAACATGGGGTAAGATGATGATGTAGCTAGGGAAATGTATATGCTAATCCAGTCTTCCACTAATGACCAGAGTACATAGAAGTTGACTGTCGATTTGTTCGTAAGAACCATTTATCTAAATAGATATCCACGCTATTTGTTTGCTCAAAATGAGTAAGTAGACTATCTGAACAAAGCTAATGGAGTGACATGTCTCAATGATTAACTCAACAAGTTGGGCATGTTTGGCATTCATGCACCAACTTGTAGAGTCTTTGAGGGGAGTTTTCAAGTGTATACACTCCTGCAGTGGCGGACCCAGATATTTTTGTTTAGAGTGGTGACCTCCCTCAATAGACCATCTCACAATTCCTCGCAAATCTTCTTTCTTTTTTCTTTTTTTCTTTTCATCAACAAATATGTCATTGAAAACATACTTAACTAATTGCTTGCAATGAGTAGTTCTACCAAAATGTTGTAAATGGGAGTAAGCATATGTTTAATTTCTAATGTTCTGGATGCAGATGGTGTGCTTTCAATCACAACAACGAGTAAGAATGTTCTTTCATCTTTCAATCACAACAACGAGTAAGAATGTTCTTTTAATCCTTTTGTCACTTCATCTTTATCTCTTTTTTCCATTTGGATTGGGCTTGTACATTATTCTATTAGTTCATAAGAAGTTAAAGTATTCTTTAAGCAACTTATGAATAAAGAGACCCGAGTCTGATGCATCTAGAGTGCCCTTTACTGGCTGGTATCTGGGATCCACGTGTGATCTGGGACCACATGAGTGTTCTATATAACACGAGTGTTCTATATAATCACTAGGATGAGAAAATCCCTACAATGAAGGTATTGAACAGTTGTACGAGAGTGGTATACTTTATATAATGCGAGAATCCAAAGGCTATAAAGGGGAGTGTCAATCACCTTTGATGGGCACTCAAAATTTCTGGCAATTCCCAACATCAAAACATCAGATGTCCAGGAGCATGCTCCCCTTGTCAAAATTTTGGCCAATGCTTTTCTCATGTTTTGTCCAGGAGCATGCTCCCCTTGTCAATTCCCAACATCAAAATTTTGGCCAATGCTTTTCTCATGTTTGCCCATGTGGTTTTATATCAGGCATTTGTGACAATGAAATTCATCATTACTGTCTAAGTTTTAAAGAAACAATTGCTACAAGAAGGCTGTCAAGGCTGCCTACGACACCCAAGAATGGAAGGAAATTTAGGCAAGTGTTTTACCATATTTTTCCTCTACACAACTCCTTTCGATGAAAATTGCATGTTTTTCTCAGCCTATCAAGTCTTCAACTTACTACTATATTCTTTTCAGTGGTTCTGAAGTATCTTTCACTACCCAAGAGAACATTGATGATTTTGTGGTCTGGATCACTCACTTGTTGCAAAAGGTTTGACATTAATCCATAGATTTGCCCCTCAATATCCACTAGATACTTAGTGAACCTTTTTACAGCTTATGAATTCAAGGTGTTAGAATCCTCTAGGAGATACTGCAATAGGTCCACCCTAAGTAATGGCACGCGGGAGGGATGCATAGTACCATGACCTGCAAAATTTGGTGCTTTAATGATTCATGGATTCTGTTGGAAAGAGAGCTCCAATGCTTAAAATCAATAGCAAATATCTGAATGACAAATAAAAAACTATGAACCTGTTAACGCATAAGAATTAATAATTAAATCAGAACATGTTGCACCTTAATGACGATACTGCAGAATTGACAATTATGTCATCACCTTCATAGCCTTCACTCATATATCTAATGTCAACTTTATGTATCTAACGTCAACTTTCTGTATTCTACCATATATCTAAATTCAATGGTCCCTAAACTATCAATCTTCATATTATAGTGTTATTGCTTGTTGGAATGTTACTATTTTCATTTGACTTACACTGTTAATTGACTTCTTACAGGATGTTACTCCGAAGAAAGTGTATGTCAAGAGACCCGCATCGAAATCTCTTTTTAAGAAAAAAAAGAAGAGAAAAACTTGTCCAACCGAAGCCAGTCCAACAAGGCCGTCAATCACTGTTGACCCTAAATCAAATGTCAAGCCAAAAGTGCCTGTTGAGGAGGAAAGTCCATTCAAGCCTACATCTCATACCGGCGAATCAAGCATCTATGGATATGTCCAAGCACTTAACAGTCAACTTGATGACGAACCCAATCTTGTGCGGCTAGAAGAAATATTCTCAATTTCTCCTTGTCCCGATGTTTTGTTGATTCCAACCCCTATAGAACCACTTGCGATTGTTGTAGCACCCTCACCTGCTACAATTGAGTCATTAGTATGGAGGTTGAAACACCTGCCAAGGAATAGGAGAGTGCCAAAGAGGTTGCTGGACTTCGAGCATGGAGTTCCTCATTCTGATCGAATATGTTCTATCAGATTTGGATAAAGAGATACTAGAGGGCTTCCACAGATACTACACTACAAGGTAAATTAGGGATTTGGGAAATGATGATATGAGAAAAAAAACAATAGTGAAAAGGTGAATATCTTTTAAAATGTCATTGTTTTTAAAATATCATCTAATCAAGAACACAAAAATTAGGGGGTTACCAAATCTTCTCATCATCTTAAATTCAGACTAATTTAGGTTTTTCAAGTACATGCTACCTTCAACATCTAATTGGTGCTTGACTAGGGGCATTTACTACTGTACGATTGAAATAAACCATATAACACCCATGCATGTTACACCCAATCATTTAATGATCTTTGGATTCATCATCAGTTGACTACACAGATAAGATCGAGAAGGATTTTAATCATGTATATGAACTGTAGACCCTAAGCTACTGCCTATTTTCTTGTATATGGTGGTATTATGATGACAGAAACTTTATGCTATAAAAGTCAGCCATGTGAGGATTATGAAGCTTTTGGTTGGAAGTTCAGTAGAATCTCATCTAAGATCTTATTCAGTAGAATCACAAAACTCTCATTTTTTTGTTCGTTCTGTCATCCAGACCTTCTCCCATGTACCACAACATAAGGCCTGAACATCACTGTTTGTGTGTAATTTCTCATAGATAATAATAGCATGTAACTGAAATACTAGTGAAACTTTTATGAAATTTAGAAGCAACTTTGTATGAAATTTAGATTTGAAAATTACTTTATGCTAACCCATATATATATATCCTTTTCAGGAAGGATGAGCTTCGACTTATTTGTTCCTTAGTTGATTGTGACACCCTTAATGCTTTGTTGCACCCGGATACACTATTAGACACTAACGTCATCTACTACTATTTTGAATACTTAAGGAGGACCTGCGGTGACGGCGTGATGCATATCTAGCAGATCCAAGCCTTTGCATAAGTATTTTTACAAACTATTAAGCTTCTGATGTAATGTTTGAAAATCAACTTATTAATGCAATTTTTGTTTAAGGTACAGAGCTTTTGGCAGGAGAAGCACAGGGCTGGTGATGATTGTGCATTTGGGATTAACGGAGCACGAGTGTGGGATGCAAAGGAATGTAAGACGCTCGTTTACATTTTACACCAGCACAATCATCTCACCTTGCTTGTTGACTACATGGATGAGAACCGTTGGGAGTTCTACAATAGCTCTGACAGTAATAAATATGGTTTAGTCGTGTGCGAAGGTTTTGTAAGTATCCATTAAAATCTCTTTCGTTATTTATGTTTCATTTGTTTTAACTCACCCTTTAACTTAACTTTTCTAAACTTTTCTACATAAATTGTGGCAAACCGAATATTTTTACAATTATGGGTGGACGGAGCCATGGGTGTGGTCGATGGACGTGAAAGCGAACATTCCTCGTCAACATAATGGAAGTGACTGCGGTGTATTCGCAATAGCATTTGCTGAGCATTGTATATTTCGCCGTCCAGTTCGGTTCACCCAAGCTAACATGCCATATTTCCGCCGTAGGATTTTGATCGAGATATTCAAGAGAAGTTTGGAGTTGAATGGAAACAGATTCAATCTCCCTGACCTATGGTAACAAGGCTGTCAATGACCAATCATGCAAGAAGGAGAATTGTTTTGCTATAAAAAATGTAGATTTTGTAATGGTTGTTAATTTTTTAACAGTGAAGTACAATTGTTGTTGGTGGTTCTGTGTTATTAAGGTGCACATGGTTAAATGGCTGAATGTGTATTATTTTGTTTAAAACCTTATGTCAGATGTTATTGAACAGGTATATTGTGAAAAATGTTTAAAACATGGTTGTTAAGTTTTTAACAGTGAAGTACAATTATTGTTGGTGGTTCTGTGTTATTGAGGTGCACATGGTTAAATGGTTGAATGTGTATTATTTTGTTTAAAACCTTCTGTCAGATGTTATTGAACAGGTATATTGTGAAAAATGTTTAAAACAGGATTGTTAAGTTTTTAACAGTGAAGGTACAATTGTTGTTGGTGGTTCTGTATTATTGAGGTGCACATGGTTAAATGGTTGAATGTGTATTATTTTGTTTAAAACCTTCTATCAGATGTTATTGAACAGGTATATTGTGAAAAATGTTTAAAACAGAATCCAGAATCAATTCATGGTTGTGTGATTTTGTAGATGGGTTTTGCTTTTAGTATTTTTTTATTTATTTTACATGCTTAGGGTCGAATTCGACCCACATATTCACTTTCGAACAGGTCTTTCAGACTCTCTGCGTCGCATTCGACAAATATATTAAATATTTTTTACTACCAGCGTCGAATGCGACCTTCATAACAGGTTATTAAGGTCGAATTCGACCTACATATAAAAACTAGAAGGTCTTTATTTCACTCCCAGCGTCGAATTCGACCTTTACACAAAGGGTGAAGGTCGAATTCGACCTACATGTTAAAATTGAAATAGGTTTTTTCTGACTCCCAGCGTCGAATTCGATATTTACAAATGTTATGAAGGTCGAATATGACCTACATGTAAAAATTTGGAACATGTATTTTTTCTCCCAGCATCGAATTCGACCTTTAACACAAAGGGTGAAGGTTGAATTCAACCTACATGTTAAAATTGAAATAGGTTTTTTTTTTTTTTTACTCCCAGCGTCGAATTCGACATTTACAAATGTTATGAAGGTCGAATTCGACCGTCACCTAAAAATTTGCAACAGGTATTTTTTCTCCCAGCATCGAATTCGGCCTTAAAACATGTTATGAAGGTCGAATTCGACGTACATTTAAAATTTGGAAAAGAAAGAGAAATACATTTAAACCAAGCCCTAAATAATAGGCAACAATTAAAGAGCTATATTATGGAAGCAAATTTTTGGGATTTGAGGGGCTTCTGCAAGTAATGATATATTTCCACATTTCATGAGTTGTCATGGGCCCCACATGCTGAATCTCATTTTCAGAAGAAGTTAGAAGTCAGAGTCTACTTGCTTTGATAACAGCTACACACAATGTTGCATCTTCTATAAATGTCTGTAATCCAAAGGTAGTAAGATCAAGTAATTGTTGGAATGTAGCTCTCATGATGAACATAATAATTGCAGTAGCCGTTTTTTCCTCAGTTCAGCCCAACTTCTATTGGAACTGTTCTTACTGTTCACATTGGATAGTAGGAGAGCCAGGGCAAAACTACAGTTGAGCATGCCTCTCCTACTTCAAAAATGTGGGATTGATGATCAGTGGTAAAGACCGTTGATGTGCTGGATACCCCATAATTGATGGGTGTATCCCATAAATGTGCCAGATTAGAAGATCCTAACTTGTAAATCAGTGGCCAACAAATGGACAGTTATGAATATCAGAATAATCACCGCCACACCACCTTAGCCTTGGCCGAGCAGACTAGGGTTGGCCTAAGAATAGTAGAGAAATACATAAAAAAAAAAGACTTTTAAAATCTTCCAATCTCCATCATGGTGGACAGAAAAAAATCTCAAATCATGGGTCCTGAACATTTTTTCACTCCCAGCGTCGAATTCGACTTTGTAAATTACCTGTTTCACTTCTAGCTCTTTCATTCGACCTGGTAATCTTAGTAATGATTGTCGGATTCATTTTCTATTACATGAAAACAAAAAACATGCATATTACATCCATTCTTTTTAAATTACATACACATAAAATATGGAAGTTTCAAACATTCATGGAGACTTACATCAACAAAAGATATGTAGATTACATCTACGAATGGAGACTTACATTAACCTAAAAGATGGTATTTGGAACATTCAGAAAAAGAGATGGAAGTATAATCCATTCATGGAGGAGTACATTAACAGAAGATATGAAGAATACATCCACTAATGGAGACTTACGTTAACCTAAAAGATGGTATTTGCACCATTTACAAAAAAGATGAAAATATCATCCATTCATGTGTGATTGCGATAACAAAAGATCTGAAGATTACATCCACTCATGAAGATTTACATTAACATTAAAGCTGGTATTTACAACATTCACAAAAAGAGATGGAAGTAAAATCCATTCATCAGGTCGCTAATTTTGAGATGAAACAGGTGGATTTTTGTAGCTGCCCTTGTTGTGTCCACGTTCTCTACAATTGGAATAAGTTACCACTCTGCGCTGTCGGTTCCTATCTTCCACACGGATTCTATTTTTCTTAGGCCTTCCCGGTTGCTTCTTTGCCAATGGAGGGTGTACCTGTTCAATTGATCTTTACTCCCACTGCTTCATATCACGTGTTGCATGAATTATATCATCATATGTCCTTTGATACATGCTCACACTGTACCAATGCTCACAATATTCATACGGATTTATATTCCACAATTTCATTGATGCCAACGCATGGCAGCATGGGATGCCAATCACTTCCCACTTGCGACATGTGCATGACTTCTTTTCAAGATCAACAACATCCACGTACTCAGCTGACTGAAACTGGAACTCTACCAAACCGGCGACACGAACATGGAGCCTACGTGCTTCTTCAATTTCATTGTCAAAGTACTTCTCTGCATATGGAGTAAGACGTGTTGTTATGTTTTGTGTTTGAGCCCGACGCTTTTGGTAGAACTCCATTAATTTTGCACGGATCTCTTCGACTTGCTTTGTGATAGGAAGAACCCTTGTGTCCTTTAAAAGACTGTTGGTGCACTCCGCAGCGTTACTCGTTAGCATGTCATACCTCCGTCCATGCACATACGCCGTAGCCCAAAACTGACGGCCAATCGCACCTATGTATTCAAAAGCACGTTCGTCTAAGGAACGTATGTCGCTCATGTAAACATTGAACTCGTTTGGTCTATATGCTCGTGCAGCTTTCCAGAATGTCATGACGATACCATGATCGTTGAAAGATGCTTTGATATTCTCAGCTATGTGATGACAACAAAAACAGTGGAAAGCGCTTAGGAGTATGGATTTCAATGCAGGAATAAGACCCTTTTAACGATTAGACACAATTGTCAAATTCTTTGGCTCGCCCAATGCAATCGATAAGTTCGCTAGGAACCACTCCCAACTATCACGTCGTTCTGCCTCCGCGAATGCAAATGCTATTGGAAACAATTGATGATTCGCATCGTGTGTGACAGCGAGTAGCAGTACTCCAGGATATTTTCCACGAAGATGTGAACCATCCACTGCTAGCAAAGGCCTTAAAAAAGTTTGAAATGAACGTATGCAAGGCTTGAAGGCCCAGAAGAACTGCCTAAATCGGCCATCCGATGTGATATCAATGTTTGTCACTGTAGGGGATGGATTTTTGGGCCCGCCCGAGCCGCGGTGGGACCCGGGCCCCCCACAGGGCCTATTGTATACACTTCGAGAGACGGACTCCGTAATCATGCATTTGTCCCAGGATGCATTTGTCCCAGGGTGCACTTCGGGTGCCTCCCCAGGATTCGAACCCGAGATCTCTCACTTAAGGTATAATCTGGGTGAAACCTGGTACCACTTGAGCTACTAGCCCGAAGTGCACCCTGGGACAAATGCATGAATACGGAGTCTGTCTCCTGAAGTGTATACAATAGGCCCTGTGGGGGACCCGGCGATCCCGGGAGGGCCCAAAAATCCATCCCCTACAGTCATTGTGCCAGGATTGGTCCTTTGTAGCTCAAAACAATAAAGTGGTAATATCTGGAAGGACTCCTCATATGACCCTCGAGTTTTACGCAGTGCCATCTCCCTTGCCATATGTGCTTTCCTATATGTGATTTTAGTACCAAACTCCGTTTCATATTCATTCATTATCTCTTTCGGTCTAATATCATTATTGCAACGTATCTTCCCTTCAACGAACTTAGCTATTAACTACGCTGATGCTTGCCTATGCGTTGTCCCCATCATTGGTTTGGAACAAGAATGATTCGGCTTGTACTTCTGAACTTTGAATTGTGGGCCAGAATCCACTATAGCGCCGTGTATTCGCCAAGAACAATTATCATCTTTGCAACATGTGGTTACCATCTTCATGCTCGTCTTTAAGTGCTTCAACAGTGAAATTATTGTAAATTGCATGCTTGGCTATGCCTTTTCGGAACGCTTCACGGTCTGGAAACTACACGACCCAGCCACATCTCCCTGACAGAACTGTCCACTCCTTCGGCTATGACCGCTTCAGGGACCATTGTGTCCACAAACGTCTTCTCATGAATACTGTGTGACCCATCTAAAGTAGTACGTCCAGATCCGTTGCACCCTTCTAACGGAGTTGAATCCGTAGTACCTCGCTCCATAGGCCTATACTTGGGATGGGGACATGCAGATATCCGAGTCGACTCGGATGCAGTGTTTACGCCCAAGTCATTGAACTCGTCAGGCCCACTTTGGGTATCAGCTGTTACAACATTGACTGCCACCTCATTTGACTCGTGAGACAAGGGTTGGCCCACCACATCGTCAACATCATTCATGAAAGACGAGAATTTCACATCAACATCCTCTCTTAAGTTGATGGTAGGGCAGTCTTTCGTGGGAGACGTAAATGTCAATCCTTTTACTTTTGATTCCATATTCTTGATAATCTTATCAGTGAGGTGACTAGTGCCCGTGCGATCAAACCCAAAATTGCACCATCATATTGTGTATAAATAATGAATACAACAACATTAATTACAAGTATGTATAACAATATTTAATACAACAGGCGTAAAAACTAAGTATTAACAACAACAACCAACCTTTCTTGATATAGGTGTAAGGTGCCATCTTCCTTGCTCATTATTCGTGTTATAAATATTAATATCCCGGAAGATTTGGACGTACAGTTTTTGAAAAGTCCATTGATATCACTGTCATCATCAATGTTTATCATCGAAAAGAAGCTTCCATTGTGCAGTAGGTATTTTAAAGTAAGATCTTCGACGATTACATCCCAGCATGAGGCTTCAAGTGCCATGTTTTTCAGCTCACTGATACTTATGTTACTTGAAGATACCTCACCTTCTGTCTACCCCCCTTATATTGGGGTCGATTTAGATCAAATTCAAAAGTGCCATCGTAATGGAAAATAGCTAATTGTTGGACATCTGACATGCTGTTACTAAAAGGAACGATTGATTAAATTAGTGGAAAAATTGAGCTCAATTGAACAAGTTCGTACTAAAATTTTGAGAGACAACCTTATACTGCCAATTCATGTTATGAAATGCAAATACACAAAATAGTAAAAATAGTGCTTGAATGGCCAAGGAAACTTCTTGGGTTGGTCACTACACGTTCACATTTAACCCAATATAATAATACCTCTACTTAGAAAACAAACCCATATGTCTAATGGTCATGCCCAAAACCTTCATGTTCATATTCAACCATACAAGTTTGTTTCAATAAAACTCGAACACATGATGACAACAATCTAAACAATGAAGTATGGAAGACGATGAGAACCACCTTAAAAGGGGAGATGCCCATAACAGCAAATAAATTCATTTAAAAGCTATATAAACATCAGTACTGCTCTTATTCTTAATATATCATTGCATAAGTACCTAAGATCAGAGGGGAGATGTCCAAGAGATGTGGAATCAGACAAAGAATCGCGAAAAAGCAGCTTTCAGTCTTCTACAACTCGACTAGTAAGGGTAGGGCACGAACAGAAAAAGGGTTTGTATATATAGTGAATTATACCTCAAGGTCGAATTCGACCTTCATTTTCAGTGTTAAAGGTCGAATTCGACCTCCAACATATTTTTGTATGCAGAAGTTTACACCTTAGGGTCGAATTCGACCTTTAACACTGAAAATGAAGGTCGAATTCGACCTCCGAAAAAAATTGGGAATCCTATGCGGATTCCCTGTTAGGTGCATATATGTGTTAAGTGCACTGTTACGTGTAGTGGCCATTTAAAGTGTATTTTTGGGTAAAAACTTCTTAAAATTATGGGAAATTTACAAAAAAAATGTAATTTTTTAGGGATTTTTATGAAAAAAAATTAGTCTTAAATGCTAATTACACGAATGGATTAAGAAAGACCCGAGAAAATCGAATTAGGGTGTCCTATATAGCCAAAAGACTTATTTACCCCGCAAGGATATCGCTGGGGCTCATTCTTAAAAAGCTCCTTTGCGGTTTTTTCCTTCTTCTTCCTTAGTTTTTGTTTTGTTTTTATTTTATACTTTTCTTCGCGTTTCTCAATACGATGTTTGATGTATGGTAGCGGAGAGAGCCTTTGGACTCTTAGTTGTGAACAAGAGCCAGAAGAGCGGAAAAATCTCTTTTGTCACTACTATCAAAATGCATGATAATAGTCTAATCCATAGACCTTGCAGGTTGTACATACGACTCCTGGAAAAAATTCCATGTCGTTGTGAGAGCACTTTGAATTTCAATCTCTTGTTGCAAATGATGGTGGAAGCGGTACGTTTCCAACTGCTACTCTAATACAACCTTGAGGACAATAATGCATTTGCTGTGTACAGAGAGGTTGTAGATTTTGAAATAGAAATGGAAAACAAAAATGAGGAAGAGAGAGATTTTGAGTCACAAAGGGCAAAAGAAGAGAGGCGAGAGAAGACGATCAGCTTCTTTTCTAGACTGGAAACAAATATAGGGCAAACAATATTGTTCGGAGAATGTGACGCCCCGGAGTCCCACGTCGATTATAGAGAAGAAAGTGATTGGGATTATATATAGAGCTTACACCATTACCTTGCATGAGGCCTTTTAATGGGTTGAGGCCCATCAGAAATAAAACCGTGAGGCCTGTGGGCCAAAGCGGACAATATCATGCATGTGTGTAGGGTGGGGCGTTACAGATGGTATCAGAGCCGACTATCGACTAGTTCGAGTGTGGGTTCCCTGCCGTGGTCTGGTGCAAGTAGGTGGGTTTCCATGTGGGCGGGCCAAGAGGGCTGGCAGGCTACTGCACATGGACGTGCCCCCTTAAGAGGGGTGGAATGTGACGCCCCGAAGTCCCACATAGACTATAGAGAGGAAAGTGATTGGGATTATATGTAGAGCTTACACCCTTACCTTGCATGAGGCCTTTTTATAGGTTGAGGCCCATCAGAAATAAAACCATGAGGCCCGTGGGCCAAAGCGGACAATATCATGCATGGGTAAGGGGTGAAGCGTTACAGAGAAGAAGATGAGAAAAGCTCTTAACAATGAGCTTTAACGATATTGTTTGGGGAAGAAGACTCAGATAAATATATTTTTTTAAATAACCCCTAACGATATCTATCTATGGCAAATTTATCTTTTAGTTGCGTACAACACCCTAATTGGGTGTTTAGGGATCTTTCTTAATCAATTTGTGTAATTAAGGTTTATGACTATTTTTTGTTAAAAATATCCTATTTTAAATTTTTTTGTCGTTTTCAAAAATAAAATAGAAAAAACTTATAGTTTTTAAATTAGATCTTTCAATTAAGGCACCTTTGGATAATTGAGAGGAACCTTTCGTTCAACTAGAACCAAGCTATCCCAAAGAGGATTTCTTGAGCAAAGTTCCAAGTTTGGCAAACAAAGAGGAATCATCGCATCTCTACTATATATAATCCAATAGTTATAGTTTTTTTTTTAACAAATTTCTCATAATCTATGAAAAATCAAAGATTGATCTTTCACTTCCTAGCCGTTTTTGGTTCTCTAAAGAATTTAAACGGTTTAGGTTGTGCAAATGGAGCTCACAGGAATAAAAAAATTGATACCTTTCTAAACTTTTTCACAAATATCTCAAAATCCTTGGAAGGATCTACGGTTGAAAATTAACTCTCCTTAGATATGCTTTGTCATTTGAAAATAATGTATGAGTTGGATAATGGTTTTGGAGCCCATAGGAATAAAAAGTATTAAAAAACTGAACTGCCAAGAAATCCCTTTTTTGCATTGTGGCAGATCAACAAATGCGTTTTTGCCATTTTCTCATCATCCATAATAAATTTCATCACGTGTCCAAATTTGACTCTGTAGCTGTTTTAGGCCTTTTGAAGAGAAGTAATGATTCATATTTTTCAACAAAGTGTCTCATAAAAGTCCAAAAATCGTGATCCAACGGTCTAGAGCTTTTTCACAAAGATCTTAAAATATGTGATGAATCAACGGCTGATATTTGATCTCCTTGCCATTTTGAACCTTTTAAACATTATTACCAATTCAGATCTTCATTGAGTGACATTATAAAGCAAAGTTCTAATAAGAAAAAAAGGTGACCTCTTTGTTGCCGTTTACCAACACTTTTATGTGCATCGGTTGATTTGCAAAACCAGACAAGTGAGGTCTAATTAGAAACATAACCCACCAACCCAATGTGAAACCCAACGCAAACTAAAGGGTTCAGATTTGACCAAATTAACCTCTGGGTATGGTTATCATTTCCCGACATGTGGAGCAAAAGTTCTCTCTCTTTATTTATTTATTTATTTATTTTTTATTATTGAAGGTTCCCAATTCTTTGAACTAGACTAATCTCTCCGAACCTAAAGGAAAATCGGATAAACTTCCCTGTAATCTTATCATGGTAGTGTAGTTTTGAACCTACAACTTCTGGGTGCAAACCGTAGTTCTAGGCCAACTGAGCTACCCCTTGAGAAAAAGGCCATCGAGGATTTTATTTTCCACATAAAGTTTCCACACCAAAAATCACAAAATTAAATTTTATGCAGTAAAAACGTGAAATTTTCGATGAAAAATAATCACACAAAGATTCAAACCGGTGATATAGGACCATTGACGTGCTAACTTTAGAAAAAAAATTAATATAAAGATTTACCAGCTTGACCTTTTTAAAGAATAAATGCAACTTTTTAAAGAATAAATACAAGCCGCACAGTTAAAATTTTAGCAGCTTGAGTTGATCCCAACCTGTATCTGACCCATTTTTAAAATGAGTTTTCATAACTCCAAACCACACCTGACGTGAGTCAAGTGACCCAACCCATAGCAGATCAACCTATTTAAATTGACACAACATTCATGAGCTAAGGCCATGCCCAATCAATTTCAAATAATAAGGTTAGATTTGAGCTTGGCCAAAAAGCCTAGCTTTTTTTTTGGTAACCCGGTCAAGGAGGGTGGGACCCAAGAGAGAGCTACACGGCTACACACAACCCACACAAGCAAGGAAGGAGGGTGGATCTTTGATAAACAAGAGAAAATATAGGAGTGTGTTTAGGCATTTATTTTGTGCTATTTTGCCACTCCTCAACTTTCTCCACTCTTTGAGAACTTAAGATAGTAACATGGGTATTCCTGTCTTAATAAGGATATTATGGACCTTTTATTTTCCTAAAAGATCGAATCGTATTGTTATCTTTCTCTGCAACTATAATTTGAGAGTATTTAATGAAGCTCTTTAGTAGAGCCCACTTAATAAAATTAAAGGCTCAAAATGTGGGTCATTTTATGCCGATGCTCTTGAGTGGGGCTTAATTTGGAAAAATATTAACCCATAAAATAAATGCTCTATTTCTCTATGAAAAAATATACCTCAATATGATTTGGGCTCAAGTCAAATTGATCTATATGAAAAGGCTGAATTTGTTCATTAGAATTTTATGGTATATATATATTTTAAAAGTTAGCAATCTTAAGCTAGGCCATTTGAGTGAAATTTGATAAGGTCTATATACTATATGAGAAGGTTGTTTTTCAACAATTTTGATGTTTTATAAGTGGGCCTATTGTCGTCGAACTTTCCTATCATGTTTATTTTTTACTTTTTATATTCTCTTTTAACCATATCTACTGTGTAGATAGCATCCAAAGATATTGAAATCATCCTGGCTCTTGATTTAACAACTTTAAAGTCTAATACTATTTTAATAATAATTTATTTCTTTTTTTTATGAGATCCAATCCATTAATGAGTAAAGGATCCATGAACATCAAAACTTGGCATGGTGCCAAATTTATGAAATGAGCTACATTGATCAAAGGCAAGTGGAAAGAGGTGACATACTCGGAGTCTAGGCCTGCCAATTTAGCCCGTTGAAATGCATACTCGGCCCGGCCCGGTTCATCCCAAGCCCGAAAACACAGGGCTTTTGAGAAAATTTGAGTCTAGCGGGCTGAATTTGGACAATTATTTGAAAGTCCGGCCAAAATGGGACTGGGAATGGATAGAGCATGCCCAACTCGTTCATGCCTGGGCCGCCGGCACATAATATAATTTTACTAATTTCAATCAAAGTTAAAGGAAATTGATATTGGCACTCATTTTTTTGATGGAGGCACTCCTTTTCAAGGTAAATGGTGAGAAGGAAATTGGCTTGAATTGGAGTGCCTCCATAAAAAAAATGAGTGCCAATATCAATTTTCAAGTTAAATAGCGTCAATCTCTGTCCTCAACTTCAATTTTGTGATTATAGATTTACATGATCTATTCCTGGTGGATATTGATTCTATTGAGAATTCCTTTGTTTTTTCCTTTTTCCTTTTTATCTTGGAGAGCAGTATTACTTTTATTCATGCAAGTGATATTTCAATCGAAGTTAAATAGTGCCAATCTCTGTCTTCAGCTTCAATCAACACATCTATTTTCTTCTCAGGACTCACTAAACTTGCACTATATAAAAAAAAGAAAAGAGGCACCAAAATAGAGCAAAAGAAGAGCTTAAACAACCAATGAGATCATCTAGAGGCCTTGTAGTTGTATACGAATGCAATCAAGCAAACTTGGGACCCATACAAATGGTTCTGAGTTCTGACAGCTTCCTCCAAGTCAATGGCGGACCTACATGTTACGACGCCGGTGTAACCGCACCCACAAGATTAATTTCACCATTGCCCGCACCACTCAAATGAAAATCCTGTGTCCGCCATTGCTTTAAGTGGCTATGTTCCCATACTCAAACCCCATTGTTGGGTTTTTTGTGTTTCAAAACATTCTTAAGGTGTTCTTTGTAAAAGGTGTTTTGTCCTTTAGTGCCTTTTGCTTTATGGGTAGTATAGGCTATTGGAAACAACCCATCCCACATTGCTAAATTTCAACTTTTGAAGATGGTTTATAAGTGTTTTCATTCCTTTACACTTTAACAACTATTTAGGCTTTTGCCATGGGCCCTATGCGCGCACGCGAGCCGGGCTTGACTTGAGGTCCTGGGTCCGAAAAATGTTTAACCGGGCGTGCGTCAGCGACGTGCATCCTGCGTGTATATCGCGCGCAGGGGGTGCAAATCTAGGCCAGTTGGCTTAGAGGGACCCATATTAGATATGACAAATAGCTGCCATCATGACCGAACTCGGTGAGTTGAGTAAAAAATCATTTCGGTCCCGAGCTCAGTTTCGGTCCCGAACTCAGTGAGCTGAGCTCGGCATGTCCGTCTCGGTAAAACGAGCTCGGCATGACCGTCGACCAAACTGTTTTAATCGTTGATTTAATTTTTTTAAACGTTGAGCATTAAACCGATTTTAATTGCTATTTTAATGTGTTTTAACGTTGTGACTTAATGAGGATTAATGGCCCAACGATCTCTAATCACAATATAAATTAGGAGTCTTCTATTCTCGAAAAATAGACAGAAATTTGTTTTCTTCTTCTCTTCCTCTTTACTGTTTTTCCGCCTGAGCACTGAGCATTCTAAAAGGAGTCTTCTCTTTCGGGCTGCGTTGCGACCAGATCTGAATCAAGGAAGGCCGTTGTATCCTGGGGGCGGTTCTGTTGAGAACCTTTGCACCTGGATTTTATCCTAAGGGGCGGAACTCGTCCTAAAGAGAGCGTCATCAGACGTGCCTCGGTCACATATCTGCTGCCATTGTTGCACTTTGACTTCCACCAACAAATCACAGTTGCAGTCATCGACACTCGGGTACTATTATTTCATTTACATTCTATTTGATAGCAGTTACAATTCTGTAGCCATTCCAACCCCATTGACTAAGTGTTTAATGCATATAACTAATCATCCATAAGATTTTGCTAATCATATCATCAGTTATGTTTCATAGTTTTTGTCCTGTGAGATGTTGTTTCGGGATATGTTCTATATTTTTTTATGACAATCATATTATATATATAAAAGTTTTTGTCAGTGTGCATGCCAAGTGCATGTTTTTAACTCAGCCATGGTGCTTGTTGCATTGCAGTGCCGGTCCCAAGCCTGAAAAAAAGGAGGAGGGTTTAAAGGCCGGTTCACATTGGGTGTTTTGTAACAATATATGATTTATTAGAATATTTAGCTTATGTTCAAGATCGTGGGAAGTCCAATACGGGACGGGATTTGACGTATGCCCGTTCAATTTAGAGCCAGGATTGGACAACACCTGACAGGCTTGTCCAATTTTCGAGACGGGATTGGACAACCCAAGCCCAAGCCCAGGCCTGGCCCGGCCCATTGCCAATCCTACCGGAGTTCAAATCCTGAGCAACTAGGTGAGAACTGCCGCCACTACTAGTGATGAAAATGGGCTGACACGGCCCGAATTTTACTCAGCCCAGTCGTGCTTGGGCCAGGCCGGGCTAGCTACGAACTTTCTATATTTTTTTAATTGTAATTATTCATCTTCTCCACTATCCTCACATGCTCCAACCTTTTTGCAACTGGACATCAGGCAACAACCAGCCTTTCAACTAGAAAAGGAAGAAAAGACAAGTGCTTTTGCGTAAGAAAACCAAAAAAAAAAAAAAGCAATTATTAACAAGTGCCCTGCGTAAGAAAAAACGGCCCTGCTACCTGCACCGATGGGGAGTGGGAGCCCGGGCTGTGGCTCGGCTCCCCATGGGAGCCGTGGGTTGGTGGGTTAAATACAATAATTTGTTTTGAGTTGGCTTCAGGTCAGGTATCATGCCCAATAGACTTATTATACTCGTACAAAGAAGGTTCAGTTTTCAAATCTAAACCACATATTAAGGAGAGGAAAAAAAAAACCCTATCCTTTATAGTGCTTAAGTGGGCCAAAACTTCCCTTTGTCAACCTGGTCAAGTTTTTCAAAACATGATTTACTACCTTCGGATTTCGTGTTTTATGGCTGAGCTCTGCTCATGGGTTTTAATGATCTTTCGTGATACGTTAAAGAAGGTATGTGAATGGAATAGAGGCGGGCACAACTGATTATATATATATAAATTGTAGTGTCTAACAATTAATCAAAGTGGCGCAGCGGAAGCGTGGTGGGCCCATAACCCACAGGTCCCAGGATCGAAACCTGGCTTTGATAAAAAAGGGCTTCTGGATCACTTTTTTTTTATTTAATTTTGCTGATGAGCAACATCGCCAGCTTTCTTAGTGCATTAGTTTAAAATTCTTTTAATAAGCCAGCTTTCTTAGTGCATTAGTTTAAAATTCTTTTAATTTATTTTATTAATAAGATTAAGATTTCAGTTGAATTTGTATGGTTTTATTGGATTGATTCATCATTATTTGGATTCAGACATTTTAATTAAATAAGTTGAATTGTTTAGGCAAATGTTCAATTTATTATGCATTTATTGAGTTGACCTATGTGTGTGAATATGATCTTATTGCTCACAACGCCGAATCTTATTATATGATCTTATTGCTCACAACTCACCCACCCCCTATAAGGAATCCCAAATCCCATCACGCCCCAACCCACCCAATTATTTTTTGTTTTGTGAAGCCAATGCAAATCATTTGCTAGCAATCTTTATCTGTTTACCCCTTTTTATGGAAAGTTAATTCATTTCTTGACAAAAGACATCCATGTTTCCTTTGATTGGTTCCTTCAAATTGCCTTCATGCTGGTTTGCATGTTTTATCATCAAATGCTGGTTTGTCATATTTTGGCATCAAGTGAAACAACACTAATATGTCTTTGTGATTAAGAAGAATCATGGGTCATTCCACAAGAGAACTTGCAACTACTCGGTGCATTTCATGTACCTGGAATGCCATATTTTCCAGGTAGGGAATATGCATTGATGAGACTGCTTCCAATTGATTTTGCATTGTGTTTGGAATCCGGAAGCCAATAAAATATCATTAAGACTTCAATCTATTTTGCTAACATTTATCAGTGGTTACTAGCTAAACATGCCCGCGCTTAGCAAGGGCAATAAATTTATAAAATTAAAAATAATAAGATTTTTAACCATTATTGGATGATTTAGTGGGCTCTTTCATTTGTGCTATTCAATGGCGCGAGCAAAACATTCATTAATGGAGGAATTCGGGATTCTTTGGTGGGTTTGGAGATTTTGATGGTTTTATTAAGGTATAGTTGAGTTTCCATCGAGGATGACGTCTTCTCATGTGGACGCGCTTATCAGTGGTTATTGTGTTGTCATGGCTTCCAATTATATTGCTGCATAGAGATAAAATCAAGTAGTAACTTATTTCAAGATTAGGGTACATCCTAAGTAGGCCACATATACAGAAACAAAAACGTGCCAAAATAATACATTATTTAGAATTTGTGTATTCCCTTTGATAATAGGGGTGTGACACTGAACAACGCACCATGCATGAGAGTTGGCCATTGGCAACTAACAAAAAGAATTGGTAAGGGCACATTTGGTAATAGGAGAGGAATCCTCTCTTTGGAGGAATCTTTGGTTCCGCCGAATTAGTCTTTCTTCTTTGAGGATTTATGAGGAAGATGGTTCATTGCATTCCACGTTTGGTGAGCATGGAAGAATCAGTGATGATTCCTTCGGATCCAAGTTTGGTAACGGAAGAGGAATCTGAAAAAAATAAAAAATTAATATTTGAATCTCTATAAGTTGAATGGGATTGGCTAGAAGGGAAATCCATACTTTCTAAACTAGTGGGTTGCGTTCTAATAATTTTCTAGAAGACACGACACTAGCGTTCTGGCTCTAGGTTTTTACATCTAATCAAGAACTTTGAAGCACTTGATCCTAATATAGAGCACCTCCGCTCTGATACCAATTGAAAGTCCGAGATCCAAACTCTAGAGGGAGGGTGAATAGGGTGAGCTACACAAATTATGCCAATTAATCCAATTTTTAACTTCTTTAAACAATATGGCACTTGTGATGAACAAAATAATTATGCGGAAGCAAATAAGTAGAATAGCTACAACATAACCATGTATAGTGATTCGACCCAAATATCTACATCTACTCCCGGCTTGTGTTCATATACCCCATCGGCATTCCACTAACTCAATATTATGCTTTTCAAATAGGCTCAGCAATAGCCTCTTACAATGATGTTTTTTAAGGCCTAACAACAACCTATACAATGATGCTTTTCTAGGCTAAGCAACAGCCCCTTAAAGGCCTAAAGTCTTTATCTCCTAGTTGCGCCCAAAATGCACTCAAAGAGATACAAGTTTAGCTCATTACATTGCCTCTAATCATAGGCTGATGTGAAAGTCAAATTACAACTCAAACATACACTTACAAGTAGCTTAGGCGAGTGCTCAATGTGTATGAATGTTTACTTCAATCAATTTTAAAAGTAATGCTCCTAAATGAATGCTTGATGCATTTAAAAGTTTAGGCACATAAATTATGATTGAAGTAATAATCAAATCACATGTGAGTCAAGATGAACAACTTGATATGATATACCATTCAAAGTACACAAGTTGTATGTAATTTGAAAACCAAAGAGCACATGTGATATGTGACTTAGATGTTTGCAAAAACAAACTAATATTATTCTACCTATATGATCAATGTTTGCAAACCAGATCAGTCAATACTAGAAATCATGCTAAAATGAATTTTAAAAGATTTGAACTAGCATGGATTTCAAAAATCATGGAAACCAAAGCTTAACTTGGAAAGATATACCTATATAGCTCAAGCTTTTTGGCTTTCCATTGTTCTTCTAGCCTTCTCAGCTCATTCCACTTGCTTAGACTTCAAAACAACTCCAAAAATTCAGCCAAAGTCCATTCCCACAGTGTGGAATGAGTTGGATTATGTAAAAAAAATAAATTCCAACGGCTAGTTTACCCATCGACATCCTGAGACCAAGATCAATTGGATCCAACGGTCATATATCAACGGCTAGTTGATCCGGTTGACTGGATTCAAGGGTCGGTCGACCGGATACATTGGCTAGACAGAGGTTCCCTCCAACATTTGAAAAATCTGACTTTTCTATTTGGGAACTCAAGGCCAACTGAATCCTTGCCCAGGTCTCATGTATCTAAACATCCAAGATATGTAAACAAATCATGATCCTAATTAATTTGCCTGAATAGATCTTACTCAAAAGCTCATGGGCATGCATGAATCAAATAGTCTTTGAAAGTGCATCCAAGTTCGAAAACATGCAGAGTTATGATTATGAAAATCAAAAGTACATGCATGACTAATTTTCAGATTTCAAGGTTTTAAATTCAATGCATGAGTGTGTGATCAGATGAAAGTGATAGTGATAGAACATCCATCAAATTGCAATATGTAATATCCCTAACACTATCCAGGGAGAAAAACCACGATCTGAAATTATACACTATTGAGCGATTACAATATATACTCACAACTCCCTTTCCCAGTCATTCCGTCGACATAAGGACTGTAGTTGTTCTTGCACAACTTCTCCTGTTGCCACGACTTTCCCATCGCGCACCGCTCCCTATACTTAATCTAGCAACACCTTGAGAATCAAGATGATCAAATCTTTTATGAGAAGGTAAAAGCAGAAAACCTTCTAGAGCAACTCTTCAGCATAATCTCTCAATAATAACTCTAAAGAGCAAGGAATCTCTCATAGGATTTTCTCAAGTCAGAACAATGAGAGAATAACTTTTTGTCTTTCATAGGGTTGAGAGAAACACCCTTTATATCGCCCAAGACTCATGCCTTAGGATTAGAACACAAATAGGACTCAAACTTGGAAATCCCAGTTGCAAAAGGAAACAAATCAGCAGCTGGTCTTGGGGTTTTTCTGCCATATGATTGATCGGGTATGGGGTCCGATCGACTGGGTACATCTTGTCTCCTGAAATCCTCTTGAAATCTTTTAGTTCCAGCGCCTGTTAACTAAGATAGTCTACACATCCGATCAGTCCAAACACCATCCGATCAATCGGGTTTCTCTGTGTCTTCCGAATTTCTTCTATTTTTTTTTCTCTTCTTCGCTTCAGATCTTCTAGTGACACAACCACAATCTATTCTAAAATAAATAGAAAATTACAACTCAATGGACCCAAAATTTTGTCCAACCCATGAATTAGCCAACACATGAAAATCCTAACAATATCTCTTGCTTCTGATCAAATGGAGGATCCCTCTCCCATAAAAAGGGTCAAAAGAAAGAACCGGCCAAAATCTGAGTTTCGGCTATTTGTATTACAAACAGCCTCTTACCTTGGTGCTAAGAGGTGCTGGTTCTTACTTAATGGATAACATTAGGAGATTGGCTCGGTCTTAAATATCAAATTTTTGCTTAGGACAGCTAGCACTGTGGATTTTAGCCGGGCTAGAGCGTAGGCTTACTGTTCTTGCAATTCAGGCCGACTTGAGTTAGGTCAATACTCAGCCTAGCCCGCCCAAGTTGAACAACTACTTGTATGAGGCCAGCCTTAGCAGTTGCATTCGATCACATTGTAGATAGCATATGTGGGCTTAACCTAACCCCAGCCCATATTTTAATCATGTTGGAAATGATAACCCTGCCCAAAGCTTAATTTGGTTAATCTGAACCCTATACTATAGTGATTGTCATGTTGGGTTTCACATTGGGTTGGAGCATCATCTTGCAATTAGCTGATCGGGTAAAGATTAGGAATTGCCACCCGTGCCAACTGCCGAATAAATTCATTAGCGAGTCCACAATTTTAAGTTAAAACACTTAAAAGTAAGGACTATCCCTTTGGTTTAGCAAAAAAAAAAAGGACTATCCCTTTATAAGAACTAGTGGAGCCCTGCACGTGCACCGAACACACAGTTTTACTAAGAGAATTTTTAAAAAATAAAAGCTCTTAAAAAATTTAGTAGAATCTGAAATACATTTAAAAATCAATTTTCAACAGAAAATGAGTGATTGTAAATTGCAAGGCCCGTGCAATGTTCAAATACAGCTGACACTATTTTTTTCTTATACATTTGAAAACAATAAAACGATGATATAGTGAAAAAAATGAGATCTCAAAAGACAATCGATATGGAATTTATATAACTTTTTGAGTAAATAAATCATATATTTATAGATATTTGATCATGAATGTGTACAAAGAAATTTCAATTTACTTTATTTAACCTATCAGGTCGACTTATCAGTTTTCTGGTAGACTTTACCTGCTAAAGTTGGAGTGCAGTAGAAAGCATAGTCAAATTGATAACCTGCAGTTTTATAAAAAAATAAAAATAAAAACTAAAAATTAGATGAACTTACTGTTTTAACCAATTACCATGAACATTATATGTTCAATAGAATAAGAAAAATTTAAAACGAACAAAGACAAACTGAATTTGTTGTAACTCAGCATCAAATACTTATTTTAGTCGTTCACACTTAAAATGATCACTTCATTCTCTGACTCTGAAGTTAGTAGTAATGCTAGCATAACAAGTAGTTTCTATGAGATTCTTGTTTTTCCGTTATAGAAATGCATGACACTTCATTGAAATATATGAAAAGAAGAAGAAGAACAAGAGGAAGAAAAAACTTGTAATGATAAAAGATATAACTGTGTTAAAAAATGATCAAAGTTTTTCAATTTAAATCTCATGAGTAAGAGCAATAATAAATAAATATATTCATGCCCTTGAAATGCCCTTTTATAATAATTTTTTTTACAAAAGTTGTATATTAAGAAACTAAAAATTGTACAAAACAACAATAATTTTACGATAGCAATCTATAAGACCTACCACTAAATTGCATTTTTGAAATTATTTTTAGCAATCACTAATATTAGAAGAAAACAAATATTTAGTAGTAGTTATCACATTATCTAACTTGTGATTATTCTTCCAACAGGGGTATAAATAAAGATCAAAACAACTATTATGTCAGAAGTAAAATATAATAAGACTAAGTGGGGCCCACATCTTACAGTTTATTGGGCATATATATATAATAATACTAAGTGGGGCTCACATCTTGCACTTTATTGGGCAGGTGTGTAGTGAAAAATAATAATACTAAGTGGGGCCCGCATTTTACATTTTATTGGGCAGGTATGTAGTGAAAAAGTACTACACTTTACTCTCTTTTATATAAGGGTATAGAAAATTATAAGTGAGCCATGATGTATAGTGAAAAGCATTGTCATTTTGTTCTCTTTTGTAAGAGTAGATAGATAGAGATACAGATAGAGAATGCTAAGTGGGGCCCACATTTTGCATTTTATTGGGCAGGTGTATAGTGAAAAAGTACTACATTTTACTCTCTTTTATATAAGGGTATAGATATAGATATAGTGATAGAGAATTAATAATAATAATAATAATAATGTATAGATTATATTATTATTATATCGGTGTGGCCCACACAAGTTCTTCTCTTTTATAATCTTATTATTATTATATAAATGGGGCCCAAGTTCTTCTTTTATAGAAGGGTAATAATAATATATAGATTATATTATTATTATCTTAAGTGGAGCCCACACAAGGTATGTCATTTTGTTCTGAATAATAATAATAATAATGTATAGATTATATTATTATTATATAGGTGGGGCCCACACAAGTTCTTCTCTTTTAGAAGGGTATAATAATAATATATAGATTATATTATTATTATTTTAAGTGGGGCACACAACTTGCATTTGATTGGGCAAGAGATTATATTATTATTATCTAAGTGGGGCCCACACAAGTTATGTCATTTTGTTCCTAATAATAATAATAATAATGTATATTATATTATTATTATATAGGTGGGGCCCATACAAGTTCTTCTCTTTTAGAAGGATAAAAATAATATATAGATTATAATATTATTATTATATTAAGTGGGGCCCACATATTGCATGTGAGTAAGAATATATAGATTATATTATTATTATCTTAAGTGGGGCCCACATCTTGCATTTGATTGGGCAAGATATTATATTATTATTATTATCTAAGTGGGGCCCACACAAGTTATGTCATTTTGTTCTTAATAATAATAATAATGTATAGATTATATTATTATTATATAGGTGGAGCCCACACAAGTTCTTCTCTTTTAGAAGGGTAATAATAATATATATATTATATTATTATTATCTTAAGTGGGACTCACATCTTGTATTTGAGTGATAATATATAGATTATATTATTATTAAGAAGAGACGTGGGCCCCACAACTTGGATTTTATTCGATATTCTTTCTCTCTTTTATAAGAGATATGTGGCCCCACAACTTAGATTTCATTGGATATGTGTGTAGTGAAAAAAATACATTATCCTTCTCTCTTTTATAAGAGTAGAGATAGAGAGAATATTAATATATTATATTATAATATTTGGGGGTGTGCCCCACAATGGTATAGTGAAAAAAGTTTGCATTATAATATTTGGGAGTGGGCCCCACAAAGGTGTAATGAAATTTTTTATAATTTCTCATAATAATGTATTATTATATTATATTATAATATTTGGGAGTATTATAATATTTGGGGGTGGGCCCCATAATGGTTTAGTGAAAAAAACTTGCAATCTCTCCTCTTTTATAATAGTAGAGATATTGGGGGTGGGCCCCACAATGGTGTATAATAGTAGAGATATATAATATAATATATATAGTATAAGGTGGGCCCCACTATGGTAGAATATATATAGTATAAGGTGGGCCCCAAATTTGCATCATTCTCTCTTTTATAATAGTATATATATATATAGAGTAGATAGAGGAGATGATGAAATGAGTTGATGATGATGAGATGATGAGAAGTGGGCCCCATAATGGTTAGACAAAAAAAAAGTTGCAACTTAGCTTCTTTTATAATAGTAGTAGATATATGGGGATGTCCATGTGGATAGGATTTCGTACTTTCCCTTGGCTACTAGGCAAGGCAGCAAATTTTTACCATATAGGATATAAAAGACCATGAATTCTTCAAAATGGTACTGACCAAAACTATATCCCAAATGTGGGTACTATACATGGGACCCCAATTTTTCTTTTCAATTCTACCCATTTTGTGCGATATTGCACAATCTATGCGATATCGCACAAATTGTTCGATCTCCCTCTTATATTTCCCTCCGTTCCCATCTCTTAAAGCACCTCCTATTTTTTTTTTTCCAATGACCTTCCCGTTTCTACTACTTTCTCGATCATTAAAAAATGTTCCCAAAAAGTGTAGTCTTTCATTCTCTTCACCTAAAGATGGACCACAAAGTTTTACAAGGTATTGATATTGTGGATCCATCCCTTGTCCACGGGGTAAAGTTAGCACAACAGGACAGTGGCCAAATGAAAAAGAAAAAGGAAGAATAGTTGTGGAGAAACCTCGAGATACTTTTGGATAAATGGAAAAGTAACGAAGAAACCCTATTGAAAACCTTTTTTAACGATAGAAAAAGTAGTAGGAACGAAGAAAGTCGCGGAAAGAAATGGAGGTTTAGTGCTTTAAGAGATGGGAACGGAGGAAAATATAAGTGGAAAATCGATTATTTTCACATTTAGGTTGTGCGATATCGCACAAAATGGGTAGAATTGGAAAAAGAATTTGGGTCCCATGCATAGCACCCATATTTGGGATATAGTTTTGGTCAACACCATTTGGAGGAATTCATGTTATTTTGTATCCCGTATGGTAAAATTCCCAAAAATTAAATACTAACCCTTTATTGCTTAGTGGGCCAAAATTCATGCCAGCTAGAGGGGGCATATAATAATACTTGTCAATTGTTTTTTTACATGAGATTTGCTTTCTTTAGAGTTTTCATGTTAATAACATATTCTACATGTGATCAATTTGACAGCATGAGACACTTCCAATGAAGTAAATTTTGGACAAGAGGTTACAAAAGGGTAGCATTCATCTTGAAAGGTTCATATTTGATAGACGTGTGCTTTTAGGGTCTTAATGTCATGGTGTGGTAGTTGTTTTCAGTGGTCTTTGAAGATAAGTATATGGACCCCCTCCATTTACCCAGGCATCACAAGGAGGAGTGCAGTCAAAGAGAATTCATGTATTACATGAGGAAAGGTAATTACAACAATTAGAGTGGCGCATAACCATAATTGTCGATATCATTTTATACCCATTTTGGTTTGTCCTATAAAATGAAATGTTTCGGCCGATTCGAGATTTAAGTTAAACTTTTCGAAATTACATTTCAGGAAAATATAAAAATATTATATATAAAAAAATAAAGGGATTTTTTATGAGAAAATCAATCTTATACCCTGATTACGTGAATTGATTAAGAATGATAATAAAATATCGAATTAGGGTGTCGTACATAGCCGAAAGACCAATTTGCCGCCAAAACCATATCTTTAGGGCTCTTTTTTAAAAATCATTATCTTTCTTCCCCGGACGCTATCAATAGGCTCCCTTCAAACTTTTTTCCTCTTCATTCATGTTCTTCCCTGGACGATCACTACGTCAAGAGAGGTGATTTGCAATTGAAGAGGTAGGTCGAAAATGACTGCCCTATTGGTCGTTTATTTTTCGACACGTCTCAACCGTCATTTGCTTCGTATATGACATATTTTTTGAAAATAATGCCAAAAAATGAATGGGAGATTGATGACCATCGTTTCCATATATTTCTCAATTGCATCTTGTGTTTTTCATTTGGAGTGGAAATGACGCCGGCCCAAAAATTCCTAGGGGCGTTTGCCTTTTACACATTAGATGCGTAAATCCAGTTTACATATGGAAATCTTCCCTATGTAAATTTCACATATGTAAGCTTTACGCATGCGTTTCAGTTTACAATGTTTGTCTACTGTTGTCATTTTCATATCATTTACACAAGTGAATCATTTTAACATGTTTGTTTGAACTACATGTGAAAATGATAAATTTTTATTTTTGTAAATTATATTTAAGGTGTTTTTATCTTGATAGTAGGAATAGTTAGGAGCACTAAAAATAGTCACCATCTTTTGTTCCTATAATGTTTGGATGATTGTCAAACCATGAAAACATGGAAAAGCAACAATCAAGTGTTGCTATAATAAAAAAAAATGAAAAAAAAAACACACGTCCCTAGTTAAATCCCTCCATGATTAGTCAATAAAGTGGGACTGCCTACACAAGATATACAATTAAAATATTCTAATGCATCTTAACTCTATCCCAAACATAGTAACTTTTCAATCATTTCTATACTTTTTGAATCCATACAAACAAAAAGGCCCAAACCATAAAAAGTTTCATGGTGTTTCAATTTCATATAAATAAAGTAACTCATCTTTTCCATCAATGAAGTCATAGCGTTTCAAAAAAGAATTTACCATGTGTCCTTTACAAAATAAACAAACATCACATTTTCAAAATGAATATCCCTCCATGTGCAAAAAAGGAGAGAATTCCTATATTTCAGTCCATCGAGCTCTTCTATTAGCATTAGCATCCCACATCTCTAATGCTATTGCATCCCGTAAGCGATAAGCATATTGACTATCAGATTCTTCATTGTTCGCTTCATCCTGACGATCATCATTATCTTCATCATCAATGAATATTCTTTCATGACGATGACGTTCATATAATTCATCCGTACTAGGACTTCTCTTCATGATAAAGTTGTGTAATACAATACATGCATTTACAATCTTAATTACACGTGTCTTGATAGGATAATTACGAGGTATACGTGTCAAAATTGGAAACCGTTCCTTCCACAAGCCAAATGCCCTTTCAATAGCATTTCTCAGCTTTGCATGTCGAAGATTAAAAAGCTCACTAGCTGTCCTGGGATCCAATGCTTGACCTCCGAATTCCTTTAGATGATATCGGGTCCCACGATATGGTCCAATAAAACCTCGCCTGTTACCATATCCAACATCAACAAGAAAATACTTTCCTATAAAGATTCAATATGACAATTATCAGAAGATTGCAACATGCTTAACTAGTTTTAAAAAATTATAATAACTTTTAAATTTACATCACCTTCGGGAACATGAACATTGTAGAGTCCCCTATTTTGTAGAACATCGGATAAAACTTTTTGATCGTTGGCTGATCCTTCGAAACCAGCACATACAAACTGGAACATCATGTCAAAACCTACCATTGCCATTACATTATGTGCAATAAAACCTTTTCTACATTGATATCGTTGTTGATCTTTAATTGATACCCATGCTGGAACATAAGTGCCATCAATGGCACCAATGCAGTCCTATCCCAATATAGCAAAAACATTTGTCATCAATAACAATTTAAACATTCATCATAGGGAGTAAAAGATACTATAGTATAAATTATTTATGTACCTTAAAAAAGGGTAAAATACTGGATTGAGTGCAATCTGAGCTGGAGTAGACATTTCTGGTCCAGGAAGTTTTACATAATCAGGGCAGATATATAAAAGCGCGTCTAGAACAGCATTGAAATACTTGCTAATTGCTTGGCCCGAGTGTTGAAATTGAATTTGCATTACTTGATTTCTCTGACTATGACCTACAGTAGCTAGAAAGATGGCCACCTGTTCTTCTACAGAAACTCTTTTAGTTGCACGCAGTAGCCTTTCTCTCTTTAGTAAATCAAATAATTCTAAAAACATATCAGTCCTCATGCGTAGTAAATCATAGGAATTACGGGGATTAATCCTAATGAGGTACTGAGTAAACTCATGGCCAGACAGAGATGACTCATGTACTCACTTCCTCTTTTTTATCCTCTTTTGTTTACAGTGATGGTCCCATAAAAGTAAAATTGTAATCATTGTCATTGCTACTGCGTGTAAAAATACGATCTTCTTCTTTATATCCAATACTTTTGCACTGTTAGAAAATTGATTGACAAATATTAGAATAGAATAACTAACATAGCACAATAATCCACACTATATATCAACATGATTAATCTACATAATTCATGGATCACAATAAGAAAAATGGCAACATTAGTACATTATAACATTCATCATAAAGGAAACGATACTAATAACATAGAGTCATTTCAAATTATAACATGACAAAAATACAAACTGAGTCCACGGCAACATGAGGGCATGACATGGAGGTTCCAGATTTGAGTCCACTGCACCATCTAGAAGACTCTACAGGCATTTCTCTTTCTCCCTTGTTGACTTTTCTAGAATCCACATGCATCAACAGTTCTTAGCTTTTCTAATTTTCTAGAAAGAACCACTACAAGAGTTATGTAGAAGAATCCACGTGGACCCACTCCCATCACATGTGAAATGGTTGCACAGTAATTTTAACTATATTATAAAATAAGTACGTTTTTAAAGGTATCAAATCTCACTGGGAATCATCTGAAATGAATTCAAATGAATCCGAGCTAGAAGAGAAAATCAATCACAATTTGACCCGTTTTCTAATGAAACTGAAATCATCGAAAAATTCCATCATTGAAAATTTTTTATAAAATAAGAATTACAAATAAGTCCTTTTTTTTATACAAATAAGTCCTCTTCCAAGTGGGGAAGAACGACCATCTTACTAATAACAATGAAGTAAGCTTTGAACCAGACCTTCCCCTGCCTCTGCAAAACCTATAGGGAAGTCCAGAACAAGCTATCCAAGAATTAATCTTTTGAGAGACGACTGATCTTTTAGAACTAGGTATCCAAGAAGGTTCTTTCATCCCTTCCTTTTAGTCTTTTGCTAGCCTTTGGAAACCCTAAATGCAAGAGATGGACGGGCATGAGCCTTCTTCATTCACTGAAAAACCTGGCTTTTAAATCCTTTGTTTTCAACCTCAGATGGATAATGTTTTTAAACTGCTCCCAAATCAAGATTAGGAGAGAGAACAATGTCAGTATGTAGCATATCTCTCTCCTTAAAACCCCCTTAAAGCTGTAACGCCCCAATTCCGGATACCGAGAAAATCGTCAAAGTACCGAAATTGGCGCGCTACTTCCCGGAAAATCCGAGAACTTCCAAGATCGTAGGTCCGCAGTGAGGTCCAATTTAAAACTTTTTGAACAATAATGTAACAACAGTTATTATTGCGGAAGCGTATTATAAGCGGAAGCCATACAGAGATAGCGGAAGCATAAGGTATCATCGTATATATGTCAAATGTAGAAGGGCTGAAGTCCAGCCTAAATGTATAGTGATAACAAATCAAAGTTTAATTACATATTTTTATCACTACCTGTCTCACAACAAAAATCTCTCAAAAACCCTAAACAAAAGAACGCTCAAACCCCTGCAGCTGGTGTCGGCTCTCCAATCACCGGCTCGACCTCATGGTCGGCCGGCCCCCATCCGTAGTCGCCTGCTACGGGCCCCTCAACGAGTGCGAACGCATCGCCCTCGAACTCGGGGTCAAGACCTAAGCACCAAGAGTGGGTCAGATCTAAAGATCTGGCAAGTCACAATATGCAGATAATATAGAATGTATGCATCAAATGAGTAGAGACATGTATAAAGTTAAGAGAGTAACAAAGGTACATATGCTATGCAGTCGTGCAAGATAACAATGTAGAATCATAATAAGCATAACAGTAATAAACCTACACAATATGGCACATCCACATAAGCTGGTCACCGCGGGATATTATGCCGCGGCCCTCCCATACTGAACACAGTCGCGGTAGGGATCCTAAGCTAATGCTAGGGATTACTAACCCCGCAAAATATCATCAACATCATCCACAACGACCGGAACCGGCATCACACCGTCCGTCCCAATAGTGCTCATCATGATAGCCACACAACAAATCTCAATAGCTCCTACCAGTGATGATCAGTCCAACTGGCTGAGCTTAAATCAACTGAGTGAATGTCTATGCCGACTCGGAAACAATAAAGGTCTCTGTCTGTCTAGGCTTTGCCTTGCGTGAACAAGGTCCTAACAAAAGTCCCTAAGAGGTCTAAGTACTCAATACAAATTGTGGATCATAGTCCAAGTCCAATTCCAATCATTGGATCCGTACCAAGGCCCACCAAATACTTGGCCTGGTCTATAACAATCCATATGAGATACAAGCCCATGTCCAATGACATATGATCCATCTACGTCCATAATGAGTCACAAGCCCATACAATCTAACCTCTCCATTCTAGGGTAATTCACATCCAACTTAGGCCATAAAAAGGGCCCGCCTAGCCACAGACACGGGTCAATGATCCACCCAATCAGATTACCGAGTCACCTCTAAGTATTCCTAGGTTTAGGTCCTCCATTTTCCATTTAATTAATAGGTATGAGCAAAAATTAAGGACAATAGAGTGATAGTCATAGTATGAGGGAGATGAATCTCCAAGTATACGAATCATAGGGAGATAGCAACAATCCAACCTAGGAAATGGTCCACTTTCGGATACAGGTCCATCTCAGGTAATTCGATCTTTAAGTGAAACCACAGATGCTAAGGAATATTGTGTTTGGTGCTTAGAAGTTATCTGCATCATTTGGTAACGTATAAAGGTCGAATCATCTTAGATTACATAACCTGGACTTTAATTAGTGGACCCCACGAGTCAAGGTTGAGCCGTACCATTGACTCGTGGCTAGCACAGTGATGGAAGTCTATTTGAATGGTCAGTGGGCCCTACATATGATTGCAACAATAGAAATTAGAATCTGGGGATCGTCACTGTACACAGTGTGCTCAGCCGACCTCCTGGCCTGGGCGGTCAGCTCGGCACACTGGGTCCAGAGAAGGAAAAACACCCTGCAGGCAAAGCCTGTTTGTCCAGGCTTCCTGTGAGTTCGGCTAACTCCTTGGCCTGGGTAGTTGGCCGTGCACACTAAGGACTCTGGCTGAAGGGAATGTCCCAGGTTCTATTCTCCTTTGTTGGAATCCCGCCTTTTTGGAAATCCATCTCGGAGTTCGGCTAAGCAATTGGAGCTCAATTGAATACTCAGTTCGGCTACCCAGCTCAGCTCGGCAAAGGGCCTAGCTCAGTTGGATCACCCAGCTGAGTTCGGGAAAATGCATTGGGCTTGGCAGGACATTGAGGTTGGTTTAGCTCTCAGCTCGGTTAAGCACTGAGTTCGGCTAAGCTCGAAGTCCGGTCTGGCACGGAACCCGGTCTGGCGCTGAGCTCAGTAAAACACTGAGTTCGGCCATAACACTGAGTTCGGCCGTAACACTGAACTCGGCTTTGAGCACTGAGCTCGGCCTAGACACTTAGCTCGGCTAAACGCTAATCTCATCCTAACCATTATGCTCGGCAGAACTCTGAGTTCGGCTAGTGTTGAATCCAGCCATCGCTGAGTTCGGCCAGTGCTGAGCTCGGCAGTTCCTGAGCTGCGCCAACGCTGAGCTCGGCAACCGCTGGGCTCTGCAAGTGCTGAGTTCGGCAGTTGCTGAGCTGCACTAATGCTGAGCTCGGCAACCGCTGGGCCCTGCAAGTGCTGAGCTCGGCCATCGCTGGACTCTGTCCATCTCTCCTATCAGTGTTGTGTTCTGTTACAGAACCCAGTTCTGCGACAGGACACAACTTCTCTTCATTAAGCACAGGAATGGTGGTCCACCTCTGATCAAAATCCAGATCAAGTAGCACCCCATGGTCGCACAGGCCCCCTCACATAGACGTAGGGTCCTGATCTACCAAGGGTGGTCCTACTTCGATTCCGATCTCAATACTGCGAGATGGGTTCTTGTCATTCCATCTCCGGAAACTCATTCCCGTGACCCAATTCTTCTGGGATTCTCCATAGACCATTACAGAAGCAAAATAAATCATTCCTACATCATCCATCCATCATCAACCGGCCATTGATCATCCAAATGAGGTAATCCCATCCATCAATGGCCAAAGGAACCAAACAAACATGCTCAAGGATCGATCTAAACATATATATTACAATTTGGAATTCTACTGCAAATCAAAGGAAGGAAACATGCAATCTAGACTACCAGCACAGTGCACTTGCCTTGATCGATTGAAGGTAGAAGGAAAAGAGAGAAAACCACAGGGAAACCAAAAGGCAGGGTCTCGGCAGTTGCTCCTATGGTGCAGGTTGGTCTCGGCTGGCCTTCTGTCAGGGATTTCTGGGGCGAGAGGAGAAGGAGAGGGATTGGAGGAAAGATGAGGGTTCGTTGGAGAGAATTGGGGAAGAAGAAGAAGAAGAGAGAAGAGATTGAAACTTGAGAGAAAGGAAAAAGGAGATGAACAGTAGTTGTTTGGGCAGGGGAGGGTTTTGTTTAGATAGGTTGGGTTTTTGGGTTAGGGACAAAATTGCCCTTGGGGTTAGAATAGGATTAGGGTTAGGGTAGAGGGTATTTAGGTCTTTAGGTGAGCTTCTAGAAGATTCTTGGTGCAAACCCCCCTATAGTAAATACAAAATTCTAGCTAGGGCCTCTAACAAACTCCCTAACTCTAAAAATAACAAAAAGGCCCCCTATTGACTCTACTAATTACACCACTAGACTAACCCTAGGAAAATACATAACTACCCTCACTAAGTCCCATAATTAAAATACTTAAGCTAATATGTAGTATTCAAATTCACATTGAGGGCCCACCAGGGGTGGGGTCTCACATTCCTCCCTCCTTTAAAACATTTGGTCCCCAAATGTAAAAACAAAGTAGGGACATACCTGCGGTAGAAGATGTGGATAATCTCTTGCCACCTGGTCTCGTAGCTCCCAAGTAGCCTCCTCCGGAGTGTGATGCTCCCACTGAACCTTCACAAAGTGAATAGTTCGATCCCGAAGTACTTTCTCCTTGGTGTCGATGACGGCGACTGGCTTGGCGATGTAGGACGCATCGGGCTGGATGTCGAGCGGCTGGTGGTGCAGAATGTGGGTAGGGTCCTCCACATACTTCCTCAACATCGAGACATGGAAGACGTCGTGCACACCTGATAGCTCTGCTGGCAACTGAAGTCTGTAGGCGACATCTCCGATCCTAGCCTTGATCTCAAAGGGTCCGACGTATCTCCGTGCTAACTTGCCCTTCTCGCCGAATCTGAGGGTGCCTCGAGCTGGGGAAACCTTCAGGAAGACACGGTCTCCCTTCTGGAACTCGAGTGGTCTGCGCCGATTGTCTGCGTAGCTCTTCTGTCGACTGCGGCTAACCTTCAGGTTCTCCACTATCTGGTGGATCTTCTCACTAGTATCGCCGACAATAGATGGTCCATGGAAACTCCTGACACCAACTTCCTCCCAACAGACTGGGGTTTTGCACTTCCTGCCGTACAACGCTTCGAACGGTGCCATCTTGATGCTCGAGTGGTAGCTGTTGTTGTAGGCAAACTCACAGAGTGGCAAGGAATCCTCCCAGTTCTCCTTGTAGTCTAGAACACAAGCTCGCAACATATCCTCCAAGGTCTGGTTGGTGCACTCTGTCTGTCTGTCTGTCTGAGGATGATAGGCTGTGCTGAAGCTCAACTTGGTACCCAAAGCTCGCTGAAGACTATCCCAAAAGTGAGAAGTGAAGCGTGGATCTCGGTCTGAAACAATCGAAGCTGGAACTCCGTGCAAAGAGACGATCTTATCCACGTACAGCTTAGCAAGGACGTCGAGTCCTGCTCTCATCGACACTGGCAAGAAGTGAGCTGACTTGGTCAGCCTGTCCACGATCACCCAAATGCCATCACTGCGTCTCCTGGTAGCTGGAAGTCCTGCAATAAAATCCATGGTGATGTGTTCCCACTTCCACTGAGGTATCTCGAGCTGATGAAGTAGCCCTGGTGGCTTCTGATGCTCGGCTTTGATCTGCTGACAGGTCAGACATCTGGCCACATAGCCTGCAATCTCTTTCTTCATGTTGTTCCACCAGTAGTAGCTCCTCAGGTTCCTGTACATTTTGGTGCTGCCTGGGTGAATCGAATATCTACTGTGGTGTGCATCTGCTAAGATCTGGTCCTTCAGCTCCTGGATATCTGGTACACACAGCCTGTCCTGGTAGTAGAGTACTCCACCAATCAGTCTGAACTCTGGCCTCTGGTCAATCTGCTCGATCACTCTGACAAGCTTAGGATCGTTGCGTTGACTGTCCTTGACCTCTCCTAGCAACTCCGGTTCCCATGCGGACATGGTAGCAAGCATAACTCTATCGCTGAGCGGCTGAAACTGGACATCCAAGTCACTGAAGACATCGGTCCACACGCCCTCTGCTGCTAGGAAATTGACTAGGGCGGTCTTCCTGCTCAAAGCATCTGCTACGACGTTCGCCTTACCCGGATGGTATTTGATAGGGAAGTCGTAATCCTTGATGTATTCCATCCAACGCCTCTGACGGTTGTTGAGGTCATGCTGAGTGAACAGGTACTGCAAACTGCGATGATCTGAATGGACTTCGAACTTCTCTCTGTAGAGGTAGTGCCGCCACATCTTCAGTGCGAACACAACTGCTGCAAGCTCCAGGTCGTGAGTAGCATACTTCTTCTCGTGTTCCTTCAGCTGGCGAGATCCATAGGCGATGACCTTACCCTCCTGCATCAAAACACAACCGAGACCGGTCCCTGAAGCATCGGTGAAGACAACGAAACCACCTGTACCAGAAGGTAAAGATAAGATCGGTGCTGACGTCAGTCTCTCCTTCAGCTCTTGAAAGCTGTCCTCGCATGCATCGGTCCATACGAACGGTACGTCCTTCCTTGTCAGCTTGGTCAACGGGGCGGAAATCGAAGAGAAACTCTTGACAAATCTGCGGTAGTAGCCTGCTAAGCCAAGGAAACTCCGAACTTCTGTAACATTCTTCGGTCTCTCCCAGTTCACTACTGCCTCGATCTTCGCTGGATCCACTGCTAGGCCGTCTCTGGAGATGATATGTCCGAGGAAGACTACTTGCTCTAACCAGAACTCGCACTTGCTGAGCTTTGCGTACAGCTGGTTATCACGTAGCAACTGTAGAGACGTCCTCAAATGCTGCTCGTGCTCCTCTCTGGACTTGGAGTAGACCAACACGTCGTCGATGAACACCACCGTAAAGCTGTCGAGGTACGGGGCGAAGATCTTGTTCATCAGGGCCATGAACACTGCCGGCGCATTCGTCAACCCGAACGGCATCACAAGGAACTCATAGTGCCCGTAACGAGTACGAAATGCTGTCTTCTGCACATCCTGCTCTCTGACTCGCAGCTGATGGTATCCCGATCTCAGGTCCACCTTTGAGAAGTACTGCGCTCCCTGAAGCTGATCGAAGAGCTCGTCGATCCGGGGAAGAGGATACTTGTTCTTCACTGTTGCCTGGTTCAGCTGCCTGTAGTCGACGCACATCCTCATCGATCCATCCTTCTTCTTCACGAAGAGCACAGGTGCTCCCCAAGGTGACATGCTCGGTCTGATGAAGCATTTGTCTATCAACTCTTGCAACTGGGTCTTCAACTCTCGCAGCTCTGCTGGAGCCATACGATAAGGAGCTCTAGAAATCGGTGCGGTGCCTGGCACAAGCTCGATGGTGAAGTCGATCTCTCTGACTGGAGGCAATCCTGGGATCTTGTCGGGAAACACGTCTGGAAACTCGCAAACGACTGGGATCTCCTCGACTCCCTTGGACTTCTTGTCATCTGAGATGAATGCGATGTAGCCTTCGCAACCTGATCGCACTAGCCTCTCAGCCTTCAGTGCTGAAATCAATCTGGTACTGCGTGGCTTCTTCTCGCCTACAAACTCGACTGTGTCGTCTGAACCGTCGATGGTGAGTCTGACTATCTTCTCGAAGCAATCCATCACCGCTCGATATCTGGCCAACCAATCCATCCCCAAGATAACGTCGAAGTCATGCATGGGTAACACGATCAAATCTGCAAACATAGTGTACTCCCCGATCTGCACTCGGCATCTGGGGTGGTAAGTCTGACACACTACCCTCTTGCCCACGGGCGTAGACACAACTAGCGTGCAAGGCAACTCCTCTCCTACCCCACCAAGAACTAAAGCAAAAGCAGAAGACACATAGGAATGTGTCGCACCAGGATCAAACAATACTCTAGCAATCTGATCACAAATAGAAAGAGTACCTTCAACGACGTTCCCTGCAGCTTCGGCCTCCTCATGTGTGAGTGCAAATGCCTGACCTGCGGCCTGAGGTCTCTGCTGCTGTCGCTGCTGTCCATAGGGTCTCTGGTGTCGTCCCCTCTGGTAGTGCTGTCCCCTGGGCTGCTGGGGTCCACGTGCCTGCTGCTGGGCACGGTACTGCTGCTGAGGTGGCTGGGGTGCCGGTGCAATCTGCTGAACGGGTGGAGCTGGAGCTGGTGCTCTCGGTGGTGCTGGAAGCTGAAGCATCGGGGCCTGAGGCTGTCCCCCTCTGAATGGGTAAAATCTGGAGATGTGTCCTGTCTCCCCACAGTCATAGCATACTCTGGGCCCACGTTGCTGCTGCTGCTGAGGCTGCCGCTGATACTGATGCTGCCTGGCCTGGCCTGCTGGCCTCTGTCTCTGAAATGGCTGCTGCTGTATGGGTAAGGGCTGCGGTCTGACCAAGGCGGCTCTAACTCGCCTCTGCTGCTGACTGGCCTCTATCCGCTGCAGACGCTCCTCTGCCCAGTAAGCTCTCCTCAAAGCCTCCTCATATGTGGGCAGCTCGATGCAGGACATGCTCAACTGAATCTCATCTCTCAGCCCGTCGACGAACCGACGGATCCTCTCGGACTCAGGTGTGATCAGAGCCTCTGCAAAACGAGAAAGCTGGGTGAAGCGAACCTCATACTGGTAGACAGTCATGCTGCCTTGCACCAGCGCCTGAAATTCCCGCAGCTTGTGGTCTCTGACGTGAGATGGTATGAACTTCCAAAGGAAGTCCGCCCTGAATGCAGTCCAAGCGATCTCGTCCCCTATCGTCTCGAAATGACGCTGAATCGTCCTCCACCAGTCCTCCGCGACTCCCCGGAACATGTAAGCGGCCAACTGCACTCTCTGCTGACCGGTGCACTCGAAGACCTTGAAGATCTTCTCCATCCGCACAATCCATTCGTCGGCCACCAGCGGGTCATCGGCGCCAGTGAACTCAGGCGGTCCTCTTTTGAGGAACCTCTCAAATATGACGTTCGGGTCTGCCTCCCGAACGGATGCCGCTGCTGTGCCTGGCTGAGCCACTCTGTCCATGATGTCCAAGACTTGCGTCTGGAATTGGGCAAAATCCTCGGCCTGCTGCTGCTGCGCCGACGCCTGGGCCTCCTGGGAAATGAGGAAGGCCTGTAAGAACCTCTAGAAACGCTGCTCGAAGTCTGGCTGACTACCGACTGCTGGCATCATATGTGATGGAGAACCCTCTCTAGACATCTGCTAAGAGAAAGAAATTAGGTTAGTTTAAGTCCAACACTTAGGACTACACTGATTCTACCCGATCCATCGACCCTACACGTACTCCCACACTGAGATCCTCACTACGTCCTAAAGTTTTTAGTGTATTTTATTTCCTAGAGACTTGCCCGCTCTGATACCATAAAAATTGTAACGCCCCAATTTCGGATACCGAGAAAATCGTCAAAGTACCGAAATTGGCGCGCTACTTCCCGGAAAATCCGAGAACTTCCAAGATCGTAGGTCCGCAGTGAGGTCCAATTTAAAACTTTTTGAACAATAATGTAACAACAGTTATTATTGCGGAAGCGTATTATAAGCGGAAGCCATACAGAGATAGCGGAAGCATAAGGTATCATCGTATATATGTCAAATGTAGAAGGGCTGAAGTCCAGCCTAAATGTATAGTGATAACAAATCAAAGTTTAATTACATATTTTGATCACTACCCGTCTCACAACAAAAATCTCTCAAAAACCCTAAACAAAAGAACGCTCAAACCCCTGCAGCTGGTGTCGGCTCTCCAATCACCGGCTCGACCTCATGGTCGGCCGGCCCCCATCCGTAGTCGCCTGCTACGGGCACCTCAACGAGTGCGAACGCATCGCCCTCGAACTCGGGGTCAAGACCTAAGCACCAAGAGTGGGTCAGATCTAAAGATCTGGCAAGTCACAATATGCAGATAATATAGAATGTATGCATCAAATGAGTAGAGACATGTATAAAGTTAAGAGAGTAACAAAGGTACATATGCTATGCAGTCGTGCAAGATAACAATGTAGAATCATAATAAGCATAACAGTAATAAACCTACACAATATGACACATCCACATAAGCTGGTCACCGCGGGATATTATGCCGCGGCCCTCCCATACTGAACACAGTCGCGGTAGGGATCCTAAGCTAATGCTAGGGATTACTAACCCCGCAAAATATCATCAACATCATCCACAACGACCGGAACCGGCATCACACCGTCCGTCCCAACAGTGCTCATCATGATAGCCACACAACAAATCTCAATAGCTCCTACCAGTGATGATCAGTCCAACTGGCTGAGCTTAAATCAACTGAGTGAATGTCTATGCCGACTCGGAAACAATAAAGGTCTCTGTCTGTCTAGGCTTTGCCTTGCGTGAACAAGGTCCTAACAAAAGTCCCTAAGAGGTCTAAGTACTCAATACAAATTGTGGATCATAGTCCAAGTCCAATTCCAATCATTGGATCCGTACCAAGGCCCACCAAATACTTGGCCTGGTCTATAACAATCCATATGAGATACAAGCCCATGTCCAATGACATATGATCCATCTACGTCCATAATGAGTCACAAGCCCATACAATCTAACCTCTCCATTCTAGGGTAATTCACATCCAACTTAGGCCATAAAAAGGGCCCGCCTAGCCACAGACACGGGTCAATGATCCACCCAATCAGATTACCGAGTCACCTCTAAGTATTCCTAGGTTTAGGTCCTCCATTTTCCATTTAATTAATAGGTATGAGCAAAAATTAAGGACAATAGAGTGATAGTCATAGTATGAGGGAGATGAATCTCCAAGTATACGAATCATAGGGAGATAGCAACAGTCCAACCTAGGAAATGGTCCACTTTCGGATACAGGTCCATCTCAGGTAATTCGATCTTTAAGTGAAACCACAGATGCTAAGGAATATTGTGTTTGGTGCTTAGAAGTTATCTGCATCATTTGGTAACGTATAAAGGTCGAATCATCTTAGATTACATAACCTGGACTTTAATTAGTGGACCCCACGAGTCAAGGTTGAGCCGTACCATTGACTCGTGGCTAGCACAGTGATGGAAGTCTATTTGAATGGTCAGTGGGCCCTACATATGATTGCAACAATAGAAATTAGAATCTGGGGATCGTCACTGTACACAGTGTGCTCAGCCGACCTCCTGGCCTGGGCGGTCAGCTCGGCACACTGGGTCCAGAGAAGGAAAAACACCCTGCAGGCAAAGCCTGTTTGTCCAGGCTTCCTGTGAGTTCGGCTAACTCCTTGGCCTGGGTAGTTGGCCGTGCACACTAAGGACTCTGGCTGAAGGGAATGTCCCAGGTTCTATTCTCCTTTGTTGGAATCCCGCCTTTTTGGAAATCCATCTCGGAGTTCGGCTAAGCAATTGGAGCTCAATTGAATACTCAGTTCGGCTACCCAGCTCAGCTCGGCAAAGGGCCTAGCTCAGTTGGATCACCCAGCTGAGTTCGGGAAAATGCATTGGGCTTGGCAGGACATTGAGGTTGGTTTAGCTCTCAGCTCGGTTAAGCACTGAGTTCGGCTAAGCTCGAAGTCCGGTCTGGCACGGAACCCGGTCTGGCGCTGAGCTCAGTAAAACACTGAGTTCGGCCATAACACTGAGTTCGGCCGTAACACTGAACTCGGCTTTGAGCACTGAGCTCGGCCTAGACACTTAGCTCGGCTAAACGCTAATCTCATCCTAACCATTATGCTCGGCAGAACTCTGAGTTCGGCTAGTGTTGAATCCAGCCATCGCTGAGTTCGGCCAGTGCTGAGCTCGGCAGTTCCTGAGCTGCGCCAACGCTGAGCTCGGCAACCGCTGGGCTCTGCAAGTGCTGAGTTCGGCAGTTGCTGAGCTGCACTAATGCTGAGCTCGGCAACCGCTGGGCCCTGCAAGTGCTGAGCTCGGCCATCGCTGGACTCTGTCCATCTCTCCTATCAGTGTTGTGTTCTGTTACAGAACCCAGTTCTGCGACAGGACACAACTTCTCTTCATTAAGCACAGGAATGGTGGTCCACCTCTGATCAAAATCCAGATCAAGTAGCACCCCATGGTCGCACAGGCCCCCTCACATAGACGTAGGGTCCTGATCTACCAAGGGTGGTCCTACTTCGATTCCGATCTCAATACTGCGAGATGGGTTCTTGTCATTCCATCTCCGGAAACTCATTTCCGTGACCCAATTCTTCTGGGATTCTCCATAGACCATTACAGAAGCAAAATAAATCATTCCTACATCATCCATCCATCATCAACCGGCCATTGATCATCCAAATGAGGTAATCCCATCCATCAATGGCCAAAGGAACCAAACAAACATGCTCAAGGATCGATCTAAACATATATATTACAATTTGGAATTCTACTGCAAATCAAAGGAAGGAAACATGCAATCTAGACTACCAGCACAGTGCACTTGCCTTGATCGATTGAAGGTAGAAGGAAAAGAGAGAAAACCACAGGGAAACCAAAAGGCAGGGTCTCGGCAGTTGCTCCTATGGTGCAGGTTGGTCTCGGCTGGCCTTCTGTCAGGGATTTCTGGGGCGAGGGGAGAAGGAAAGGGATTGGAGGAAAGATGAGGGTTCGTTGGAGAGAATTGGGGAAGAAGAAGAAGAAGAGAGAAGAGATTGAAACTTGAGAGAAAGGAAAAAGGAGATGAACAGTAGTTGTTTGGGCAGGGGAGGGTTTTGTTTAGATAGGTTGGGTTTTTGGGTTAGGGACAAAATTGCCCTTGGGGTTAGAATAGGATTAGGGTTAGGGTAGAGGGTATTTAGGTCTTTAGGTGAGCTTCTAGAAGATTCTTGGTGCAAACCCCCCTATAGTAAATACAAAATTCTAGCTAGGGCCTCTAACAAACTCCCTAACTCTAAAAATAACAAAAAGGCCCCCTATTGACTCTACTAATTACACCACTAGACTAACCCTAGGAAAATACATAACTACCCTCACTAAGTCCCATAATTAAAATACTTAAGCTAATATGTAGTATTCAAATTCACATTGAGGGCCCACCAGGGGTGGGGTCTCACAAAAGCCCTCTTTCTTCTCTCCATTTTCTCCTCCAAACCTCTCCCTTTGTCGTCAAGAAATGGGTTTGGATTGATTCCTGCGTCGATCATTGGTTTGATGTAAGATTGGGTTTCCAAAAGGTCAAAGCAAAAACACCTAAAACCCATCATGAAAATAAAATAAAATAGAGAGAGAGGCCATACCTGATTCTTGAGCAGCACCGTGCGAGGAAGATGAATGGGCGAAGAGGGGAGACGTTCTGGAATGGAAGAAAGGAAGAGCGACGTCCTGTTTTATTCGTTTCGGTATGTGTTGGAGAAGTGGGGTTTATGCGTTTCGAACCCAGGATGGATATGACGGATCGAAGGATCTCCGTACGGGTGCTTTTTTAGTGGGGTTTCATTTCATATGTGATTCCTTTTACCATTTATGAAGGTATGAAAAAATAGGTGCGAAAATGAGTACATCTTCACACCATTTTCACATGAGATTTACATACATGATGTGTAAAATTATGCAAACAAATGTGATGGTATGTAACATTCACGCATGTGCATGTGGCAAACAAACGACCCCTAAATCCCTCATCTTTCTTTCCATCATCTCCCTCGCCGCAAAACCCTTCCTTCTCACTTTTCACAGAGAGAAAGAGAGAGCGAAAGAATCGTCGAAGAAAAAAAAATCCCTGTACGTTTACGGATTGATAAACCTTAACAGATCGATTTCCTCTTCAGTTTTCTTTTTCTCTTCTTCTGTTTCAGTTCTTCATCGATTAGATTAGATCTACGATCTTCGCCTGATTTATCAGTTCTTCATTGATTAGATTAGATCTACCATCTTCGCCTGATTTTTCCTCCATTCGGATGATCTCATTTCTACAAACCCTAGATTTTCTCATTTGTCTTCTTCTTATTTTCCTTTTGTTCTAGTAAATCATAGTTTCTAAGTAATTTATTATTTCGATCCATGTCTTTTACGATTCATTGCTTTTTAAGAGTTATTGATTTTGTTTGTCCGATAGCTGTTTTACAGATTGAAGTTGTTTTTTGTCCTCTTTTCTTGTGCTGTTTGTTTTGAAAATGCAGGTGGAAAGCTTGTGTTTCAAATGACAAAGAAGAGGGCAAGCGGGCCGAAATGTCTTGTTACTGGAAAAAGAATCCAAGGGGTAATGGGATTTTTCTCTTTTAACTTGATATGGACTTGCATCTGGTCTAGTTTTTCATTTGCTTATGACTGTTTTAATATGCATTTGTTTCTGTTTCTGTTTTCTGCTTCTAGATGCCGCGACATCTTGTCTATTGGATTTTGATTTGTAATCTTATGGAGATCATTTTGTTTTCTTTACTTTTGATTTGTAATCTTCTAGATGCCCGCCCAAAAAGCCCTTTAAATGAACACAGAAATTGTAAGTATAGTTGTTTCAAGATTTCCTTTTTTTTTAGAGGTTAAAGTGAGACCCTCAAGCAAATGCAAAATTTGGTAATGGTCTGTACTCTGTTTTGATAAACATTAGTAAAAACTAGTTGCAAGCATGGGGAAAACTGAGCAATCCACCATGTTCTGGCATATGGAACCCAATTTGAGAGCTCAAGTGACCCATCTTTAGGATTCATGTTATCTGTAACAACAAGTCACTGCGATCTATTCTACCAGTTCTTTGAAATGAGCAGTTGATGAAATATTTATACTTTGATTTTAAGTTGGACGTTGGAATGTTTAACAATTGAGTGTTCAGTGTAAAAGTTTCTTCTTTAGTTTGGTGTTGTTTTTGCATATTTGTGTTATGTTATGCATTCATGTAAAACATGTTGCATATTGTGCAGAATATACAAATTGTTTAGGGCCTGATTGTTTTATGTCATCGAGTTCTATTTTAGAGGGTTGAACTGCAAAAATGATTTCCCTCTCTTTTACCTTCATTTTGCTGTAGATTTATGTTGACGGCGACCCCATGGCCAATCGGTCCGTTTCCATGTCCACAATTTGAGATTAAAAATGTTTGCCATTGTAATAAGTTTCAGATTAATCAGACTAAGATAATCTAGTAAACAAACAATTTTATTATTTTAAATTTAGTTGAGCAAATATGATTGATAGATTGCCCAGGGCCTCCAGTGAATGGACAGACCAAAGAGCTCATTCAAACAATCCTGATCATCGGATTTGTGGATTATTGATCATTGTAGGCCAACCAGATGGAGGTCTTGATTTGAACCAAAACATTAAAATACAATAAATATAGAATTAGTTGGATTTTCTCTTGCATACTTAGTGTGTGTGTCATTTATTGTATTTGATGATATAAGCAAGTGGTTACCAGAAAGAACAGAGGAGTTGAGGTATTTAACATAAAAAATCCTCCCATAAGCTGCTATGCATTGCTTCTTGATGGGACGAGACCCAATCTCTTCGTTGTAATAACACATCTAAAGCTATTAAACCATCGTTGTTTATGGCATTTTCTCTTGCATACTTGTGGCATTTACTTATCTGAAACACATTGTCATGTTTGGGAGCACCATTTTCACAAATAAGGTTGAATGATTTTGGTTTTATATTAAATATAAACACATTATCATGTTTGGGAGCACCATTTTCACAAATAAGGTTGAATGGCTTTGATTATATATCAAAGACATTCATTATTTGAAGTCTGTGAATGTTTAAGACATGAAGCTAAACATTTTAAAGTTTAATGGCTCAATGAAAGAAAATTTAATGCTTGGGATTAACATGTCAGGGCTCACATGAATTGCAAAAGATGAAAGAGAATGACGGGTTTTGAAACTGCAAATTGTCAAATACTTCACTTTTACGGGGGCTCTTTTTGCCTGGAATTTATTGGGTTCCTTCATTTCATAAGAGGAAGAGACTGTAATATTAAAAGAACTACTAAAAATTGTAATAGTCAAACATGAAAGGCTGAGCTCATTCATTCCATCCAAGAGAGGAAAAATACAAAGGGGATTTAACCGGAAAAAATAGATTAGGTGACCACCATACCGAAAAAGTAATTTTAAGTGCCCTTGCACCAAATCAGTCATTTTGGCCGATCGTTTTTTTTTTTTTTTTTTGTTAACATTATCTACTAGGGTCCCTATCGACCTTCATTTGCAATGTTAAGGGTCGATTGAGACCCTGCGGTCCATCCTAACCTTCACAGAACTCACATTTACTTTATTTGTAAGGTCTCAACCTACCTTTATTTGTAATGTTAAGGGTCTCTATCGACCTTACGGTATACGCTTGTAAATGCACGAAACTCATCTCTCATTCCCTGATCTTGAAAAAAAACGACCATGCTTGACTTGCTTCCCCTCTATAAGATATTCCCATATCTTGAAGACCATTAAAGTCACATGCCATTGATTGGTGGAGAACATTAAAGTGCATATGCTATTGTTTGGGGTAGACCAATGGAAATGTGGAGTTTGTACTTTGTCCTAAAACATGATTTTTTTTTTTTACTTTTCAGAAACCCTTTGAATAATTCCTAGTTCCATGTCATCATGGCTTGATGGAGGACTGCTGGGAACCACTGTGAATACGTCTGGCAGCTAATATGGAGTCTCAGTCAATGCTGAAGAAGAAGGAAACAAACAAGAGAGAAAATCGAACTTTTAAGCCCTAAAATGTATGAACGGGTTGAATGCAGGGTCGCTAGGGACCTTTAACATTAAAAAAAAAAAGGTTGATAGGGACCCTAGTATAAAATGTTAAAAAAATTTATGTTTTCAGGCAAAATGACTGATTTGGTGCAAGGGCACTTAAAATTACCTTTTCGGTATGGTGGTCACCTAATCTGTTTTTTCCGGTAAAATCCTAAAAAAAAAAACAAGTCTTTGTAATATTAAAAAGAAACACTAGAAATTGAGATAGACGAGCATGAGGAGTGTAGCGCTTGGAAGAACTTGAGGGGTAACAGAATCACCAAAGGAGAATGAGGGAAGGAGTGTACATCAAATTGATAGAGGAGAAAAAAATAAAAGGGAGTCACCAAAGGAAGAAAATGAGGCGTTTTAAGTAACTATTCTTACATGAAACTTAAAAGAACTGAGACGTTTTCCTGGGAGAACTTGTTCAATGTTTGGTGCAATATATATTTCCTTGCAAGGAAATGCACAAAAGTTTCTGCTAAAGTTTGTTCGAAGGAGGCCACAGAAAGGTTAAAGCCTGCACACTTTGCTACAAAAACATGTTTAGGACTTCGTTTGCATGGTACTGATTTTACAAAAATATATTCCTATTAACTTAAAAAAAAGGTGCAGATCCGTAAATAGCCATCAACATAGTATATCCTTGGTGAACATGATTACTCAGATAAGTTACACTTTTTTAAATCTATTTTTACTACCTCTATACATATCCTCTTTGACTTACCCTTCCCCTTGATGTGTTATCAACCTTCATTGCCAAAGTTTTCATTACCGCGCCGTTGCCGGCTTATGTTGGAGATGCCCAAACTACCTCAAATGGATTTTTCTAATTTTATCCCTTATTGTTTCTACCCCTAAATGCTCTCGAAAGCGCTTTTTTTTTATTATTATTCATAGTTTTACCAAATATCCACCTCAACATTCTCATTTATGCTACATCTAGTTTGTGCATATGGTGTTTCTTGATTGGCCAATAATATGCTCCATAGGTTATAGCTGGTCTAATCACTTTCCAGTAATAGAAGAAGGGATCAGTGATGAAGTCATTTTCATTCAATACCTCATCTGAAAGGTAATCTTCTTCATCAAGATCAGACTCCGGATCACTGTCCTGGTGGTCATCATCCATGAGTGGCAGCATTGTGGGGGAGAACCCATTCGCCATTTGAGTCTTCCGAATCTGAAGGTGGAGAACGCTTCAACTCGAAGATGCGGTTGCAGTTTGAGACCTGCAACTCATCTTTTTCTTCATTGAGGGGGAGAAGGAAATCTGCCAAAGTAATGGGTCTCCTCATTAGGTCAGAAGATCCTACTAGTACCTTCTTCCTTGGTGCAAGTTTAGCTTCCTCTTTTGTTTCTTTTATAGGCTGTGCCTTGACCATTCGACGGGAGTTGTGAATTGATCTTTTCATCTTCTTCCTTTCGGAAGTAGACCTTGCCTCTACTGTTTTCCAGCCGTCATCACTTATAAGATCAGGATGCACCCGTATCACTTCCAGATGCTGTGCTGACCTAGACAAGTTTGTCATTATTTTTGACTTTATTAATTAGTCGAAACTCCACCGTTTTTGGTATGATAGGCCCAATGTTGGTAGGTTCAAATGATCCGAATATACCATGTTGACTGACGCAGTATCACATTGCTGATCAATTAAGTTGTATAACTCCTTTAGCCAACATATCTTGTATTCTCTCATTCAAAACGAAACATTATTTCAAAGGATGAGAAATCATTCGATGATAGGGGCAGTAGTTTGGATCATTCGTTCTTCCTTCCTGACTGGGTCTTTTGGAAGAAGGGAGTTCTAATTTCCCATGCTCCAGCAGAGTCTTGAAAATATATTCAATATTTTCATCGAAAGAGTACTTGGCATTTTTCCTCCTTTCATAGTCCTCCTTCCTAGCGGCTTTGTCCTTAGGATCTTGTGCCTTTCTGGGAGTTTTTGAAGTTTGGATGTGCAGAAGGTGTAGAAGTTTGAACTCTTTGGGACTTGTGCTTCTTATCAAGTTCCTCACGGCAATGGCTGATTCCAGTAATTTAGACATGAATTTAGTTTTAACACTGATTACCATTTGCTTAATCTCAGGTTTGAGATTAGCCTTGCATATATCTACTGCCGACTTCTAAGAGATAGGTTCCTTGCATCTATAAGCCAATGCTCTCCATCTATTTATGAAGCCCTGAACATACTTGTTCTCTCCTTGTTTGGATTGACCGATATTTTGGGGATCTTTTGCCTGATTCTGTATCGCGGCAAAATATCATCGCGGTATGGGCCGATACCGGTCCATCTCGGCTGATATGAACTGGTATCGGCCGAGATTTTAAACCATGGTCCTCTGAAACTTGTGAGGTTAAAAATCCAAACCGTTCATGTGTTGTGGGTGCGACCCAGGGTGCTCATGGGTCGGGCTTGGTATATATAATATTGGCAAATTTTGTAATTGGACAAGTTTGGATGAATTGATAGAAACCGTAAAGCCTGGCCTAGTCCATGGGTCAAGTGCATGTAATGTAATGATAAATTGTCCAAACAATTATGGAAAGTCTATAGGACTAAAAAAAACCTGGTTTGGCCCAACCCGGCTCGGCTTTAGGGCTGATAATCTGGCCCGTGTCAAGACCGGGCTGGATATGGGTCTATATCTCTAAAATTGGGCCAAGCCTAATATGCCTCGGCCTTAGCCTGACTCAAGCCATTAAAACCCCTAATTGGATGGGTTATTGAAAAATTTCACCCTAAAAAAGAAGATATATAAGATAGAGCTCATGGTGACAATGATTGGTAAAGAATATTTAACTTATGTACGTATTTCATAATTGATCAATTGTGCAATAAAGTCGTCTTCTGTTGGAATGAAATTTTGGATGAAGGACCCACTTAAGGGTATGAAGTTTTCATGAATAGGATCGCTAGTTAGCCTTACAAATCTAAACCAAATAAGGAAAGGAAAAAGAAAAATGAGAAAAAAAAAACCTGTCCTTTATAGTGCTTAAGTGGGCCAAAACTTCCTTTTGTCAACCTGGTCAAGTGTAAATCACGTGTTCCATTCACATCTTTTATCTGGATCGGTTAAGATTTAATGGCTGAGCTCCGCTCATGGGTTTCAATGATCTTAATTTAAGGTATGGCAATGGAATAGAGGCGTGATTAAATATATATATATATATATATAAATTGTAGTGTACCCAATTTTCAAAAATAATATAAGGGCTTCTGTTTCACTCTTTTTTTTTATTCTCGTAATAGTTTTGATAACGAGTTTATGGGAGGAGGTGTTTAGTCCTTTGCTTCCAATATACAACTGGAATACAAGATGGAATCTACTGACTCCCTCTCATTAATTTTTAACTTATCACATTTGTTTAAGCTCATTTATGCCTTGGGTGTGTAAATTAAGGGTAAAAAGGGTACGTAAATAAGGCCATTTATACACTCAAATTTTCACACCTATTCAAGTCTGAAAGTGATTCATTCACACCCCTCTTGTAAAAAGGTGCCAGTAATCTCTTTTACATGTGATTGCATTCTTGTGGGGGATATCAACTATCTTTGTTTTTTTTTCTCATTCTTGTAGGCCCCATATTTTTAATCCAAAATAATTATTTTATTTTTATTGAACTAATAAACTCTAGATCTTGAAGCTGATTATCTTAAATCTTCAAAGATTTTGAGTAATTTGTCAAAATATCCCAACCTATAGATCTAATTCTCTACACTTCTGTGGGCCTTGAATTCACGATCCAAACCTTTCAATATTCTTGTATTGATTATCAACATTAGGACATTTAGTTTCATGTGGTTCATGGATTATGAGAAATTTGTGAAAAAGTCCAAGAAATTCAAATACATGATGTACTCATTTACTCATGCAGAGATGCTGATTTTGACAAACATGGTAATGTGTTTCACATGTGTACCATTTACATATTCAAAATTTACATATGTAAATCTCATTTTCCTATCACTTGTAAAATGCAAACTGTTGAGTTCATGAATTTGCACATCGACGCATTATTTTAGGATGAATTAGGAGTTTAATTATGTGAATTGCATCATTATTCATCTAATTCCATCATTTCATATATTTTCACCTAGGAACCTGAATTTTCATACTTTTCATACATTTTCTGCATTAACTTAAAATGTTTTGTAAATTTTCTCTGAAGAGTCTCAATTGGAGTAGAAGTCTGTCCGGATGGGTCTCGATCCAATATGGGCTCTTCGGTATTAGATGTGTTGAATTGGAATGTGCAGAAAATGAGAATTGCAGGCTTCTGTCACGGAACCCATTTTCAAGCACACATAGTCATCTTGGGCCCTGCATTTAGTAAATTGAAAAATTCATCACGTGGACCCCACACACAGGCCATGTGCAAATCAATCAAAGGAAGGGTCTACTCATTATGTTAGTTGAAGAGTCCTCACTACAGTAGAATACTTCTCATAGGGCACACTGTTCAAGCAGATGAAATGTCTCACATGGCAGGGTCCGCAGTTATTGTAGATTTGAAATTATTAATGGATAATTCAAAGAGTACAATTCTGATTGGAATAAAAGAAGAAGAGTTTGAATCATCCACATCTGACCTCTTTTCGAAAATGAAAGTTGTGCAGAGATAGAATCCATTGCAAATCAAATTTCAAAAGTTAATCCCGTTTTTCTAAGGATAACTCATATTCAAATGGCCATAACTTTCAATCCGACCGTCGGATCGATAACCTACCATTGGAAAGCTTATTTAGAGTAGATATTCGTAGAGCCCAAGAATGTGAAAATCAAAACTATATTGACAAAGTTATGGGCCCAGAGATTTTCATGTTTATTTTTAGACTGGATTGCAATTAAATCCACACCGTTGATAATCAATTGCTGCACATCCCTTGTGGGACCCCATCTGAAGATTAGTCGAGCCATCTAGAGGTTTCCAGAAGCTTCCGCCTCATTTAAATTAAAAAATGATAAGAGATATACTTTATCATGAAGATAAATCAAATTTGCAGAGAAGGTGTCCCAATTCAATGTATCTGTAAGATAATTGGAGTTATAATAGGAACCAAAGGAAGTTGGATGCCATTATTTCTCTCTCTCCTCTTTCTCTTCTTTCCCTAATTAATAGGATTTAAGAGTTATTTTTGGGTATTCTGGAGCTCTGTTCCAGAAATTAGGATTTTTAGAAGAGAGATTTCTGAGAGTCCATTGTACAAGGAGATGCTATCAATGAAATTATTTATGGAGTTCTTTTCAATGGCTGGCAAGATTTCTGGATTAGAGTGCACAGATGAAGCTAAGTAGATCTTTAATTTAATCTATGTGATTCTTTTATTACTTTCTTGTCTCTTTTAAATACATGCTTTATTAGGATAATAAATCTGTCTTCATGCCTTAGGCAGCCTCTATTTTGATTTCTAATGAAAATAGTTTGATGATTTATACTTATTTTGATAGATTATGCTTAGGGCTGAGATCCTTTGATAGTTTATGCTTAATTTGATGAGTCATGCTTATGATTTTTCATTCTTTTATGAGGTGAAGGAGGGCTTGAGTTGTGACCTTATTCTTTTTATTAAAAAATAATTTTTGCAAAAGACAAATCCTCCGGATCCGAAACATCGATTTGTTTCTGATCTGAGTTATTTTGAGACAAAGAGTAGAATAATTGCATGAATGGATTGATTATCTTGCTTAGTGGATTCTGGATGCTCTGATCTGTTTTATATATTTAATTAGTTTGTGTTTCTAAGTTCTTCTAGTATTTCTTGGATCTCAATTATTTATTATCTTTGAATAAAAAAAATCAGATTTTAAATTTTAACTAAGTAGTGCTCCATGTGGGATCGACCTGTAATTGCCACTGTCTCAACAAGATAATTGTGCACCTGCAGTAATTTTAATGGATTGATTTAATTCACATCACAAACAACTTACCTTTTTAGTAAAATGAAGCTTCAATGAGATGGTGGCCACCTTCCAACCATCCAACCTGGTGAGATGACATAAATGAATGTTGTAGTGAGTGTAGGTGTGTGAGTTCAAATCTCTTGTAAAACTTAAAAAATGAATGCCTCTTGAATCTATCCTGATTGCTGTTTTTATAAATGTACCAGGTTTCTTTCCCCCTCTCAATGTTAATTGATGTCAATAATCATTAGCTAAGGGCATGCTTTCGCATTGAATACATGGGAAGTAAATACATCGGAATTCTCAGTCAAATGAACTCCATAAAAGGATTATGAAAAAAAAAAAGTGAAGGTGAAGGATGTTAATGCAGTGATGTAGATGCAACTCTAAATACTTTCCTAGGACTTGAATTACTAGTGTGGTGCTTGTGTATGCATTTCCCACCTCTCCTTGATTCATTTTCCATTAGAGGATATCGCTTGGGCTGCATATGGGCCGACTTGGTTGCTTCTCCCATTTTTATTGTAATTTTGTTTTTTTCCATGCATTTTTTTGAAGCGTTTCATTGTACCTTTCCTTAGAATTGATTTTGGGATTCACATCCTCCTTTTTTTTTAAGGTAAGTACTCACACACACTCACCCAAATCTTCTCACCATTAGTGCTATGGCCAAGAATTGATCCGTGGTTGTTTCTGGGGAAGAAAGGTACCTTACTAATTGAGCTACCAGTTGATGTGCTTGGTATTTACATCCTATTTATTTATATAAAAAAAATTGGAGAAACATGATACACCCCAGTGGTATTGGTGTCTCATCTCACACAGCTTCCGAGAAATAGATCCCCGGGGTGAGTAGGTTATCACATGAGTAGACCCGATCTAGCCAAAACAAAACAAGAAAAGAAAACGGGAAAAAAAATAGGGATAAAAGTTCAATTTTGTTTTTTCCTTTTTCTAGGAACATGACCTGAGCCCATAATATCAAGGTTGCAATAGGAGAGACACCTCGATTGTCAATCCAATGATGAAAAAAAATATGAGGATTATAAATCTAACTGTGGGAACGTCAAAGACCATTAATTAATTCAATGATAGAAAATATGTGGGTTGTCGATCGTATGGTGGAAACACCTTAGATTATCGATCCAACGATGAAATACATGAGGGTTAACGATCCAATGGTAAAGGCATCATAGATCATTGATCCAACATGGATTGTCAATCGCATGGTGGAAGAATCACAGGTCATCAACCCAATCATGAAAATTGAGTTGATTACCAAACAAATGGTGAAAATACTCAAATCCAAGTCCAATTAATGCTAAGGCCCATTATAGCCCAAATGATGTCTAGCCCAATTAGGGATGTAAATGGATCTCCGATTCTCCGATTACCCGAAGGTTCCGACCTGCTAAAAACCAGATATGGGTCCTTATTTAGGCCCCAATAAGTAAATGAGTTTGGGTTTGGGTCCGGTTCTACCTTGGTTTGGACCTGTGGACCCGAGACCCGACATATTACCTAAATTCTCGAAAATCTCTCCTAAAATCATATATTTTTTTAATATCATTCTCTACCTAGATCTGGACTCGTCCCATATATGATTCTGGTTCAGGTTCCGGAGCCAAGAAACCAGTTCCGAAACGGTTTCGGGTCCGGATCTGGTTCTACCTTTTCCTTGACGGTTCCTGTCCCGGGTCCACCATGTACCCGGACCAGAACCGACCCATTTACAACCCTAAGCCCAATGAACTTGAAAGCTTCAAAAGAGATATCAAAGACCGAATGTTATGATGCAAATTGGCCATTTATTTGCTCCTTTCATTTTACATGTAAAGAAAAAAGCAGATCAAGAACTAGAAACAAGCTCCTTTATCTTAGGTAAGTGTAACACCTGTTAAAGGGGCTGGATAAATGAGACACCTACTAATGAACCACATCCGAATGGACTGAAACGTTGGATCGAGGGTTGAATATTTTTTTGAATAAAAAGCTATTAAACTCGTGGGTCACAGATCGATGAAGGGGTTAGGGGCATGGGTTTAGGCTCAAACTTGATAATTGGGGTGGTCTCACATAAATCTTTCCATCTCTGCGATCCCATCCCCAAATGGGGCCCAATTGAAAATGTTCTCATATAATATGTGAGAACTAGTTCTCACTTGAATATTACCGCTATTGTATTTATCTATCTTTTTTTTTTCTTTTATTATACTTTGTAATCTAGCACTATTGGGAGTTGCAATTTTTTTCTTTTTGATTTTTGTGGGATATTATAAAATGCATAAATATTTTTTAATTTTGGAAACTCCAATATTAAATTTGTATTAGTTTCTTATTTTACATAAAATTGTACCATTTTTTAAAAGTACTTTACATTATATATGGTAGTACGTAGGCTCCACAAACTCTACTGTATATCCTCTTTTGAAATGAGTTGCTGTGGTAGCAACTCCCGCTCCCACACACCCTGCCAGGGCTCGATCCCTGGCAGGGTGGTTTCCAGTTCCTCCTCATGGCCACTGAGCCAGATCAGTAAAAAAAAGAAATGAAGCAAAGAGTGTTTACTGAAGCAATAGTGGATCTGTATCCATTTATTTTTGTCTTCCGAAACATACAATTGGCATACTTGCATTAGTTAGGCAATGTACTGATTTTCTAATTGCTTTGGGATCTTCATGTCTTCTTATGGTTCTAATGGGAACCATGAAGGCAAAGCGTGTGAGAAATTTTGGAGATGAGATTATATTTTACACACGTTTTTCTCCTTGGCTGGACCCAGGAGCGAACCTTACCATGGGAAAGAAGCCTGCTTTCACAATAGAAGGATCCATGATCAAATACTGGTCAGTTAGGTGAGAAACGAGTACCATTCAACGAGGAATCCCTTATTCTCTTTATTTTATCTTTCCTGATCCTTAAATAAAATCAAATTCCAACATACTCTTATCCTACTATTGATGAACCTTACATAATCAAACAAGAGAACAGGCGGCCTTCGGCTTTCTAAATCTATGTTAACTTCTCTAAATTCCTTCATCATGTGCTTGATCAGACCCAGGGAAAAAGTTTTGTAGTCTAGCTTCTTTTTTCTGCATGCAGTTCACAGAGGTTCATGTGACTGACGTTGTAATTTGACCAAGCCCCATGCCTGCACGTCAAAAGGAGTGAGCTAGGTACATGGGCTGTCATTTCCCACTAGGCAATAGATAAGACTTTCTTGTAACGCAGGAGGGATTAAACCTTGACTCAAGGCCCCAAATCCATGCATTTCTTATCAAAGAGATTAGAAAGAGTATTTAATTTAGAGGCTCCCATAATGCATGTGTCATTAAACTTGGATGAAAGCAGCTTTCAATGATACTCACCATTCATTTAAGTTTCCTTTTACATGCTCTTTTGGACCCTCGACTGGGGCATTGGAACCAGAGGCAGACCCAACTGGTACAAGCTCGTGGGTACGACCGCACCCATTAAATCACAGTATGCTTTCAAAACCAATATATAAAATCCATATCCACTTCAAAAAATTCAATAAAAATCATGGTTCCACCCTCAAAATCCATATGAAAGCCCTCATCCTCAGTTTTCCCCAAAAACTAAACTACCTAATAGGTTTGCATCCCTCAAATAAAAATCCTGAGTCCGCCATTGATTGGAATTCTTATCCTTTGATTATCTTTCATCCAACGACTGGGTTTCAGGTTTGAGTATGATGTTCTTCAAAAGCCCTACACTTTTAAAAAAGTGGTGACTATCCCTTCTACCCTTGTTTTTTTTTCTATGGTGAAGCAAGGTGCCCAGCTCTTACGTTGTTCTTTTGCAATGTTGACTCAAAGCATGACTAGTATATATAATTAAGCATATTGTTCGGAACCAAGAGTAATCTTACACCCACAAAAAAAAAAAAAAATGTAATCTTATACAGAAATGGGGGATCACAGGATTAATGGGTGATCTGAGCGTCAAGAAAACATCCCAGATTACATATAGGAGTGAATTGTAAACTACCCTAATCTATCAGCCCCTGAAGTCTTCTATGCTATAAAATTTCCACCCAGTGCCAGCGTTCCCTGGCACTGTGTAGAAGTGATGCCTCTTTACCACTGAGGCAAGTTAGGGTTCTTGACTTAATGCTCAATTATACCAAAACAATGTTGTGTAAAGCTCTTACAAAGTAATATATAAAATACTTAATTGGGCCAGGCTGGGTTAAGAGCCACCAAAACTAAAACCTGTCATGAACCCAACAGATCTACTACCGAACTCATCCTTAATAGGAGCAATATTTATGGAGGGTCGCCCGTTTTAACCTGACATATTGCCATTTCTATTGTTTTGGACCTAACGCAATTAAAAAAACATTAAACAAACTAGCTTTTAAGGGCCTTTGAATTTCTCCAAAGCTAGAATCCAAAAAAAGAAAAATCACTTTTAAAAGTTCGACCAGACACAGTGAGCCGTTATCTTTTCTTGTCTTTTATTAAGTTTTTCCCCTTAGTTCGGAAGTTCTTCTTTAATTTTTTTCATTTAATACTTTAATAGAATATTCTATAAAATGTGTTGTTTAGTAAGAGGAAATTTGGAAAAAGAGTAAATATTTCATTTAATACAATTTTGAATTTCTTTTATCATGTTGGTATCCCTGAGGTCTTTGACCAGATTAGACTAATCCCCCCAGGTGGTGCCCCTAAATCCACACTGGGAAGATTTGAGGTTGTTTCGAACACGAGACTTAGGGAGCAAACCCAAGCTTTGTGAGACTCCACCAACTCCCAGGTGGAAAATACAATGATGTACTTCACTAGGCCATTTGATTTATAGCTCTAAGTTTGGGGAAAAAAAATCCTCTCTCGTCTCTCTCTTTATATTTCAATTTTTTCTTGAATTTTGAAGGACTCTATATCTTCTAATTATAACTTGTAGGAATTGTTAGTCTATTATCAACATGAACTCTAAGATCGAGAACATTATGATTATCTCATGTAGGATTTAATCTTAGATAGATTAAAGATTACCTCCAGACATCCTAATGCAGAGAGCTTTCCGATCATGCTGTCTGATGCTGTTGTTGGTTGATGTTGAGATCCGTCCAATAAGAGATTATGAAATAATTTCGATTTCTCTCTCATTGCCTATAAATCTTAATGTGTTGAATTTCGTGAGTGAGTCTTTGTGATGGAGGAAAGACTCTATTTTATAGGTGGAGAGAGGACTGAATTCCCAATTAGGATTCCATTAGTTTTAATCTCAACCATCCATCAAGGTAGAGTTTGTTATGGAATATATCTCATTAGAAAACCGTATTTGAGTAAAAGATAGCATGTATCCTATGAAAACGGGATTCCTATAATGACCCCAATTTATGGAAAGGTAATGACTTGTGGTCTAAGTAAAAGACCTAAAAGTAATTTCCTTACAGTCTCCCACTTGGTCAATAGGAAGATCCATTAATGTTTTTCATTTTAGGAATCATAAGGCGCGCATTATATGCTAAACACTTCTTTAGTCGGTTATCATAAGTGTCTTGGCTAATTCGGTTGTGAATGAGAGTCATGGTGTGCACACATTATTTTGCAACATGCTTACTTCCATGTACTACGTCATTTACAACCTACATAACTAGACCATAATAAGAGATTGACGTAATGGTCTCATAATGTCTTTGTTTAAAGACTTTTTCTGTTTATTATTCATCCAAACATAAATATGTACACAATGGAAAAAACAGAAATGGCAGATGTAGAAATGCATTAAGAGCTCAATAAATGTCCAATACAAGTAGAGAAATAAAAGGCAGAAAATGATAATTAAGAACTATCTTCAAGACCCATGCTTTCAGTATGACCCTGAAAGGTCTTTGGAGGTAGTCCTTTCTTGAATATGTTTGCAATCATGAAATCTGTACGTATAGACTCAATTATAAATTTCTGTAATCTAACATCTTGCTTCAGTGATAGATATTTAAGGTCCATGTGTTTGGCTCCCTTAGATATCCTGTCATGCTTGGAGAAGAAGGTTGCAGCGTCATTGTCACAGTAAAGAGTTAATGGCTTAGAGATGAAACTCAAAGCTCCAAACTGAGAGATAAAATTACGCAACCATGTTCCCTGAATTGCGGCCTCATAACATGCCACATATTCAGCCATCATGGTGGATGTGTAAAGTAACTCGGATTTCTGGCTTTTCCATGATATTGCACCTCCACATAAAAGATACACATAATCAAGAGTGCAAAGTCTGGTGTCAGGACATCCAGCAAAATCTGAATCTGAATAACCAGTCACCTGTAGGTGACTTGATTTTCTGTATGTGAGCATATAATTCCTTGTTCCCTTGAGGTATCTCAGCACTTTCTTTGCAGCTTTCCAATGAGCGATTCCTGGGTTACTTTGAAATCTACCCAGCATGCCAACAACATGACTAATGTCAGGTCTTGTACAGACCTGTGCATACATCAGACTCCCTACAAGAGAAGCATAAGGATATTTTTCCATTTCTTTATGTTCCAATTCGTTCTGCGTACACTGCGTAAGATCAAGTTTGTCTCCTTTATGCAATGGAATAGGACTAGAGGAACATGTCATCATGCCAAATCTCTCAAGAACTTTGTCAATATATGCTTTCTGAGACAACCCCAAAATACCAAGTGACCTGTCTCGGAATATTTCTATTCCTATCATATAGGAAGCCTCACCCATATCTTTCATTTCAAAATTCTTAAAGAGATAATCATTTATAGCATGTAATAAACCAAGGTCGTTACTAGCCAGTAATATGTCATCAACATACAGAACCAAAAATATGAACTTACTCCCACTGATCTTGAGGTATATGCAAGGGTCAACCATGTTTTTAGTGAAATCGAAGGCAGTAATGATTTCATGAAACTTTAGGTACCATTGCCTCGAAGCTTGTTTCAGTCCATATATTGATTTCTTAAGTTTGCAGACCATGTCTTCCTGACCTTCAATTATGAAGCCTTCAGGTTGACACATGTACGCTTCTTCTTCTAAGTCTCCATTAAGAAAGGCAGTTTTCACATTCATTTGATGTAACTCGAGGTCATAGTGAGCTATTAATGCCATGATAATTCTAAGAGAATCCTTCCTGGACACAGGGAAAAATATCTCAGTATAATCAATGCCTTCTTTCTGATTAAAACCTTTTGCAACAAGCCTGTCTTTATGTCGTTCAATATTACCTTTGCAGTCGCGTTTGGTCTTGAAGACCCATTTACAGCCAACTGGTTTGTGTCCTGGAGGCAATTGAAAAACTTCCCATACTTGATTTTCATCTATAGATTTCAATTCATCCGTCATGGCATCAATCCATTTACTAGAATTAACATCCTTAATGGCTTGTGAATAAGAAATCGGATATTTAATTGTCCCTTCTTCAGATTCTACTTGGTAAAGCATGTAATCATTGGAAATAGCTGATCTCCTTTGTCTTTGAGACCTTCTTAATGCTGGTTCCTCTGGTGCTTCATCCATATGTTTATTGGCGACAATCTCATTATGGAGTTGTTGATCATTGATTGGGTTTTCCTCATTGTTAAATAGTTCAACAACGGGAGGGTTTCCAACATTTTTCGGAATAGAGGGTAAAGGGATAGGTACCCTGATTTCCTGAATGATCACATCTTGAGGTTTATTACTCTCACTGATTTCGCCATTCTCAAAGAATCTAGCATTACCGGTTTCAATAATTCTCGTACTATGGTTAGGGCAGTAAATCCTAAATCCTTTGGACTTTTCTGGGCAACCTATAAAGTAACCACTTATCGTTTTAAGGTCCAATTTCTTTTCATGTGGATTGTAGACTCTAGCCTCAGCTGGACAACCCCAAATTTGGAGATGTCTTAAACTAGGTTTCCATCCTTTCCACAGTTCAAATGGTGTTTTTGGAACTGCCTTACTGGGAACCCTGTTCAAGATATAAACAGCTGTGCTGTAGAGCATCCATCCATAAGGATATAGGTAAGATAGCATGACTCATCATAGATCTAACCATTTTCATATATGTACGATTTCGCCTTTCAACTACACCATTCTACCATGGAGAGTCAGGCGTTGTGTATTGGGCAACAATTCCAAGCTTTTGGAGAAGTTTTGCAAAAGGTCCAGGATGTTGTCCTGTTTCGTCATACCTACCATAAAATTCACCACCTCTATCTGACCTTATGATTTTCACTTTTCTATCTAGTTGCCTTTCGACTTCAGTAATAAACACTTGTACAGCATTCACAGACTGAGATTTATCATGCAACAAGTATAAATAGCAGTAACGTGAGTAATCATCAATAAAGGTAATGAAGTACTTTTCTCCCCCAAAGGTTGGAACATCAAAGGGTCCGTAAATGTCTGTATGAATTATTTCAAGAAGCTGAGTACTTCTTGTGGCTCCTTTCTTTATGTGTTTTGTTGGTTTGCCTTTAATACAATCCACACATACCTTAATATTAGTAAAATCTAGATTCGGAAGGACACCATCTTTTATTAATCGTTTGATTCTTTCACTGGATATGTGACCCAGTTTTTTATGCCACAAGAAATAAAAGTCATTTTTGGATGACTTTCGTTTGGTTTCCTTAGAATGCATGGTAAGATGAGTTTCAGCAATTTGACTATTAAGATGAAACTTGTATAGCCCATCAAATAAAATTCTAGAACCAATACGACTAGAATTTTTAAGTAAACTGAAATTACCATTTCCTAATTCAAACGTGTGACCAACTTTATCAAGTGCGCTTACAGAAACTAAATTATAGGAAATAGACGGAACATAAAGAGTTTGACATAAGTCTAACTGATAACCGCTATCTAAAACAAGACGAAAAGTGCCAATAGCTTCAACTGGGGCTTTGTCTTTGTTGCCCATAAAAAGGAAGTTCTCACTTGGGTTTATGGTTTGGATCGTAAGGAATCTCTGCATTGAATTGGAAACATGAACATTAGCACCAGTGTCAATCCACCAAGTATCAGAAGAAACATAAGTAAGATGTGATTCAAAATAGCTTACGAAACCCATAGGGTTACCTTTCTTTTCGAACCATTCTTTACGTTTAATGCAGTCTGCCTGAAAATGTCCAGGTTTCTTGCAAAATTTGCATACGTTTTCCTTCTTTTTCTTTTTGGGGTTCTGACTAGTCTCATTAGACTTGGGTGGTGCCCTTTTCTGGCCTGAATTTTTCTTTCTCCCAGCTTTGTTTCCAGCTCCTTGAACGAGATGAGTTACTTTAATACCTTGTTGATTCAGCCTGGCCTCCTCTTGAACCAGTTTATTGGCCAATTCATTCACTATCCATTTTTCCGTAATAGTATTGTAGTGAATTTGGAAAGGCCCGTATTGAGGAGGTAAACTATTTAGGATAAATTGGACGAGAAAAGCGTCATCCACGGATAGTCCCAAATTCTTTAGTTTAGCAGCAAGGTTGGTCATCTCAATGACATGCTCATGCATTGAGCGAGTGCCATCAAACTTCATGGTTGTAAGATCTGCCATTAGTTTCCCACCAAGGGATTTGTCTGCAGTCAGCTTAAACCTATCTTCAATGGCCTTCATATAGTCCTTAGCATTCTCAGGTGTAGGAAGGATGTTTTGATGTTGGTATCAATAGTCATTCGCAAAAACATAGTGCTTAGTCTGTCAGACCTCTCCCAAGCATTAAAGATGGTCTTTTCCTCAGCGTTACTTGTTTCAGTGAGTGAAGCTGGAATATCTTTACGAAGAGCCATATCCAGTTCAAGTACCCCCAATGTGAACTCAACTTGCTCTTTCCATTCGGAGAAGTTGGTTCCATTGAGCTTAGTGACAGAGGTAGCATGCGAATTCAGATTAGTGGGTACAATAACTGCAATAGAGATATAATAATAAGGCTTTAATTAAAATAAGACAACACATGCATAATATATGAATATATATGATAAGAAAATCTAGGTGCTCCTGTGGGTAGTCACTATAATTTCTACACATTATACCATCTAAGGTCATCATATTCAAGGTGGTGTAAATGAGTGATGTTACTTTTAATTAGAACAAGTAAGATATCTTTGGTCCATGTATGAACAAACACTCCTTAATTATTGTTCAAACATATGAATATAATCCGCCTGTGGGCGACTAAATGCTTCATGCGCTTGAACAATGGGAAAAGTAAATATTATGATGGTACGATTAGGGCCAAATTTCAGTATTTAATTGTTATGGTCACTGTGGTGAGACCTAACCTTAAGCATACAACTTTGGTGATTAAAATTAGCTTAATATGAATAGATAACATTATATATTGCATGGATACATGATTGATCATTCGTTATATGAAAAATACTGATAAAGAAGGCCGAGCCCCGTTGGGCAGTCCTCCGTGGCGAACAAAAAATCTTTGAGGCATTATTTCATTGATTATAAAGAAATATACTAAAGATAATCAGCATAATACGAAATAATTATGAAAATATGATCCAACTATATGTCCTATTTTCTGTCATCCTTTTTGATCATCTGTCTTTATCTTTAATTGCTTCAAGAACGCCATCTTCAGTCTCGAAACAGCCTCCACTTCAGTTCCGACGTTCCAGTTACAGATCTATTTAACTATTATATTAAATTTTTACTCACGCAGGAGTTTAATACATAACGAAAGAAAAAATTCAAAACTTTAAATAAATCAAGATCAAACAGTCGTGGTCAAATTAAAATTGCGAAATATCATAAATATAAACCATTCATGCAGGCCATAATAGTTGGATCGATATATTACTGCAAAACAGAGTTAGAAACGGATCTAATTTTGCCGATTATGGCAATGCCTAGTTATCCTAATTAATGGACGATCATGTGTTCTCCAATAACCATGCTCTGATACCACATGTTAGTCTATTATTAACATGAACCCTAAGATCGAGAACATCATGATTATCACATATGGGATTTCATCTTAGATAGATTAAAGATTACCTCCAGACATCATGATGCAGAGAGCTTTCCGATCCTGCTGTCTGATGCTGTTGTTGATTGATGTTGAGATCCGTCCAAGAAGAGATTATGGAATAATTTTGATTTCTCTCTCCTTGCCTATAAATCTTAATGTATTGAATTTCGTGAGTGAGTCTTTGTGATGGAGGAAAGACTCTATTTTATAGGTGGAGAGAGGACCGAATTTCCAATTAGGATTCCATTAGTTTTAATCTCAACCATTCATCAAGGTAGAGTTTGTTATGGAATATATCTCATTAGGAAACCGTATTTGAGTAAAAGATAGCATGTATCCTATGAAAACGGGATTCCTATAATGACCATAATTTATGGAAAGGTAATGACTCGTGGTCTAAGTAAAAGACCTAAAAGTAATTTTCTTACAGGAATAAATTTATATTGTAATTGTCGTCAATTGTTTCCTCATGCAAATGTCCATTTTTTAGTTGCCTATACTTGGCACGGGTATACGATCATGTTCATAACTTATATCAATAAGGCGAGAACTACCAAAAAAAGAAAAGAAGGCCTTTAGCGGCGAATGAAACTACCTTTAGCAGTTTTTTTTTTTTTTTTCCTCACCGCTAAGGTACTTTTTTGTGGCAAAAATCTTTTTCCAATCCCAAAAAGTGCCATTATGGTCTGCTTTTGGACCGTCTCAGAGTTATTTGTGGCAATGGGAAAAAAAACCCTACATCTCAGCCCAACCGCTGCTAAAGGCTACTTTTTATTTTTTTGGTAACTATACAAGGGGTTGGTTAGTTAGTTGGCAACCTAACTTTTCGCTTTGGTGACCAGGGTTGACTCTTGTCTCCCCCCCACTCTTCGCATGTGCTGGTTCTTCTATCCCTACATGTGTTGTTCTCTGTCCTCGTGTGTTCGAGTCTTATGGCTCCCAGTCCCCCCGTTAGTTGGATACTGAAAAAAAAAAAAAACTTGTAACAACAAGGCAAAGCGTTGAGAAATTTGATATGGATTTTATATTATATCATATGATCCTTAAATATAATCAAATTCTTCCGTAATCTTACAATTGATGAGTCTGATCAAGAGTCAAAGAAAGAACACGAGGCTGCGGAGCTTTCTAAATCCCATCATGATGTGCTTGATCAGAAACACAATCTGAGGAAGAAAGTTTTGTAGGCTTCTTTTCTCTGCTTGAGGCGCGAAGTCTTCATGGGACTGACCTTGTCATTTGACCAAGCCCCATGTCTAAACATATTAAAAACAAGTGGGGTGGTAGGCTTTCTTATCACAATACACATAAGAGGGATTAGCCCTTGATTCAAGGTCCCAAATCCATGCATTTCTTATCAATGAAATTACTTGAATGTCCATAGAAGAACATTTTAAATGCTCCCATAATGGAGATAAATCATTAAACTTGGATCAAATATCTCCCTCAATGATACTTCTAACTTCACCATTCACTTATATTTTCCTTTCACGTGCCATTTTAGACCCTCCACTGTGGCATTGGAATTACCTTTATCCTATGATTATCTTTTATCCAACAACTACGATTTGGGTTTTATTATGATGTTTTTCCAGAGCCCTCCACTTGTAAGAAAGGTGGCAATCATCCCTACTACCCTTATTCTTTCCAATACTGACTCAATGATGAGTGTGATTAAGCATATTGTTTGAAATCAATGAGTAATCTCAAACAGAAATGGGGGATTAATGGGTGACCTGAATCTCATCAAATGTGTAATAAGGCCTGATGCATGTGTGGGCCCAGCTTTCATTCATCCACACCATTGATCTTGTGGGTCCAGTGTTTGGTGGTTGTTGTCCCAAAAATATTCCAGATTGGAAGTTCCTTGACACTAACGATCTTCGGTCTTTCATTAGCAGTGACTGGGCCATTCGTCTAAGGGTTCTAATTGTTTCATCATGGTGGGTTTTCTGTCCATCCTAGCTTTGACCAATCAGATCAACAATCCAGACAAAATTAAACAATGGGCCTACTAATGCATAATAGGTGGCCTCACTACCACATAATTCTAGTGCTACCCCTTGAGTGGAAGGACTAGAGCTTTACAGCGTGAGTGGAATGACCAATTGAAAATCTAAATAGTACAGCTTAAAATGATTTCTTTGTACCGGATATTCTTTTTCTTACCCTTCTTACCATTGGCGGATTCAGAATTTTAATTTGAGGGGTACGAGCCTTGATAGTTAATTAGATTTTAGGGGCACATTGAGGACTTTCTTGTGAATTTTGAAAGTGGGCCCATCATTCTTAATGAATTTTTGAAATGCACCGCGGTTAAATGAGTGCGGCCGCACCCGCGTGGTTATGCCTAGGTCCGCCTCTCCTTCTTCGTGTCTTCTTTATGCTCCGTTTGACTTTTGCTCTCTCCCTGAGAATTTTAAGAGAGAAATAGGGTAAACTTTTTGAAGAAAAAAAATATTGTTCTAAACTTTTTGAAGAAAAAAAATATTGTTCCTTCCAGCAGCAACTCATCATCGTTATCATCATATAAAGTCTTATTCTTGTCCCAATAATCTTGGGGTTAACTATATGCTTTTAATTCTCCATTTCAATCTAATATGGGCCAAATTCTTGAATAGGTTGTACTTCTTTTAAAACGAATACATGTAATAAAAATATATATAGAAGAGAAAAAAAATGCATACAACAAAATTAAAAATGAATGCATATCTTATAAGGTCCTCCTCTGCTGAGGCCCAGTGCTCCCTTTATGCTGAGCACCGGTCCTTGTGGGACCCACCTGAGTCCTCACTTGGGGATGAGATCGCCACCGCCCCCCATGTAGTGACGGAGGCTTGGATCATCATCCTAACACTTGATTAATGGCCCATGAATTCTCAACTTCAAAATGAGTGCATAGTCGATCCAACGGTCTGGTCAATTCAAATGGGTGCTAAATCTGGGATCCGTGACCATGAGGGGTTCTTGTTTTGCTACTCACTTAAATGAATCATAAGGTGGGCCCACTAGATATGGTTCTCATGATAACGTGAGCACTGATGCTCGGTGGAGGTTTTCCCTTATTCATATATGCCTAAAACTTAAAGACTAACAAAAATATCTTTGTAATGTCCATAGACTATTCATTATCAACATCAAAGCCTTATCACAACTATGTTGGGTTGGCTACATGAATTATGTTTCTCCATTCCAATATATTCTTATCCAAATCATCAGATAAGTTACGTGTGTTAAGATCTATTCTTATCACCTTTATCCATATCCCTTTTGGCCTACCCCTTTTAATTGACGAGCCATCAACCTACATAGCCAAACTTTTCCTTACTAGTGTTGCTGTTGGCCTACGTTGGATATGTTCAAACCATCTAAAATGGGCTTTTGTAATTTTATCACACGAAAGATTTTTTAGGAAAGACTTAATTTCCATTTTTATTAGGCCCATAATTAGATCGATTTCTTGCAAAGCATGATAAAAATACATAAAAGGGACCAAAATAATACTATAAAATAAAACATTATAATAAAAAAGGACAAATAAACCTAAAGCCAACTTCACTGAGTTAAGAAAATACTTTTAGAATAAAATGAAGTCATAGATCTTAATCAGTATTTCTGTGAATGATTAGGGGTGGTCATGTGCCGGATCAGACCGGGCTGATGAGTAATCCATGGCCGGCTCGACTTTAATACAATTAGCCCAAGGCCGACTTGGGCTATAACTACCTGGCCCAAGTCCGTCCCACTTATAACCTATTAAGCCCAAGCCCGACCCATATAGTTAATTGGCTCTTAAAATATATGGATCTTGAGTCCGGATCCTTGTTTCTTAGAAACAAGTGGATACTGTTTCATCAAATCCACATTCGCATTAGCTAGCATAAGATTTTATACGGTTGGCGACTGTTGATTGGATGAAACATATCTCATGTAACTACAAAACAGGGGATCCGAACTCACATTTAGAATTTGATGTAAGGACAAAATAGAAAGGGAGTATTTTTGGAGATGGATATTGGATGGAAATCACTTACTTGATTTGATAAGATTTTTTCCTTGACTTGAAGGGGTACACACGGTTAGAAGTTCTCCTTGTATACGTGTATACGTTTTGACACAAATAAAAAGGGGAGCATTTGTGATATTGGGATTGGATTGAAATCACGGTGAGATCTAACTTTCTCCTTGATTTCCTCTATCATGTTTGACTCATTTATTTATGATGGGCATGTGAGATTAATGAACAAGAGAGGGAGAACTAAAAGAATATTTTTAGGGGGCTTTGGTCGGAGGTCCCTCGTAACATAATTTTGTTGCTAACAGTGTACAAAAAAAAATCATGCAGCCAAATGTCCCTCTCACACTTACGGGTACCTGAAAAGACCAATTTGCCCCTTTCTAAGATGTCGCCCTCTATTGCTGGCCACCAATGATGCACGCGTCCCTAGGAGAGGGTGAATACAATGTGCTGGTCGATGGACCGTGCTCAGTTCGTTTCTTCCCTGACGCACAGAACCTGAGGAGAAAAACTAATGACTTGATGACGACAAGATATATATGTGTTACTATTTTCCTGTTCCCGTCCTTTACTTGCACGCTTTCCCTATGATGTGCAAAACCCGAGGCGACTCAAAGAAGGATCTGTCTTCTTCCTCTCAACTTCGGTTTGTAGAGAGAAACGAAGGAAGCTTGTGTCCGACGAAAGCCTTAGATCTACTCCTATCTAAATCGGGACTTTACGATCAAAACCGTCGAAACGCATTGTACAAATAAATCTAAAAAAAAATACTCTGCCACATTAGCCCCCTCATTTCCTGCCAGCTCCTAAAATAACAACACGTGCCCTGTCCTTTTTCCAAAGAGAAAAAAAAAGTGTGCAAGGCGTTGGCGAAAACTCAGATAAATTTACTCAAAACTCAGATAAATTCACACAAAACTCAGTTAGATTTTATAAAAAAAAAACTCAGAACTTAAATAAATTTGTTCCAAAACTTAAATAAATTTGTTCCAAAACTCAGATACATTAGCCAAAAACTCAGATAGATTTGTCTAGAACTCAGATAAATTTGTCCAGAACTTTGATAAATTTGACTAGAATTCAGATAAATTTCACAAAAACTCAGATAAATTTGTCAAAAACTCAGATAAACTTTACAAAAACTTAAATAAATTTACGCAAACCTCAGATAAATTTTATAAAAAAAACTCAAAACTCAGATAAATTTGTAATCGCCGCCGCCTTTCACCGCCCGTTGCCTGCATCGGAGAAGGAAAGGAGAAGAAACCTGTAGACCAAAGGACTTTCAATATCATCCAAACCTAAAGGGAACTGTCTCAACCTGCAAAATGCAGATGATGGGTTCTGCCAAGTGGTATCAATTGCATTTTGAACAGAAAAAACCTAGTACTTTTTCCTTTTTTTTTTGGATTGGGTTGCTAGGCCTGGCAGCTACATTTAATAAACAAAAATTGGAAAGTAACTCAAGAGAAGAGATGCATAATAAGTGGGGTCAGTTAGAATAATCTCAACGAGACCCATCGCACCCATCGATCATTGCCCACTTCCAGAAGCATCCCACCTTCATCGATCTCCATCTCGACGGCAACGAGCGTCAGACAGCAGACCCACTCCTCACCGCAGCCACAAACCCTCTCCGTTTATGAGAATTGATCTACTCCAATCTTCTATAGCCTTCAAAATCGATCCCCAGGCTTGTCTGCCCCATCCTCTGCAACCCCGATCCGAGTTTGAATAGCCCATCGTCACCGCCCAGCCGTCGCCGTAGCTCCTCTCCGCCGTCGACGTCACCTCGCCGTCCGACCGCCCTCCCACCATTGCCGCATAAGACAACCGCCAGAGGAGACATAGTGCCTGTTACAGGCGTTGGGAGGAAGGAGACGACCCAGTTGGGTCCGTTGCGAGTCAGGTTGAGAAGAGAAATAATCGTGACACGTTGCTGACTAATCCTTACACGTTGAGGACCACTTGCGTCAGTTACAGGGGCAATTTAGTCATCAAAAATGAAAACACGTGGGTTCAGGAACCTCTCGCTGCAAACAGCCTAGCTGAACGGACCATGGCCTTAAAATTTTTTTCCTTTGACTGGAAGCTGAAACATCGACTTATAGGGACGTTTCGCTAATTTTACCATATTTTTAACCCTCTTATCTGGGCTAGGCTTTAGGATTTCTACCACTTAATCCAGCCCGGCCAGCCAGTATAATAAATATGCCCAAAATTTTAATCCAGGCCCGGCCCAATAACTAAAACCTAAGGCCCAAGCCCGGCCCAAAGTAGGCTAGGCTTGGGTCGGGCTTGGCGTTTGGGCCACCAATGTCCATGAGCAGCCCTACTAATGATATGGTGTACGGGTGTTCACTGGGCCAGGTCCCGGGTTATCGGGCCGGGTCTGACCCGACCCGGTAATTTTATAGACTTCAGAGACCCGCCCGAATGCCCGGTAATCTATATTCGGGTTGCCGGGTTTACCGGGTCGGATTCTCGGGTGACCCGGTTACCCTTTTTTTTTTTATTTTGAGTTGACTGGACAAATGTCAAATTTGTTATACATATTACATATATACATATTCAAATTTGTTTCCTTAAATCTTTCAACAAATGTTATATTTTAGTTTTGATTTGGTTCATCACTATATTTTTAGAAATGAGAATGATGGATTTGAAATGATATATGGGTTTTGGGGGTTTCTGTTTTCATGTTTTCATCTTGAGAAGGGAACCGTGGGTGGAAGGAAGGCACTGGGTGAGTCAATTTGGAGACTCAGCCGAGACTTGACTGAGTTTTCTGGTTGTGCCTGTGACAAATCTGGTACATTTTATTTTTGGTCTATCAATGAGGTGGGCCCATGCTTAATTATGAAATGAAAGCTTGACTAGCTGAAAGAAATTTATAATAATAATAAAAAGGATGGATGAGCTGGGCCTGGGCCTAATCTATTATATATAGGCCCCAAACAAGCTTAGCTCAATCATTCCCTTTGACAACCTTGCCAATATCAGGTCATTCCTGACGTGTGAAACCATTTAATAAGTTACAGGTACCAAGCCTACATGTGGCCAATTTAGTGAGTGGACCAACTATTTTCGGACCATAACACCATGATATATCATAGTGCCCAACCCCTCTTTTCTTCTTCTTGTTTATTTTATTTTATTTTATTTTTACCGGGTTATCAGGTGATCCGATAACTCGAATAGTCCAAAAGTTGTAGCCCGGAATCCGGACCGGTAAAATAAATACTTAACCCGACCCGGTAAATGACAAGTGTAACCCGCCCGATTATCTCCGGGCTGGGCCGGGTTGTCGGGTCGGACCGGGTTTAGGAACCCGTGTACACCCCCAGGTGCATATTTCATGTAGCAATTATGACCTGAATTTGGATTTTTCATCTCCATGTGGCTAAGGCCCCAACTCCATTATAATTACTTTTTTACATTTCTTAGGCAAATCATTACATAAGATTTTATGTGGTATGGCAGGTGCAGTAAGTTAAGAACTAAGATATTGTGAGTTCAAATCTTTACAAAAGTAAGATATTGAGAGTTCAAATCTTTACAAGTTAGTTATATATTTGAGCATTTTATCGGCCTAGATTTAGGTTTAGCTTGACCCAATTCTTATCCTGATAGTGGGCTCTAATCGCAATCAAATTTGTGCATTCTTCATGTAAAAAGAAAATCTAAAACATATTGAGAGTCAAAATCAAAAATCACCAACTTCAATATATGACAATAGTACCCTATATTATATAAGAAAGGAGATGCTCCTATGAGAGATATCTCTCACGTTAAATGAGAGATTGGGTGGGGCCCTCACATCCATATTCTATGCCAACAATTTAAATGTGAGGGCCACCACCCTTATCTCTCATATAAGGTGAGAGATATATCTCATAAGAACATCTCCCATATAAGAATTTATGTAGTCTTACCAGCCATCAAGTGATAGATGCCACTAAGTATGATAGACTGCAGAGAGTAAGCCAAGTCGATCCCAAGCCTAAGCTCGAGCTCAGCTCATTTATGCTTAGATATGTTTAGGTTTCATTTGGGGTCGGTCCATACTTGGCTTTATCTACAATTCAGTTCAATCTTGAGTTGCGCTAATACTAGACCCAATCTGCCTTAGTTACACCCTTAATTATGACACTAGCTACTATTGAATGCTTTGCCTACTAAGATAAAATGTAAGGTCATTTGATAAAAAAATTCAAACCCAAAGTCAGGGTTCAAGTTTGGTATGTCAATATAGGCCTCATATAACGAGGCCAATCCTCAAAAGGATCGAGTAAAAAATAGGGGAGATTCGGCCGAGTTATCTCATTTTACTAAGTCTTTTGCATTCCGAAACATTTAACATGCATATTTAATTTTAAATAATTATATTTCATTTATAAGTAATTATACATGAGGTTTGAATTAATAATTAAAAAATGATGACTTGAATGTAATTTGAAATTTGTATATGGTTTTTACATTCGATATTTGAACTAACAAATTATATAATATACAATACCATTTATTTTATTCTCCTTATTGTAGTACTTCTCTTGTATATATAAATTTATTAATTTGAATTGATTATCATGATGCATGTAAATAAATATATCTTTATATTTTATAAGTAATGGATTCCATTTTAAATATTCTTAAAATTATCTTTTAAAAGAATACGGTTCTTTCGAGTTTCTACATTGACTCTCCTTGAGTCCCTTCTTTTTTTTTTTTAACATTGGACGAGTCGACTCTAAGTCATGGATTTTTAAAAAAGACAAGGGCTTCTATTTAAAAAAAAAAAAAACACAAAATGATTTAGGCCCAACTTGGATAACTTTTTGCAAGTCAAATGCAGGCGCCTTGTTTCCTATTATTTTGTTGACGGCATCGTGTGGGGCCCAAACGCAGTCTAGTGGCTCTTAGAGGGGTCCCGTTGTCGGCCGCCTAGCAGCACCCACTCCACGTGCGAGAGCTGTGGGTCTCCCCGTCAGCGCGCTTCCGTACGTGCCACGTGTATACGCTCTGAGGGAGAGTTAATTTCTCTCGTGGGGTCCACTGAAATCTCCGCGTAGATCCTCCCTCCCGTGTATGACAACTCCTGACGTTGACGTTGGTTTCCACAAATAGGATTGGGATGACCTGTCGCTTTCATCTCTATCTACGGAGAGATATCTCTTCATGGGAAATTTACAAACGACCCCCTTGTTTCTTAAATATTACGAAAAACTATGTTTACTTTATATTATTCACATACTAGCACCTGTGCACTGTGAAAATGTCAGTCAGCCACCTTTACCGGTGTTCAAAGGCCGGAAATAAACATTCCCCAGCATTTTGGAGTTTGAAATTTCGACAATCAACAAATTAAAAGTCGCAATCTAGAAGGCTTAATTTTTTTGAGCTCATTAAATAAATAAGAAATTCCAAATGCTAAGGAAAAACTTATGAAATTTAAGTAAAAGAAATTCTCCTCCACATAAATACCCCCCAAAATATAATGTGTTCAAATGGAGAGAGAACAAAATTTTAATATTACAATAATGGGAAGACGTTTAAAAATCATGCTCCAGTAAATCACAATGTTCATTAAAGAGTGTTCACAAGTGTATGTGTATGTTTGGGTTGAGTAGTGATTAGTTGAAAGCTTTTAAATTTATTGAGTTAATGTGAATTCTCGTGATAAAAACTTACTTGGGTTCCAAAGGGGATACAAAATGGGATCTAAGATTGAAAATGGTTAAAGATCCCATTGGAAATATGACACTCTCATTGAGAATTCCCAATTTAAGATGTTTATTTCTAGTTATGTTAAAATTAAGAAGCCTAATTTCATTTGAACGCAGAGAATCACAGTAAATTCACATCAAAAGCTATGTCCTTAGTCTCAGCAGAAAAAAAAGCTATATCCTAAGGACCCAATATAGGCAGAAATAACCATAGAGATTCAGTAATTCAATCAGAATTAACACATTAACAGGGAGACTGGTAGCATGGTTATTGCTAAATGATCTCTTCTTGTTACTGTATTCCTCAAAATATACTCCTTAAAAATCCATTTTCTTATGCTATATAAGAAGGGGAATCTTATAAAGAGTAAAGATGGATTTTGGGATTTGCATTACCCAACAATAATAATTCTACCAAATTTTTTAGAACCCCACAAAACCCGTGATGGAGAATATTTCCAATAAAGAAATTATAATTAGGGGAAAAAAAGGAAAAGAACTTAAGCTAAAAATATAGATATAGAGGAGATAGAATATTCAAAAGCCGGAGGGTTCCTTATCATTTGAGAACACCAGCTTTCACTCTCATCACATGTACTTCTCACTTCTCAGTTCTCAGGCCCAACGCCCCCTATTTAAACCCTTTCATCCTTTCCAAGCTCAAACCAACACCTTCTGCCAACTGCTCTGACTCTCCTCTCTCATTTCCAGTTCACATCTGAATTACTTCAAAATCAATCTTCAGTACCACCCTCACCTTAAGACCTCCATCTCTCATTCTAAGCATTAAAACAAGACCTTCAGCTACTGAGACACCAACAGATATTCCACTACACCAAACAAGACATTTTCAGCACATTACAGTCAAACAACACAACGACTAACTCTAGTCATCCCACCATGGCTCTTCCATCTGATCATGATGACTTCTTCACGCCTCGCTGTATCTGGGTGAATGGCCCCGTCATTGTTGGCGCTGGTCCATCTGGACTAGCCGTGGCAGCCTGCCTCAAGGAACAAAGCGTCCCCTTCGTCATCCTTGAGAAGGCGGATTGCATTGCCTCCCTGTGGCAAAGGTGCACCTATGACCGCTTAAAACTCCACCTTCCCAAGCAATTCTGCCAACTTCCCAAGTTTCCATTCCCAGAAGACTACCCTGAGTATCCATCCAAGAAGCAATTCATAGACTACTTGGAGTCTTATGCACAACATTTTGACATCAAGCCGCGATTCAATGAGTGTGTACAGTCTGCCAAGTATGATGAGACCTGTGGATTATGGCGTGTGAAGAGCTGCAGCATTAAAGGGGTTGAGAGGGTAGTGAACTCTGAAGTAGAATACATTTCTCAGTGGTTAGTGGTGGCAACTGGTGAGAATGCAGAGAGTGTAGTACCTGAGATTGAAGGTTTGAATGAGTTTGGGGGGAGAGTGATTCATGCCTGTGATTACAAGTCGGGCAAGGACTTTAAAGGGAAGCGAGTACTAGTAGTTGGGTGTGGGAATTCAGGCATGGAAGTTTCTCTTGACCTTTGCAATCACAATGCCTTCCCATCCATGGTGGTTCGAAGCTCGGTGAGTAGATTTTTCATAATTCTTGAATAGAATTTTTGAAATTCTTCTTGGGTTTTGTTGGTAATAACTGAATTTTGATATGATCAACAGGTTCATGTCTTGCCAAGGGAAGTTTTTGGGAAATCGACATTCAGGATTGCTACTTTTCTGATGAAATGGCTGCCTCTTTGGCTTGTCGATAAGCTGCTGCTGATTCTGACGTGGTTGGTGCTTGGAAACACAGAAAGATTTGGGCTCAGACGCCCTTCAATGGGTCCTCTTCATTTCAAGAACACAAATGGAAAGACCCCTGTTTTGGACATTGGTGCGTTGCAGAAGATCAAAACAGGTGGAATCCAAGTAGTGCCTGGAATCAAGAGATTTTCACATGGTAGAGTTGAGCTAGTCGATGGAAATCATCTTTGTCTTGATTCGGTGATTTTGGCAACTGGCTACCGCAGCAATGTTCCTTCATGGTTACAGGTGAGACCATGATCTAATTCTTTTCTTGGGCTGTTGGGGAAGGGTAGTTTCAGTTTACAGTTAAATGAAGAGCTGTATCATTTTTTTCTTCAGTTCTTGGAGTAGAGTTTAATTTAAACTTTGAAATATAAAATGGATTGTTTTTTCTCTGTCCTATTCAGTTGTTTTATTTGAGTTTTGTTCATCTGATGCCATTAACCAGAGGAAAATGTGACAATAGAAGGCAGTTTAGACTTTTGTAGAGTCTAGAAAAATGGTAGATACATGTCATATATATTTAAAATGGCTTCCTTGTAAAGGGGAAAAAGTTCAGAAACGCATAGCTGGTTGGATTTTGTTTGGTGGGGCTTAGTCTTTTATAGATCATTTGTGACACCCCAATTTAGAAAAAAGATGGCTTTGACTAAATGTTGTGGAATTTTCAAATCCTGTTTTTGTTCGTTCTGTTTTCTCTGTAATTTTACTCTTCTGGTTGTGATATTCCTATAATATTACACAAAACTGAAAGTGTATGGCTGAAACTTATTGGGATTGTGTCTTGCAGGAGAGTGATTTATTCTCAAAGAATGGGCTTCCAAATCAGCCATTCCCTAATGGGTGGAAAGGGAAATCAGGCCTTTATGCAGCTGGATTCACAAGGAAAGGGTTGTCTGGTGCATCACTAGATGCTACAAGAATAGCTGATGACATTGGGCAAGTTTGGAAAGAGGAGACAAAGCTGAAAAAAAGGTTCATTGCTTGCAACGGGAGCTTCATTTCACAGTTTTGATGAAGCTACATCTTCAGTTGATTTTCTTAAGAGTCTTTTTGGCCATAATAATAGCAGGTTATTTAGTGTAATGAGTACCAAACAATATGTAAAGATCCAACGAGTTTTGTAGGAGGTGGGCATTTGTGTATGAAAGAAGTCACCTGTTTTTTTAATTGAGTTTCAAGAATTCATAATGTGGGGAGGGGGGGGAATGCATGGGAAGTGGAGTTTCAAAAGGACATTTGAGACCTTTAAAGTGGCTGAAATTTTAAATTTTGGTGAAAGAAACATGGCATTTCAAAAGTCGGGGGAAGCCATCACATATCGCAGAAAACCCAACATCCCAAATTCTTGTAAGGAATTCTAGCAAAGATACATGCCCTGAGATTTTGTTTTACAAATCTTGTAGTTCGTGTGATAACAAAGGTTTTTAGATCAATGAAAAAAGGTCACTCTTATTATTATTATTATTATTAGTATTCTCTGTTTTAGTCTCTTATGGACTACTAGTGGGAATGTAGTGTTAGCATTTTGTTCGGAAAGCACCTCGTCTTTCCCTTTCTATGTGCGAATCAATGGGGAATAAAGACAATACAACATGTTGGATATTTTCTAAAAACCAAAATTTTTAAAAATAAGTTCTAGGAGACACTTGAGTGTCTTTTCAAAATATTTTCAAATTTTCATGTGTTTTTAGAAATTTAAAGTGTTTTGTACCTTTTCAATAAGATGTGTTTCTTAGGCCCGTTTGAGTGGATGTGACATAATTCTAAGGGATGCTTTCCAACTTTATTTATTTAGGCCCAATTAAAGTTTTGAACATGAACATAATGCAGTATTTTCAAAAGAATATTATCTAAGAACATTTTCTTCTCTTTTATTTTTACTTTGATTTTAAGGGCAGTTCCATATCCTTGATTCTAGTATGCAGACTTCGAATCGGAGTTGAGCATTGTATCCTGGAAAAGGAATTTAATCAAATCCACCTGCAGTGGGAAACTACTATACTTAAGAAAGCATCTCAATTGGTGTGCCCTGCCCATTTTTTATTGCATTCTTACTCAATTTCTCACATTCACTTTTATTCACTAATTATTTATTCGTTTTTCTGATTGCATATTCTTCATAAGTAATTTCCCCAACACTACGCAAAAGTAATAAAAGTAAAGAAGAGTGACCTTTTTCATTGATCTGAAATCCACGGGACAAAGTCCAAATCTTCCACTATTGAATATGGATTTATAAATATCTTCTCTAAACACAACTCGAGGATTTCATAACAACAATACAATTATCGACCAATCTCCAATGGTGGATTACATCAAGAAAAGAAGCAAAGATAGTACCTCAAATCCTCCAAACCAAACATAGGGATTGGCAAACCTTTTGCTTCCTAATGTTGAGTGGATTGGATCTTCACACACCACCAACCTCGAGCTTCTTCTCTTATTCAAAAGATGGAAAAGATGCCCTTTTATTTCTCTTTCCCATCTTTTCTCAAAGCACTCATCTTTTTTTATACCAACACATGAAGAGTCCTTCATTTCGTCATCAAACGTTCATCAACAAGTACATTATGTTTAATAAAATTACGAATAGAAAACCACCAAACCTCCATGCTATTAGTAAATTGAGCATGCCTAACTAACTTGTGAGCAACAACAGTACCACTCCTTTCCACGTGACTGCTTGACAGTTGTTAAAAAATCTCATCATAGCTATTACCTGCTCAAATAAATGGCCTTGTCTAGATAAGTTTGGTGTAGATGAGTTAAGGGGATTGATCGTCCAGAGTGAGTCTCCCTCTATGATAATATCATGCACACCAATATTGCATACCATTTGAATCCCCAGCAGAACAACTAAAGCTTAAATATCATCTGCCTCATTAACCAGCTTTTCAACTTTGGTCATTGCCATATTGTCATTACCCATCTCATCTCTTAAGACCGCTCCCACTCCATCTTTAGCTTGTTCTTCAAATATAGCTCCATCAAAATTCAACATGCAAACACCCGTAGGAGGGGGACACCACTTCAGAATTTCCTCACATTCTGGAATGCTAGCTTTTAAATGTAGCTGACGAAATTCTACCAACAAATTCATTGTCCCCTTTGCCGTGCTCCATGGTTCATTCATTTTCCCATAATTAACAAAGCCATTCCACCTATTCCAAATTCCCCAAGCCATAGTGAAAAAAAAAAGCTCCAAATCCTCTTTCGAAACACTACCAACCATGTCCCAAGCTAGCATATGGAAATTCCTCCTCTGTTCACTACCAACATCAAATCTAGAAGGACAAACATCCCACACCATTTGTTCTTGTAGACAGGACCACAAAGCATGAAGACAATCTTCCTCCTCCCTCAAACACAAATAACATATTCTACTTTCAACTATATTATTCCTTTCAAGATTCACCTTTGTTGGGATAATATCCTTACACACCCTCCATGCAAAAGTTTTGATTTTATTTGGAACATTCATATTCCAAAGGGACTTCCAAAATTTTTTGCTGAGTAGCCAATGATGAGTGTTAAATATTGCATATTTTACCCCTCAATTAATCCGAGTTTTATTAGCATATCATGTACTTTACACGGACATTTTATCCTTCTATCACATTAACGGATTATCGGATTATCATGCATAAATTCAATTATTATTTATAGCGCATTTTTATATAATTTCTCTTGTGTAGGTGGACCCCGCGACTACCCCAACCTTCCGGCTAGTGTCCTAAGGCATCAAAAAGAGATTTCAATAAAAGAAGTTATATGAAGAAGTCTTGGTGAATAAATCTTAGGAAGAGTTGAAGAATTCCAAAATAAGAGGAGAAGACTTAAAGGATAAAAGAAGTCATTTCCTAATACAGTTGAGTGGTTGGTGTATTGGTTGGGTGGGTATGAAATAGGTTAACCTCAATAATTATATATTTTTTTTACATGAAAAATATCTCCACTATGAAAGAATATGAGCCAATCAAAAGCCTCCAAATTGAAGGACCACTGCTTGAAAGTAAAAGAGCAAATCAAAAGCAATCATTGTGAAAGGAAATGAGTCAATTAAATATTGTCTTCAATGTACCTATAAATTGAAATATTTTTGTAGAGAAAAAAGAATCTTTTAGAAGTTAGTCTTTTAGCAATTTTATTTTTACCTTCTCTACACTTTTAGATTGTAATTAGGAGCTTATTTGTAACTAATTTAGAGAGAGTGTGTAATTGAAGATCATGAATGAAGATTTGGAGCTCTTTCTTTATGTTTAGTGGCTAAAGCTCTTGGATTAGGCTCTCATTTTGAAGCTAAGTAATGTGATTAGTTCAATTCCATTCATATTTTAGTTTAAATTCTCTACTTGTGCCTTGATTGATCAGTAGATTTTAGATCTAATTGTGTTAATTTCTCTTATTTCTCATGCTTTATCTCTACACTTGATGCTTGGATAATCTCAATTAATGCTTTGTAGTTGGATTAAGTTCTCTCACATAGCATGCTCTAGCGCCCTTATCTTTGATCTTTTATAGCTTGATTTTGATGATTTATATTTAGGGTGGCTAGATAATGATCTAGGATCTTGGCATTTGATTTTCTTTACTTTGATCTTCATTATTATATCATCCAATCCAATTAGGCAAGAGATTGCTAATTGGATTGTAGATTTGGGAGTTGAATTAGAACATGCATTGATTGGATTAATTACATACTTAGTGGATTTTGGATTGCCTAATCTCTTATTTTTATTATTGTTAATTTGAAATTTGTTTTAGAATCATACACATTTCACACAACTTGTTTTAAAATCATACACATTTCACACAACTTGTTTTAGAATCATACACATTTCACACCACATCTTCACATTAAATCTTCCATTTCTACCGCTATTCATCTACTACTTTGGTGTAGTTCGTTAGATCTTATTAATTTCATATTTTAGATTGTTAATTAGAGTAGTTTAGTTGCTATTTTAGTTTTGTTCCACATTCCAATTAGTTTGATTCCATTTTTCACACATAGTTTAGTAGTTTTAATTGTTCACTTCAATTTTTATATTAGCTATATCTTAGCTCAATTCTACTTAAATTGGATTCATTGCTTGTTCCATCATCTCTCTGTGGGAACGATGATTCAGACTTTTGAGTCCTTTACTACTTGACGACACCGTAGTCTTGCGGTTAAGCGTTGCACATTCTAGTGTCGATCACCCAACTTAGAGGACTCCCCAGTATTAGAACTCTCTAGTTGCCTTCGATCTACTAAATATGCACTTTTCACATTAAACCCTCCTGATTTGGTTTAAGCCCATATCACTTTATCCTCAGGCAATTGAGGACTTAAAGGAATCTTCAATATAATATCGGTCTCATTTGCAAAAAAGATTGGTCTAACCAGATTTGTATCCCACCACTTCGATCTCATATCAATAAGTTCACCCACAGTTGCCTCCTCTTGAAGACCTTGACTTAGGGTTATAATTTTAAAAGTGGTAGGGGTCGGGAGCCATCTATCTTTCCAAACCTTTATGCTCTGTCCATTTCCCATGCTCCATCTTGTACCCCACTTGAAGAATCTTACTAGCTTCCAATACGCCCTTCCATGCATATGATGCGCGGTTGCCAATTGAAGCTTCTAAAATGGAATATTGGGAAAGTACCTCGATTTGAGTACTCTATATATAGAATAAGGATTAAGTATTGTTCATGAGTCTCCATCCTTGCTTGGCTAAAAGGGCTAAATTTAAAGCCACCCCCCCTCCCCCAAAAAAAAAAGTAAGACTCACCCAGCCTTTTCCAACTTACCCATCTTTTTTCGTTACCACGTTGTCCCCACCAAAATCTAGCCATCAAGCTTACTAATTCCTTGCAAAGTGAAGATGGCAACTTAAAACAACTCATTGTATATGTTGAGATTGCTTGCGCTACTGCCTTGATCAAAATTTCCCTACCGGCTTTGGACAGTATCTTCTTTTTCCACCTTGCAACTTCCTCCAAACTCTTTTCTTTATTTCCATAAAAGTGTGTTTCTACGATCTTCCAATCAAGGAGGGAAGGCCAAGGTGTTTTTCATGTTGTTTATCTCCTGTACACCCCACACTCTCTTGATCCAATCTTGGTCCTCCTATGATGTATTTTTGCTGAAAAATAAGGAAGCCTACTGTTTATTTTTATGTCCTGAAACAGCATCATACTGTTGTAGAATATGTTGAACATGTGAGCATATTCCTTCCTATTAGACTGGCAAAAGAGTAAGCTATCATCCGCGAAGAAAAGATGGGTGATTTTTGGTCCACCTCTAAAAAGTAAAAACATTGACTCCAAAGTCTTCTACTCCCTCTATGCATGGCACAGGATTAAAGAAAGCCCTTTTGCACAGAAAAGAAAAGGATATGGGGAAAGGGGATCACCTTGTCTTAGGCCCCTAGAGGGTGTAATTAGTCCATTGGGTTCACCATTAATCATAATAGAGGACACAATAGAGATACACTTCAAAATAAAAAAACCCATGTTGAATGAAAGCCCATTTTCAACATCACCCTTTTGATAAAGCCCCACTCAACCATATCATACGCTTTGCTCATATCAAGCTTTATAGACAAATAGCCCTTTCTTCCCGTCGCCTTTGCTTTAAATAATTAACAGTTTCGAAAGCCACTAACACATTGTTTGTTATTAATCTCCCCGACACAAAAGCACTATGGCACTTCGAAACTATTTGAGGAAGGATGGTCTTGAGGCGATTTGCCAAAGCCTTTGAAATGAGTTTGTAAACTATATTACTGAGGCTGATGGGTCGGAACTTAGTAAACTTCCCAGAATTCTTAACTTAAGGGATAACCGCAATGTGAGTGTGATTTATTTTCCTAGGCATTCTCCCCGAAGTAAAAAGTACCTTTTCACCTCCTTTTTAGGGTAACTTGCTTGCCGAGAAATCCTAACAATTAGTATAACTAATGGGCCAACTCTTTTGAAGATATAAAGCCCAATAAAGTGTTTTATGGGCTCCAAACATCATAATGAGTAAAAAAAGACCCAACACATAGAGTCAAAAAATATGCTTGTATTATTGGGTTGTAATATTTATGAGAAAAATGGATACCTCTCTCTCTTCTTTCTCTCTAAGCATGTACATGTCCATAAAATCTCTACTTATGCTCAAAAGTCAACCTCTAAAAACCCAACCAATAATGAAATTTATCAACAAGGGGTAGAATGTAGTTCATAGTACGAAACACACATGCTTTTGAGATCTGAACTGGTTCTCTAGAGGTTATCTTGGATACAAATCCTCCAAAAACAAGTTGATTTGAAAAACTAAACCAATGGTTTGATGAATCTGGCTGAAGAAAAAAAAGGATACCTAGGGCTGTTTGCCTACATATTTATGGTATCTTTGGACTATTTAAAAGGTGAAGATGTAAATGCCATCATCACTTTTCTAAGATTTAATTAGTAAGGGTGTTTGTTGGGTATTCATTTCTCATATAAGGGGAGATAATTGGATAGCCCCTTTAGATTTACACATTTAATCCTTCACTCTTTGCCTTCAATATGGTATAAAGTCTTTAGTTAGAAATCTAATAAGTTTAATATTGATCAAACACTTGGACCTTTAGGGCCTATTTCTTTGCATTAGTAATATTCCTATGAATTTATGGTCAAATAAGCTCCACCAAAGGATTATTAGAGAAACAAGGTGACGGGTAAAGAATAAAAAGGTAATGTAGATGGGACCTTCACTTTTCTAGGTATTGAAATACTAGGGTATGGATGGGTATTCATTTTTCAGCTTTCCTCTAGCGGGTCATTTTTGTATATGCACCTTGGATTTTCATTTTTAACCAATTATGGAAAGAATTTCTATACATTCAATTCTTATGTACTCTATAACCAACAAGCCTTAGAGAAAGGTCAAGCTATATTCTACGAGCCCTTTTGCAAGTAAAAAGATTTAGGCCCCTTGTAAACCGGAACTCGCTACAACTATCATGAATTATTGTTAGGAATTTGTTTGTTGGCTAATTCATGGGTTGGACAAAACTCTGGATCCACTGAGTTGTAATTTTTATTTTTCAGATTGGACTGTGTTGGGGCTTCACACTGAAGATAGAAGGAAGGAAAAAGAAGACAAACAGAATTATAAGTGTCCTGAATTTCCTGGATCTAGAGACTTGGTCCACTCAAGTAAGCGCTTCAGAACGCTGCCTGCCTTCGAGACAGAATGTTCACCTGCTCCAGCAGGCGATGTGATTCAGTTTTGCGCGAATTAGAAGTTCTTTTCTATTTCTTCTCAAATTGCCTGTTTTAGTCCTAATTATCTTATGAAACCCTAAGCACATCCCTAAGCCTATTTAAAGGACTTTATGGCTGTCCTAAAGACACACCTCACCTCTCTCATTGTTCTGAGTAAGAAACCCTAATTGAGAGAGTTTTTCTTTAGAATTTCCATTGAAGAGTTGTGATGTAGAGTTCATATAGAGAACAGTTTCTTCTACATCACTTGTAGAAGATCTGAGGAGTCAAGCGGGCTTGAATATGTTGCGGTCAACGGTGTAAAGTAGTTGAGGCATGAAGCCTCACAAGAGTTAACTACAGTCCTTAGATAATAATTATCTAAGGAAGGATTTGCGAGTGTCTTGTAACTGCGAAATTCATAGTGCTTGATTGTCTATCTAGTTTGGATCTGTGGTTTTTCACCCAATTTGAGTTTTCCATGTTATATTTGGTTTTCCTTATGGAGTGTGCTTTTGCTTTTTTAATTTCACTGCGTTGGGTTGTTGAGATGACCAATCTAGAGATTCACAATTATTAAGTTCCTTCAATTATTTTTTGCGAAAAGAAGAAAAAGTATGGCTAACCTTGTAGGGGCTAGAATCTTAACTGAATTAATTCTATTTAGTGTAACTCTTTATTATTTATTTCTAATTAGTTATGTGGGGACCATTATTTTCCTAAGTTCTCTTAAATAAATTGGGTTTAAGATGTTATAAGGTGGGACCCTTCAACTTATGTTAGTTGTCTTGTTTAGGAGAAGGAGACCCCATGTTTGAAGAGGAGATAACTCAAAATAGAGTGGGACCCAACTCTTTATACAAGGAGGTTCTCGACGTTCATGTGCAGCAGTGTACCTAGGTTAACTAGGGCATTAGTCGACTTCTTATAAACTCTTTCCCCTCCTATTTTTCTCACATTTCAATCAAGTGCAAGATTATTCTCTAGGAAACCCTAGTCCTAGATTAGAGAAAAGAAGAATTAGAGAGATCTTGAAGGAGGAAGGTGAGACCAGCGATCTAGAAGCTTTTGTGGATCTCAAAGCCCCTACTTAGGCTACCTTCCTACACTCAAGGGACTAGTTCAATAGTTGAAAAACAATAAGGCCAATCGCATTAATGCTAAAAGGTGTTAACTACTCTTAACAGTAATACAAGCTGAATTGGCCTAACTCAATTCCTTAACGAATTGCCGCCCAGGAGAACTATGAATATTTGATCTAGTCCCTTGGATTAAGTCAGAAATCACCAATTTTTTACCTAAAAAAAGAAGAGGTTGGGTTAGTGATCACTTTATAGCCTTGCATAAATAGAACTAGAAAACCAAACAGGATGTTAACAGAAACAAGGAACTCACTTAATTCACGACTCTCGTGCAATTTAAGACTCTTCCCTTTAGCTACTTTTATAAATGGATAGGCGGTCGTGCTTCGCCTTACGGGAAGCACTTTCCGAACCCAAAGAAAGATCTATATTTTGTGCCTACTTTAAGTTGAAGCAAGGAACTTTTGAAGCCTAGCCAGCCGTGCCTTTTTCACCCCCTCACCCCTAGCTAGGGGGAGCCTCTCAAGCGGCGACGCTTTTGTTCTCAATCGGCAAAGCCTTTGGGCAATAAGGATGGCCAGTCGTGCTATGTAAATGTTATATATGAGCAACACTTAAAGATAGTTTGTTTTGTGTGAATATGATTCACATGAGTAAATGACTCACACGTGCAAAAGACTTACATGAGATTCAAATTCCACTATTTGTCAATTTCACCTCTTTGCACGTGTGAATCTAAAGTACATCCAATGGCCATATTTCCACAAATTTCTTACAATCCATCAGGGATCATGACCTCAAATTTGACTCTTAAGCCTTTCTAGACCTTTTTAAAGTTGATGAATGGTTCTTGAAAAGGAAGCCCACAAAAATCCAAATCATAGATCTAATGGAACATATTTTTTCACAAACTCCTTACAATCTAGGGTGAATCAACGGCTGAAAACCACCCCTAGCGCTTTGGCTATTCTACAGAGGATAGACGGTTCAGATCTTGAAATAGAGGCCCGCTGGAATGAAAAGAAATTCTATATATTAAAAAAAAAACCAGGACTAGGTAGTTTACATAGTCCATCACGTCAGGTAGGGAATGGAACATCAATGGTTGCAATGTTTTTCACGAGTTTCTCAAAGTTCATGATGAATCATGATTTGGAAATTGACCCTTTAGCCGTTCTCGACATTTTAAAGATAATTAACAGTTTGGGTCTAAAAATAGGGGCCCACAAAAGTACAGAATGCATATCTAACTATATGGAGACTTTTCCAAATCTCTTATAATCTACGATGATCCAACGACTGAGATTTGATGTCAGAGCCCCTCTCAGCCTTCTATAGAAGATTATCGATTCAAATTATAGTTTTGGCGCCCACAAGAATGAAAAAATAAAGAAGAAAAAACAATGTAGCCCTCTGTTGGATGTCTGCGGCACTGTAGTGCATGTAGTAACATTAGCATGTCAAATGCTTTACCACTTATTGAGATGTGAAAATGAAGGGCCTTTTCTGAGTTGATTTTCAGATAATTTATATATGAGTTTTATGCATGCAAATCGGGTTAACACCAAAGAAACGTGATTTAAGTGTATTCATTACACATGTAATTCAATTACATACGTAAATGGGTACAGACAAACGACCCCTTAACAGTCATTTGTTTGCACTCATTTACATATGTAAATGATGCACATATGTAGAGATGTCAAATGGGTCACGACATGGCCCAACACGGGAGTCAACGGCCCGGCTTGGTCAACGGCATGGCCCATGGCACGGGCAGCCCGGTTGGGCACAGCCTGTCACAGCACGGCTTGGCCCGTGTCTGCCATGCTTCACAGGCCGGCATGCCACCGCCTGTTGAGCATGACACGGTAGGCCCTCCCAACGGTTACTTATTTGAAAAACGACTACTTTTTTAACTTTTAAACCCCCCCCCCCCCCCCCCCAATAGCTCACCCATATAATGGTATTTTTCTTTGAATTCACAGGTAATAGTCTCACCTCCCATATCATTTCTCACAAAATTACGACTTTGTTCTTAGATCTCTAATCTTTTGCATTCAACTCTCTACTCTCTCTAATTTGGAAGCAAGATTTCATCAAGAGACAAGATGAAAGGGTCTTTTTGTGAGGGTTATCATTTAAATTTGAGATTCCATATTTATAAGTCTATACTATATTATATTAACTCTCATCTTCTCCTCTTTCTTATATTAATTATCACAAAAGAAGGCTATTACTATTATTATATAACTTTTGTTTTCAGATTTCATTTATGAAATATGACTGGGCGATCTTCTAGAAGAATTCCCACATAATCTTCTTCCGTTAATTTAGCGGAAGAAGACGATTTTGTCCAAATGGAAGAGGAAGAAATAGGGAAAGTCCCACTACAACCCAGTAGTTCTCGTAGAACATCCAAGAGAACTAAAACTTCTCTTGTTTAGCAAGCTTGTGAAATTGTTACGGTTATTGAAGGTGGAAAGGAGGTCCCTAAGGCTAAATGTAAATATTGTGGTAAGATTTATGTTGCCGAATTAACTAGGGGGTGCCGGCCATTTAATAAGGCATAGGAAAAAATGTGAACCCAAACATATTGCAGGGACTCAAGGGGAACATGGGCAGGGATACAGACCCAAATTTGTACTACTGGTGGTAGTATTTTGGTTTTTTCTTTTTCTTATAATGTTGTTACTCGCTAGACAATCACTTGTTAAAATGATTGTCTTAGCTGAATTACCATTTATTTTCGATGAAAATGAGTTTTTTGAAGAATATGTCCAAAATTATCTTTAACCACAATTTAGAAAGATTTCTAAAAATACTACTAGAAATGATGCTATTAGGCTTTGGCAAAGTGAGAAGGAAAATATTAAAAATTACTTTACAGACATTCCTGGTAAAATAGCTATAACTATAGATATATGGTCATCTAGAGAAGATAGTTATCTTTGTATTACTACTCGTAACATAGATACAAAAGTGGGTTATTAATAAATGAATAATTAGTTGTTCCAAACTTGAATAGCCACACAGCACGGGCAATAGAATAAGTTCCCTTATTTTGGGAAAACTAGATGAATATAATATTAAGGATAAAGTTATAGCTGTAACTTTAGATAATACAATAAATAATATAGTTGTTATTGAACTAATGAAATTGCAGATACCACTTGCATCTTTGATAAATGGTTCTATCTTCCAAAACAGATGTGTATGTCACATCTTAAATCTCATTGCATAAGTTGGTTTAAAGCCTATTTGCAGTGGAATAAAAAAAGTTGAAAATTTTGCTAAATATATTTTTTGCTACGCACAGAGAAGACAGTTTTATTCCGAAATATGTACGAAGTATAATGTATCAGCTATAAATATAGCCAAAGAAGTTGAATATAGATGGAGTTCTATGTATGATTTTTTAAATAAGGCAATTGATAAAAAAAATAATTTTGAGTGAATATTGTGCTTTTAATGCACAAGATTTGTTGATGACTGAGGAACATTGGGAGTTGTGTACCCACATAAGATATTTATTTTAAATTTTTTATATTGCAACATTATTTTTCTCTGTGGTGTATTATCCCATATCTAATGGAGCTTTAAATTCTCTTTTTGGAATTAGTTTACAATTTAAAAGACTTAGAGATCAAGTGCCACTTAAAGACGTTGTTCAAAAAATGGAAGAAAAGTTTAATAAATATTGGAAAGATGCTCCAATGACATTTTGTTTAGCTACTGCTGCATTAGATCCTAGGTAAAATTAACTGGTGTACAGTTTTTTTTTATTAAAGAAATAAATAACAATTTGGACCACAAGATTTTGATACCTTTTCAAATATAAGGACAAAATTAGAAACACGTTTTCAATTTCATTGTGACCAAATGGGTACAACATGGGTTACTATGGCCCCTTAACAAGTCCAACAGTCAGGTGGAGTTGGGTGGAATCTGTTTTATAGCAGACTGGGCAAAGCCTCCAACTCAAGTAAGACAATGACGGAGTTATCCTTGTATCTTGACTCTAGTATATTACAGATGCAGGATGCATCGAGTTTTAACGTTTTAGCCTGGTGGAAACAATACGAAAATATATTTTCAGTGTTAGCCACCATGGCTCGTGATCTACCAACTATTCCAATGTCTTTTGTAGCATCAGAACGTGCTTTTAGTATAGGTGGACGTGTAGTGGATGATAGAAGAAGCTAATCTATCTGAGCAAACGGTGTAGTGTTGTGTTTGCCTACGGGACTGGTATTTGGCTGTCAAGAGAAAGCAAGAGTTGAAAGAAATTAAAGATTTGATCCAGCCGAATACATTAGCGGACTACAAGTCTAATTTTTTACTTTTTCTTCATTGTAATTTGTAAATATAAAAGTTTTATATTTTTTATATTTTTATTCTCTAAAAAGATTGTAAAGGTTTTGAAGGTAATCATATTGAAAAACCTTCTAGTAGGAAAGATCCAAATGATTTTCTTCTCAGCGGACTAGGCCGAATTTGACCGAACCACTTAAATTTGTGTGTCACATATAATGGTTTTGATCATCATGCTTGTTTGTATTCATCCTAAATTTGTCAACATTGTGAGAAAGCTTAAAGGTTCGGATCATGAATCCGGTCTCACAAAAGTACAAAAAATTAGATCTATACTTGAGAATTTTTAGATAATTTTATAAATATCTCAAAATCTATGAATATTTAAGAAAACAAAACCAAATGTCTATGTCTTAGGGTTAATAGATCAATAAAGAAGATACTCGAATCATGAATTTGGGGCCACAGTGGGAGCAAATGTGGTTGAAGGTGTTTGAACTCACAACTATTTTGCTCATTCATTATATATGAAAATTATCATATGCACACCTCGTGCATAGTGTGCACTCTTATTGGGGCCCACCTGATGGATGATCTGAGTGGACAAAAAAAAAAATCCTGCCCTATAGTACACATGCCTATTGGGTTTACAGCAAACCAAACCCAATACCAAACACACATGTGCGTCCACACATACAAACCCCACACCACCCCATCCTTCCCAATCTAGCATCACACAACGTGTGACCCCACCACCCCATCTTTTTTTTTCTTCTTAAGGGGAAGGCATGGCATATTAACGGATGGATCACACATGAATATGATCTAATGGTGGTGAACAATTGATTAAGGGCCCAAAATTTAATTATGATTTAAAAAAACCCAAAATGCTTGATCTGAAAAGTGTAAAGACCTCAACAGGTTTCTAGGGCTTGGGCTCCCAAGTGAAAATATCTCCTCATTGCCGTCACTCTCTGAACTTCAAAGGCAGATAGCTATGAAAGATAAGGGTGTGATCATATTCTATATGCAACTAAGTATGAGTAGGACTTCTCTCAAAAAAAAAAAAAAAAAAGTAGGAGTAGGACTTACCCGTTAGTAAAACCTATCAGGACTTATAAGATAAAAGTGACACTCATGAGAGCTACATCTCGTGGTGGTTCACCACATCACGAGCCATAGATATTGTAAATATGTTCCTTTGGCAACTACATGATTGAGTGAGAGCGGCCTCTAACATCCCTAGCCTTACGGATTGCGAGAGAGAGAGCCTGCCAGGTGGGTCTTTCTTTTATGAAAGGTGAGTAAGTACACACCGCGGACCCAGGAAAACTATTTTGGAGGGGCTACCATGTAAAATATAAAAACAAAATCTTGGAGGGGTCATGTATAAAATACTCCTTAGAATTTACTTAAAAAGTAAGGGGTTTATTGAAATTTTGTGGCGCCATGGCCACCCCCAGCCCCCTCATTCTGCCAGTGCTCACATAAGTTCCTCACAATCAGCACTAAAGTCAGGGATTGTTTTCTGTTTGTTTCCGTGAAATGAAGGTGCCTCACCAGCTGAGCTACCGGAGGATTGGTTCCAGCCTTCCAGGTGAGACCATGCACATGTGAAGATTTGTGTTGATCCCAGCACTTGCCAATTGAGTTTAAATGGATAGGTGACACCCAAAGGAAAGGGAAGGGGACCTCTACTACTCTTACCTTACCACCGTCACTAGGCTTATGAATAGGCATTAAAAATAGACTGAGAGGACCAATCAGGCTTCTAGAGCTGGTAAAGATTATAGCTGGTAAGATTAATTGATGCTTTTTTTTTTTCTATTGCTACGTCAAAATGTAGAAATAGCTGTATGGTTCAAAATATCAGTCGATACGTATTTATATCTTGATAGTGATCAAATATTCATAATCATCAAATAGATATTTTGTAAGCTTGTCGGCCAGTACAACCAATATGATTGATAAGTAAACAAAGATTCACGTCGGCACATCCCATGGTGCCGACTATAAGATGTGTAGACTCCTTGATTCTGACATGATTCTAGTTGAAACTGCAATTTTATTCCATATTCCATAACTAGTTGCACTTTGTTTCAAAAGAATAAAGGAATGGTGGTCCTAGTGAAGTCCATCTTACCAAGTAGATGGTCCCCGGATGTGTGGAGAGGGCTAAGAAGAGAAAACCATGTGGTGCTAAACTCATGTGTGGAAGGACCCATGTGATCTCCCCATGGGTCAAGTTGCCTTACAATTTAGTTGCAGGTACTTGTCAATTTTCATTAAATAGTCATAATCTTCACATGATCATCTCAAGAATGGGACATTATCGTTGAAAAGAGGATTGCAAATAGAACATGTGCTGAACTAAAAGAAAATCTAGTCCCTAGATATTTAGGTCACCATTTAATTCTTTTTCCAACCCACTCACCAGCATTGACAAAATGTCAAATCCTCCTCACTTAACCACTTTGATGTAGTCCTTCTAGTGACCAGTGTTTGACTCACTAAATTTGATTGAAATGATCGTAAGGGCTTCTAATTCCTTTCCTTTAAAACTCTAGAAGTATGAATTTGTTAATAGAATTTGACACTCTTAAGTCCAATCAGCTGAGAAGTTTTTGGGTTTTCTCCAAGTAGTTAGTTATTTATACTTTATTATTGCAACACAATATCTTTAGGTAAAAGGTTATTGGCGTCTTTCTTTCTAGGAAAGGAGAATAAAAGCTCACTTTTGGGGTGATATAGATGGATTTCTTGAAACTTGGGTAGAAAAGAGACTAGATTAAGAGCTCCGATTTTGGGGTTTTCTTGTTTGTTTCCCTCGTTGAATTCACTTTGGATGAAAGGTTTGAGCTGAAAGAAAGAGGTGGAGAAAGAATACAAAGAAGTTGAATACGTAGGGTGGTTAAAATAAAGATTAAAGGTTAGCTTTCAAAAATGAGCACCAAAGAAAACTTTCTTTTAGGGAAATAGAATAAAAAATATTATTTGATGCTCGTTTTCTTAAACTCACCTTTGATTTTCATTTTTAAACACCATATGTATTCAATTGCTATGTATTTTACTGCAAACAAACACCACCTAAAGCTCAAAGGGATGTTTTTTTTTAATGGATCAAGGGTTTCTTGATGGAGTATGAGTGTGATTGCAACTTATTATGAATATTTAAAAAAAGAAGAAAGAACTGGTTAATTTCTAAAAAATGTAGTTGAAATTGTGACATATAAAACAATTGAAGGAACATGTTGTTGGTTTGATAACCCATACAACAAGAACAAGAAAATTCATATTTGTTAGCATTAGGTTTATACAAATTAAATGCATAAGAGATGGAATAATTCATGCTACAATAGGTTAAAATTTAAGATACTCCAAAAATTCCTATAATACAAGGTAAGTTGGCAACCGAGCCATCACCCTTACATTCAATCACTAGTAAGTCAACCTCCACATTCACACCTTAATTCCTTCCCTTGTCACCTTGTACCCCTCACCTCTTTAAAAGTCATTCATGACGTTCAGTTGAGCTTCGACGTTCAATTCCTATTTAATCCATTAGAAGCAAATAGTCTTCCGATCCAAATAAACAAACTCAACATCAAAACTCACTCAATTTCAAAATTAAACAACTCATAGTTGTGTCATTTATCACATTTGAAGAGATGCCTCTTGATATTTTGATTGGTTATGCAAATATAAACCCTTTGTTTAGACAAAAGAAGCTTAATTACAAATTTACAGTTCTAGCTAAATTTCTGTCAACGTTGCAATTTGCATGATCAGGTGGAAACCAATGCAATTACAAACACGCAACAATCAAGAAAACAACTTCACTAACAATTTGATCTATTACAAAAATAAATAAATAAATAGAGAGACCAAGAGACCAGAAGTAATCTAATGCAAACAAATAGGCTATGTACCCAGCCATCACACTACTAATTCTATACATGGGAGTAATGATCATTATCACAAATTAAATAAGTAGGCGATGCAATTTACATGGCACCATTTGTACCTTAGTTGAACAAGAAAAATGTTCTAAGAGTTACTGCATTTGCCGTCCAGCTCTGTGGCGCCCACCTTGGATCAATGCAGGCCATTTCACACTCTCATCCCCGGGTGATCTCGTACCAAGGCCAGGTTCACTGTCATCAAACATTGCCCCGCCGTTGGATTGAATCTCAAAGAAATCTATGGTTAAAAGACCCACTAGAGTTCATGGCTTCAAATCAAGGGCTAATATTATCTTATAAAGCTGACTATTTGTTAGCCTTTATATGGAACGAGACCTATCCAAGTACCCCACCCCACTAATAAGAGGGCATCTTAAACGATCGCATATTGCTCATACAGTCTTCCCGCGTAAGAACATTGCCACATGCAAGAACCAGGTATGCTTCCCTGGAGGAAAATCAGCAGTTACATTATCACTTCAATGTACACTAAGTTGACACTAATTTAAACTGGCATGGGCTCCAGCTTTTGACAACCGATCAGGACATATGGACAATAGATATTAAACCTTACTAATCAGTTCGAATCATAAAAAAATAGATGATCTATCACATTCTCAAGCTCTTGTCCACATCTTCACCTTCAAACCCCATGCATGCCACAGATGTGTCCATGTGTTGAGAGAAGCTAAGATGTGGCAAGAGTGGAAAAAACACGAGCAGTTGTCCATGTGACGAGAGAATCTAATGTAACATTAATGATAACAAATCAAGCAGAAACATACGGGGAAGAAATCATTCTTTAACAGCTAAAAGGTTAAGGATGCTCACCACACGTAGCCGATCTAATTCCAACACTCTTATTGCACACAGGATGATGGGGAAAACACCCGAGCGATCAGTGAAGGCATCGGAGATTGGAGGGAGAGTTGAGATATCATCAAGAGGATGGTGAGCGAAGATGGTGGGGAACTTTGAAAAATGGTGACGTTCATGTGTGGAGCTTGGAAAGAATAATAAACAAAAGGGTAAAAAACCCATTTTACATAAGAGTTGGGGCTTTTTTTCCATACGGAAAAAAAGGAAAAAGGTGAAAGAACTACTTTGTGGGTCCCAGACTCTACAATATCGCACAAAAAGGACAGTTTCAGGATAGGAAAAAAGGGCATGGTGCTCCAAGCACCACACTTGCAATTACTTTTTAGTCAACACCCTATTGGTATTATATTCAGGGTCTCAGGGCTCCTGCATGGTCAATCTCCTCATTTTCATTCCAGGAATTCATATAATTCCTAACCAAACAGGCCCTTACCAATACTGTGGCTGCATTTTTCTTTAGGCAAGAGGGCAGCACTGTTCTGCTGTAGTGTGATGGGAGGAGTCATTCCCATCTTTAAGTAAATATATGAAAACGAGGACAAGCATGCATTTGGTTCCAGTTAACAGTAGCTACTTATGTACCATGGACTAAATCCCCACTATAAAATGTGGAATGTGTTGGTGTATATCCAAAGAATTCCTGATAGTAAGGCTTCCTTAATTAAAAGCATTTACAAATATTGATTAGGTACTCATGGCTCATGCAACTAGACTGCATGGGATTGTCATCCTTGACCTAGAAATTCTGAGAAGTGTGGATGCCCTACACTCAGTTTACGTGTAAACCGAATCACTTGTGAGTAGTTATGTCAAAGAACAAAACTGTTACTGGGTAACTGATGTTATTTAAATACATGAAAACTAATTCACCCATCATCAAGTTACCAGCAACGAGTATCCAAAAAGGTCCATAATAAATCTGGAGTTTAGGGCTGCACTTTATCTAGAGCTCAAAATAATAGCCTGTGTTTTCATGATTGGGAGAATACCTACCTTCCGACATATATTTGGTAATAGCTTCCTAAAGGCTGCTTTGAAGTGAAACATATGATGCCCTGATAACAGCATGGAGTCAGCAACACAACATGAATACAATAAGAACACAGATTTCAAATATAAATTGAAGCAATTTATACAATGCAAAACCAATATGTTACCCATTTTGATGCATTCAAGTATCGTAGAGTGCAACATGTTAAACATGGTGACATCCCATGAAGGGTGGTTCACAAAATAACAGGATTACAACTGAAAGACCATGCGCACAATTTGTGACAATGGTTTTAATTGATTCAATGAGCAAAGATGAGAATGCTGAGGTGGATGTGTAGTAAAATTAGGAAGGATAAAATTAGAAATGAGCATTTTCGAGAGCATTTAGGTGTAGCAACAAAGGGAATAGAATTAGATAAACCGGGTTTGAGATGGTTTGGACATGCCCAACGTAGGCCGGCAATAGCGTTGGCAAGGAAAAGTTCGGCTATGAAGGTTGATGGCCACCAAGGGGAAGGGGTAGGCGAAACAGGACATGGATGGAGGTGGTAAAAATATATATGAAGTGTACCCCGGGGAAGGGGCACCCAACTGGGTGTTGGCTCGGTTGTTAGGACACTGGGTTTGCTCCCCAGAGGTCCTGGCATCGATTCCCCCGAGCGTTAACTGTCCCCCGTCTGTGTGGGTGCGGGCGTGGGGGCCAGGGATTAGTCCCGCCAAAGGTGGGGATGCCTTCAGATATATATAAAAAAAAATGTAAATTATTTGATGTTTTGGCTCAAGATAGATCAAAATGGAGAAGCATAATTTGTGTATACGACCCCAACATAGTTGGGACAAGGCTTTGACGATGATGATGATGGTTTTTATTGATGCAATTCGTGGAATTACTGCTGATATGATTGCCCCATTCTATTCCAAATGATAAAAGGCAAAGAAAAAATTAATTAATTAATGAAAGTTAATAATTTTATAAAGAGAAGGTCATGCTTCCTTTCGGCCCTATTTGGGTTCTTGAAACTCAATTCCCTTGTAATCAAGCTACTCCAGTACTTGCACTGGTCATAGTAAATAATAAAATTACGACTTAAACGTAACTCAGGTTATCCAAATGCGTGCCGTCATCTTCTTGCAATCCATGTTCCCTGCAGTTAGTTTTACTAAGATCTAAACAGTCCCCTGGGCCCGTTTGGTAATTTTCTCGGAAAATAAAGGTAAAGGAAAGTATCAAATCAAGAGAAAATAAAATATAAGTGAGCTATGATTGTACTTTGCCTTTAGTTGCTCGGTTGGGAATTTTTTTAAATTTTTGTGTAAAAAGTGGGTGTTTTTTTGTCATTTAGTGGAGAAAAGAGGTTTCTTTTTTACCTCTTTTTGAAAAAGAAGGGGATTTTGAAGATGTGTACTTTTAATGTAACCCCTTGTCTGAAAAATGGAGGCTTTACATTACTTTTACTTTAATAGTAAATTCCCAAACAGGCCCTAAAAGAGCATAGGCTAGAGACTGCACAGGAACAGGTAGAAAGGATGGGTGGTCACTTTTTAATATCAAATTCAAATCAGATACTCGATACAACTTGGTTTTATGCCAATGCGACACAGTTCATATCAAGATACTTCCATCCCTGGCAAAAACCCTTTTTAACTTTCAACTAATATTTTCTTCCTAGTTATTTTTATTCTATTTTTCTCTGGTTAATAACTCACACACCCACGAACAGAATACACAAATCCCTCACATGCACAATCAGCACTACAACCAAGGATTGATCCCTGATAGTCTGTGGAGGAGAGGTGCGTCACCACTGAGCTACCAGCGGAGTGGACTGGCCCCACTATAGTTGATCCATCCCCCAAACTTCATAATATCCTTTCATACCCTCAACACCGACCTGCCATTCCCTCCCCTTCCCATTTCCCATCCCTTTACTACAAAATACCATCCTAATTGAAGTAGATGTTAGATCAGCACAAGACTAGAGACTAACGCAACAAAGTTCACAATTTGCTAACATGTATGAGAACATTTTGAAATCCCTGTTTACATGTGAATCTTGCTACCATATAACTTGGTTGACAAAAACTTTGCACCTGGTTCGGGTGCCTAGCACATTTGACAACAGTTATTAAGTACTGGAGGATGCAAGAGTAGCAAAGTACAATACCTAGTAGGAACAAGGAGGAATCCACCATTTGCACTCTCAAAAGTAAAAAAAAAAAAAAAAAATGTTAGGTTAGATTTGCTATATATGTCCCAACTATGTTGGGGTTGGCTACATGAACTTTGTTTCTCCATTCCGATCTATTATGAGCCAAATCCTCAGATGAGCTGCAAGTCTTCATATCTATTTTTATGACCTCCATCCACGTCCTCTTTGGCCTACCCCTTGGTGGGCCATCAACCTGCATAGTCAAAATTTTTCTTACCGGCGCCATTGTCGGCATGCATTGGACATAACCAAATCATCTCAAATGGGTTTCTCTAATCTTATCCCCTATTCATATTGATGTCACCCTTAAATGCTCTTGAAAGCACTTATTTTTAATTTTATCCTTCCTAGTTTTACCACGCGTCTACCTAACATTCTCATCTCCACTACATCCATTTTGTGCTTATATTGCTACTTGATTGGCCAACATTCTGCTCTATAGGTCAAAGCTGGTCTAATCACTGTCTTGTAAAATTTCTCCTTCAATCTTGTTGGCATGTGCGGATCACAAAGCACATCAGAAGCAAGTCTCCACTTTAACCCTCTCGATTTTATCCCATAGTCAACATCTTCATCACTCTCCTTTTGATTCTAAAGCCTCCCGCCATCCCTCAAGTTTTGCATTCACCCCATCTTTTGATTCATCCACCAATATTATATCATATGTAAGCAACATATACCAAGGTACCTCCTCTTGAATATGAATAGTTAACTCATCCATAATCAATGCAAAGAGATGAGGCCTTAGAGCTAACCCCTAATGCAAACCTATGATTACTGAGAATTCACTTGTCTCTCCACAGGTAGTTCTTATACTCGTTACGCTCCTTCATAAACGTCTTTAATAATTTCAATATAATGTCTTGGAGCATTCCTTTTATTTAAAACTCACCAAATTAAATGTCTGGGTACCCTGTTGTAAGATTTTTCTAGGTCAATAAAGACCATTAGCAGATTTTGCCTCTTCACTTGATATTTTCCCATTAATTGTTTAAGTGATGAGATAGCTTCCATAGTTGACCTCCCTGGCATGAAACCAAATTGATTTTCAGATATCTTGGTCTTTTGTCTAGGTCTTTGCTCCATTACTCTCTCCTATAGCTTCCTTAGTATGACTCATAAGTTACATCACACGATAGTTGGAATGATTTTGTGTATCTCCCTCATTCTTATTTATAGATACTACAACACTTCTCCATTTATCCGGCATTTTCTTTGTTTGTCATTAATATCTTCTTAAAGAGCCTAGTTAACCAAATCCCCTCCCAATTTCTCCTAAGCATTTCCAAACCTATTTCGGAATGCCATTTGGTCCCATAGCCTTTCTTGTCTTCTTTTGTGTCAATGCTTTCTTCCCTTCCACCACTGCGCAAAAAAGTAAGTTTTTACTAATGAAGTGTCCTCTCATGTTATTATGCCTCCTATATACTCTTCATTTAAAAGTTTGCTAAAATATTCCTTCCACCTTTCTTTGATGCCATTGTCCTTCACTAGAACTTTTTTGTCATTGCACTTAATATATTTGACATGATCTAAGTCCCTTATTTTCGCAAGCTTAAAAATATCCTTCTCTCATTCCCTTGTTCCCAAACTATTATACAGGTCATCATATACTTTGAACTTTGCATCACTTACTACTTTAGTATACACAAACAATATTAAAAAATCAAAAATAAAAAGTTCATGCTTGAAAAACCAAAAGCCCTAACAAGGGTAGGAACTTGTATAGAGAAGTGTTAAAAGCTCTCTAAGTAGTTTTATTTGAAATTCAAACAACGTTGCAGCGTTAGAAAATGCCGGGCCTAAAGAACGCCCCTCTTAGTAACACCCACCGAGATACATGTCATCTAAGTCCGTTGGATGGAAAGATCTATATGAGAGCTACATATGTGTAAAATTTAGACTCCATAAGATCATCCTAACCCTTTGATCCATGGCCCTAAAGTTTAATGGTTTTAGAGGCACTATTTTCTTACAATTTCAATCTAATGGCGAGGAAAAGTTGGATGAGTGTTGATGAGGAGATATCTCTTCGTCAGATTCTTAAAGAGAAATTCATTTGCAAAGCTAAGGAGAAGGAAATCAAATGGAGGCAGAGATCTAGGCTATCTTGGCTTAAGGAGGGAGACAAAAACACTAAATTCTTCCACAGTTTTGCCTCATACAGAAACCGTGCGAATAAGATTTCTATCCTGTTGGATGGGGACAAAAGGTTAGAAACCAAGGAGGAAATTGTGGATCATGTGATTGCTTTTTACAATGACCTCTTTTCAAAAGAAGATTGGGATTGTCGACCTACCCTTGACAACCTGGAGTTTTCGATGATATGCGTAGCTGATGATGCAGATGGGCTAGAAAAGGATTTTGAAAAGGAGGAGGTCAAAGAGGCAGTTTTTAATCTTGAGAGAGATAAAGCGCCCGGCCCATATGGCTTCCCATTAGCTAATTTCTTCCAGATTTTTTTGGGAGGTTGTTAAAGTGTATGTAATGAATTTCATGAAGGAGTTTCATGATAGAGACAGATTTTCAAAGCATTTTGGTGCCTCCTTCATAACTTTAATTGCTAAGAAAACTAGTGCAGAAAGCATTAAAGACTTTCATCCCATTAGCTTCATTGGCTCCATCTACAAAATTCTGGCTAAGGTGTTATCTAACAGGCTTCAAAAGGTATTGTTTGCCTTGATTTCTAGTAGCGATGTTCTCATCGCTAATGAATGCATTCACTAAAGATTTAAAGAGAGAAAATCGGGTCTAATCTGTAAATTGGACTTGGAGAAGGCTTATGATAGGGTGGACTGGGAGTTCTTGCAATACTTACTGAGAAGAATGGGCTTTGGCACCAAATGGCGGGGGTGCATTTCAGAATGCTTGAGTTCAGCTACTTTCTCTATTCGCATCAATGGATCTCCGTTTGGTTATTCTCCGCTACTAGAGGTCTTCATCAAAGGGACCCGCTTTCACCCATCTTATTTTCCATCATTGGTGAAGCCCTTAGCCGAATGTTGCAAGCAACAAAGAATGCTAATCTTATCAAAGGTTTCTGCCCGTCAAATGATGATCAGGTTCTTTCCCACCTCCGGTTCGCTGATGATACTCTTTTATTCTATGATGCTAATGCGTTCCAACTTTGCAATGTCAAGGCCATTTTATGCTTCAAAGCAGTGTCAGGTCTTAAGAGTTAATTTTTTTAAAAGTGAAATGATTGGTGTTAGGGTGGAAGATACTCATCTGGCATCGCAAGCTGGGATTTTTTATTGCAAAGATGGATATCTTCCTTCCTCCTATTTGGGCGGGGGCCTTCCTCTATGCATTGGAGTGGCCTCAAAAGCCTTATGGTCCCCAGTGATTGAAAGAATGGAGAAAAGCATGTCTTTATGGAAGGCTAACTATTTGTCTTTTGGTGGCAGAATTACTTTAATTAAAGCTGCTCTAGCTAACCTACCAATTAACTTCATGTCCATGTTTAGGTGTCCAATGGAGGTGACTAAGCATTTTGAGAAGTTGCAGCGGGATTTTTTTTTGGCATGGCAATGTTAAGAAAAAAAACCACTTGATTAAGTGGTCTCAAGTTTGCAAGCCCAAAAAAGAAAGTGGGTTGGGTATTAGGCCTATGAAGGAAATGAACCTTGCTCTGTTGGGCAAATGGCTATGGAGAATTGTATATGAGTTGACCTTGCTCGCGTAAGGATAGCCTAGTCAGACACAAACCTTTACTTGGTTCCTTAAGTCAGCATCGAACATTCACTTGGTTGTTATAAGCTTTAGCCTTGGATTGATCATCCTTGGTGGGAGCTATGTATTGTTCGGCCATCATGATGAGCTATGATTAGACGGTGCCTTAGCAATAAACTAGGTATCCGGAATTGGGGCGTTACCAGCTGTGACTACAAACAACATAACTTCGCTCCAATTTTCATACCTGTAATTGTCGATATCCACGGCTTTTCATTTGGATATACATCCTAGATCTATGGATCAAAAGGGTAAGCAAAACTTTTCATTATAACAGAAGAAAATGAAGGAAAAGAAAAGGAAAAACAGTGAGAGAGAGAGAGAGAGAGAGAGAGAGAGAGAGAGAGAGAGAGTTGCCGAGTGAAGGGGATGAAGGGGGAGGGATCTGTGGGTTTTGGTGGAAGGAGAGAGAAGAAAAGACATGGGTTTCGGTAAGAAAGAAGGAAAAGGTTCACAAGGGTATATTTTTCATTTCTTAAAAAAATTAATAAAAGTTGTCAATAATATAGAGAGACCACCTTATAGGACTTGATGAAAGAATTATAAAAAAAAAAAATTATACTATTGTGTAATATTTAATTTTTCATGTACTTTTTTTTAAAAAATGAGTAAAAGGTTTTATACTTTTTTGAAACTTTCCCTTAATGAAATTATCATTATTTATGTTCCTCTCTAATATTTTTTTTTGTTGAGAAGAAAACAAATTAAAACAACTGGTAAGTAGGATATGTTAATAACCAGAATCACCAAAAGCTCAAGCTGTTAGTGAACGACAACTACAGAACCATGTATATCAAAGGCGAGTAGGGCTCCGCACGTGGACAGATTCACGCCAAATGACCAACGTGGATAGAAACACGTCCCGATAGATTCGAACACATGGCCCTTGGCTCTAATACCATATTAATAACCAGAATCACCAAAAGCTCGAGCTGTTAGTAAACGACATAACAATGTATATTAAAGGGTCCTCATAGGATGTGCTAAACTTGTACCCGAGAAATATCGGTGTAGTATCAATAATGATACATGCAGCTTGTACAATTATCTGGGTATCATAGATTCAAAGTAATCAGATTTATTGTCAGCCAGATTTACAAGGATCTAAATGCGAGCAGGACTATAGTGCAGCGTCGGCAACGTGCACCATCCAATTAAAGTGTTCCATGTCACCTTTTACGAGATTAACTTTAACGGCATTTATGTTTGGCATGTGATTTTAACCAATTAAATTTCCTATACAAGAATACCCTTTGCATTAAACAATTGAACTTCTTTGTAAAGTAACTCTTTCACGGCTCCTGAGAATTATTGTACAAGGGTCCACAATTAAAATCAAAATAATAATATATAGGCCTCACTTTTGGGAATTATAAAATAGGATATACCTTTAGCAATTCTCTAAGTGTGGATCCATCTTTAGAAATTAAAAAGTGAGACCCACCTTTGTACGAATTACAACATGGGCCCTCAATTTGTGATTGTAAAATGGGACACACTTTTACAACATGGGCCCATCTTTAGAAATTGCGCGGACCCACTCTTAGGAATTGTTACACATGAGGTGCACTTTAAGAAATAAAAAATATGGCCCATCTTTGGAGTTTAAAAGGTGAGACCCACCTAAGGGTGTCAAACGGGTCGAGTTGATAGCTGGGATCACATTTTTAAGCTCGACCCGTAACCAACCCATTTTTAAAATGGGTTGGCTATCCTCAACCGGCAACCGATGTGGGTTAACCCATATTGACCCGCATCACCTGCATTCTGTTTAATCAACCCATTTAACCTGGCCTGACCTGGATATCTGCAAGACTGCAACAGAGAAGAAAAGAAAGAAAGAAAAAAGAGGAAATAGGAAGAAAAGAAAGAAACAGCATCCGACTTTGGACCTGAAGAAGAGCTATGAAAATGGTGGAGGAATCAACAAGACTTTATGCAACTTCCATGGATGCTCGTTGAAGAAGATAAAGAAAGCATGTTGAATGGGTTAAAGTGCAAGTACCCATCCTCATTTCAAATCACAAGCCTCTGCCCTCTGGTCAAAACAAAAGGCAAAAGGAAGGATTTCCACAATCTCAATTTCAGTTTTTCACTCTCATCCACACACATGGCACTATCCTTTTAGCATGCACTGTCATTCAATAGGCTCTAGGCCTATAGCCTATATAGGTATGTAGTTTCTCATTTATTTGAAAAGAAAGGGAGCTGAACAAGTCCAGGGAGCTGAACAAGTCCTTGACTTGAGGAAATTTTGGATGAATCAGGGGACCCTCTAGGGCTTCACGAGAATCTAAGCATTCCAATCCAGTGGCCCCTTCTTATATGTTTGCTCACAAAATTTCACTCAAATTAGAGTTTGACCACCCTTAGATTGATCACTTTCAAATAGTAGAATATTATATAAAAAAATTCAAATAATATTAGAATGAAGTTTATATGATTACTCATAAGAAAGGGGGGCACGACTATGGACTGATTCGGATTTCTCAAATGAGCCCCACTGCCACCAGGAATGAGACGCACGATTGAGTGGGAGCTTGAGGATTTAAACACACCACTCACGAGGTATGATCCTTGCTCGTGGGCTACATTTTTACTCCAGCATTGACTTTTCATACACTTGGAAAGGAGAAAGTTGGCCCTTGCGTTGCATAGTAGAGGTAGGAGAGAGTGACAGGAACCACCATTAGCATTCGGCCATGTCTTCTTTCTGTGGTTAACCTCTAGCTGAGCATGTTTCTTGCACCCATTGCTCACGAGGAATGAAAAGGAAAATGCAAATTGGAGTTGTGCATGGAGATTAACCTAAGAAGTAGCATAAGGAATTGGGAAGCAAGGTTATTGATAAATAAGAATAAACTCTTCTGTAATTCCTTTCTCGTTCAGGTATGTGGAAAACTCTAGTTGGGTTTAACGAAGAAGAGGAAAGAGGAACAGTAGTTGCGGGTCAGATGGGTTATGTGGGCCAACCCCAACCCGAACCATTTTTCTGCGAGTCAGGTTTACCTGACCTGTGACCGACCCGTATAGGATACAGGTTGGGTTACACAGGTCAAATGTGGATCAAGTCAGATTTTGCCATCTGTAGACCCACCCAAAAAAATACATGGAACCCACTTTTTAAAATTATGGTACTTAGGAGGGCCGCACCTTGTAACTTCTAAAATAAAGTTCCAAGTACCATAATAATTAAAAGGTGGGTTCCATGTAATTTCTATGGGTGGGTCTTGCATTGTTATTAAGATGAGCCTCATTTTCTAATTCCTAAAGGTAGGCCAGATGTACTACAATTCCTAAGGACGAGTCCATGCAATTCCTACAGATGGGCCCATGTTGCAATCCATAAGGTTAGGTCGCATTTCCTAATCACAAAAGGAGGGACCACACTATAATAACTACAGAGGTGGGCCCATGTTGTAGTTCCTACAAAGGTGGATCTTACATTATAATTTCCAAAGACTTGCTAAAGGTATGCCCCATTTTATAGTTCTTAAAGGTGGAATTGATATTGTAACTTTAATGGTGGGTACAATAATTCCTAAGAGTTGTAAAACGGTAATTTAGGTTCAACTTGTTAAATACAAAGGGCATTTTAGAAAGAAACTTTAAGTAGTTAAAAGCACATGGGAATGACAAATGTCATTCAAGTTCCTCGCTCGGACAAAAGGTGACATGGAGCACCAGATGCCGCAGGTTGCTGCAACACTGCATCAAAGTCTTGCCCTCTAAATGCAATCAAAGAGACATACACACACACATGCTTTGTTGGGGGACAGAAAGAGACACACACATTGTATGCTTTGTTGGGGTGGGTGAAGTGAATGAGAATTCAGGAAATCCACTTTAGAATTTTTAACAACTATAGATTTTTCACTTCCATGAATTCCATGGACAGGTTCACTCATCTAAACTAGCGTTTCGGATGGTTGGTAGGATTCAAGCATGCAAACCGTTTGACCACGAGAATTTAGAGAACTCAAAAGGCCCAAATTCTCATTAGTTGATTATATTTTAAATTCCTTGAATGCCAAACCCCCTTGAGCAATCCAGATTCCCAAATTAGGATTCTAAAGGTTATAAGAAAAAGGGCTACTTAACAGTGGTAAACCCACTCCCATCTAGAGATGGGATTACATAGCTTGCTAGAAGACAAATCTTACCTAATCATGCAAAAAGTTGCTTGTTAATGGAGTCGTAGGATCCACGAAATACAAGAGGGTTTATCTATTAGCCACATACCAAAAATCAGCTTCATTTGACAGTGTTAGCAATTAAATCTAAGGTGATGATTGTGAGCCGTTTATTGATTCTAATTTATACCATTTATTTCAAATCCTTAGATTAGATGCTTAAGTATGTATGATGGAACTGATTTTTGGTAGATAGCTAATCCACAAACTCTCTTGTGTTTCACCGGACCAGTAAAACCCATCAATATGCTACATGCATAAAGTAAGACTTAACATCTTACTCGCCAATTCAAACTTGGTTCTCTCCCATATAGAACAACTTCTATTGGACATCTCAAATTCCCTTACAAATGTTTGCAACCAAATAGCAATCTGTTCGCTCTTCCAAATACTTTTGAAGAACATTCTTATTATATTATTGATTCAAGAAGCATTCTTGTGGGATTCTAGCCTCCAGCCTCGACGCATGCTTAGTTAGATGACTAATAAGCATACCCTTGTGGAAGATTTTCATCTTAACAAAAAATCATCAATGTAGGCCAGTATATGCTTCTTAGCAACCATACCATCCATTGAGTAAGCCCACAACAAAATATGTTCTTAAAGACCCTAGTATTATGTATGTGTCATATAGTATCCAATAACTCACTCTATAAAATCCTATGTCCCTGCCATATCCATTGCATATCCTCTTTATATTCGCATTTCCACCTCTATACCTGCTGGACTCTCTTTCCATATCCAGCCAAGTCCAAGACAACAAGTATGTGGGGACCCTTTCTATCACTCATCCAGTGGGGCTCACAATAGCCAATGAGAAAAAAATCCTCCATCAAACAAATACATTGTAACGTTCCCCATCTCTCTTCTTCTCTCCATCCTGATATATTCCTCTATCCTCTCTCTATCTCCATTCTTATCTCTTATCCTCATCTCTTATCACTATCTCCATTCTTATCTCTTATCCTTGTCTCCTTAGTGGAAGAGATGAAGATGAACATAGAAGATAATGCATACATGCAGTATTAGCCATATTGTCAACAGCCAGAGCAAATTATCAGTACCCATGGCATTTGGGTCTCAAAGCTCTACATATGAATGATGCGGATCACACAAAAGATGGCTCCACATACAATTTTTTTGGGTATACCTAATTTACCCTGACTATTTTCTAGTTTAAAAACACAAATGGTAGACTCCTATGAATGTTCAGTGGACCCCACTTGTGTACTTGTAACTGCTGGTCTTTGGATGGTTGAAAAGTTTCCTGACTTGTCATTCTCTTCCAATTAGAGCTTAAAAAATACAGACCCAAAATCCTAAAAGCAATAAACAGACAGTCTAAAACCTAATCCTAAATCCCATAAGCAATAGAGATAGTCCAAAACTCTAACAGAAAGACCAAGTAGAGAGTTAAGTCTAGAAAAGAAATAAATAGGATAGAAGTACCCATCCTACTATGAGACTCATCTTCAATCGGTCTCTCTTGCTTTCATAGTCTCTGCCTCATAAGCCAAATGTAGAAGTCGAAGCTCCACATCTCTTTCTTTGGCCCCTTCTATAATCAAGAGTTGCTAGTGGCTAAACCTAATTGCCAATTGCCATGTATGGAAAACGTAAAAGCTCCATGACTCTCTCTAGTCTCTACCTCATGGTTTTAGGGGCGTTTGTTTGGAAAAGTTTTTGGTGGGAATTCCATGTGTTCGAAATTTTTGACAACAATGTCATTTGTTACTAGTTGTCCATGAAGCATTTGAAATTTCTTGTTTGATCATTAGAATTCCAAACATCCAGCCTTGCAAAATATTACCTTTGGCGAATTCCAAAAATCCGGCCTTGCAAAATATTACTCTCTCTTTTTTTTTTTTTTGAAATGGTAATTTGTATTGAAAAAAGCTTTGCAGTATACAAATTGCTAAGATGTGCGAAATATTACTTTTGGCCTTTCAAATTCTTCAAATCTCAAAACATTCAAATTGCTAAGATGTGCCAAAGGATGACAATCAAACAAGAAATTCCAAATGCTCCATAGACTGCAGCTAACATTGCTATTAGAAATTCCCAACACATGGGATTTTTGTTCAACAAACAACCCCTTGGAGAATTTAGAATTCTCCCCAATAGGAATTTCTTGAATCCCAACAAAAGATTTTTAGATGCACAGAAGAGGATCTTAGATTGATATTCCTTGTTCCCTACTTTTACTACTTTTAGAATTCTTTTGCAGTTAGGTGCAAATGCTTCTTCGCAAGGAAAAAAGAAAAAAAGGAAAGGGTTCTCCTCATATACAGGAAAACCCTATCCTTCTCCAGTTCAAACAGCTTTTCCATAATAGAAGCAACCGAGGGACAGAATCAACCCTAACAATAGTAATCCTAAATCCCACAAGCAACAGAAAGATAGTAATCCTAAATCCCACAAGCAACAGAAAGTCCAAAACCCCAACAAAGAGAGACAAAGGTATAATAAATAGGTGGTGTACAAAAGAAAGAAATGGTATAGATATACACATCCAACAATGAAAATCCTTCCAAATGTAGCAAGTTGAACTCGAACACCACAGAAGGACAAACGAGTACCATATGAACCCATCTTTATTTGGTCTCACTTGCTTCTGGACTTGGCCTAATGAGTCAAATACAAGAGCCAAAGCTCCACATCTGTTTCTCTGCCCCCTTCCATAAACAAGAGCGACTAACCCTAACTTCCCAATTTCCATGTATGGAAAAATTAGGGGGCATTTGTTTAGAGGAGTTTCTGATGGGAATTCCATATGTTGGGAAATTCTAACAGCAATGTCATTTGTTGTATGTGCAACAATTGAAATTCCTAGTCTGTTTGCTAGAATTTCAAAAGAAAAAAAAACACATCAGCATTTCAAAATGCCACGTCTAGCCATTCAATCATCCAAATTCCAGCATTCTGGATGATAGGGATATACTAGAGGATTTAGGAAATCCAGTAGGGGATAACATTTAGGGCATTTTTGTTTGCTAGAAAGCAAATAATTCCTGCTAGGGAGGATTACAAATTCTCCAAGGACCTATTTGTTTTAGGGGTGTTTCTCACAGGAATTCCCCTTGTCAAGAATTCCTGACAGCAATGTAGGTTTAATCTCTTAAGAATTCCAAATTCTCTGTTTGAATGATTAGACTTCACAACGCTGGCATGTGAAATGCCACTTTTAGCCTATAGAAACACAACATTCTGAATGTTAGACGCCCCATGAGCACCTTGGAATTCCACTTGAGGGATATCATTCGGAGAATTCCAAATTCTCCGAATAAGAAAGGTCCAAATGCTTGCAAACAAATAAGCCCCGAGTGTTGTTCCCCAAAAGGATTCCCAATTGCTCAAGTACAGCCTAGAATTTAGGAAGCCGGATTTGGAGAATTTCAAAGCTAAAAGTGACATATTGCAAGGCTGGATATTTTTAATTTCACCATTGCAACAAGGAATTCGAAATGCTCCATAGAAAGCAACTGACATTGCTATCAGAAATTCCAAACACATGGAATTCCAATCAAAAAATCCTCCAAACATATGCCCACTAAAAGAAATTTGAATTCTCCCTAATAGGAATTCTCTAAATTCATCAAACAATGAGGCCCTTAAAAGTTGCATCTCTCTTTCTTTGTCTTTGTAGGTTTGGGGCATATTGTATAATGCCAAGGATTCCTACATACCATGGAAAAGAAGGCTTTTAGATTTACATGATCCATTCCTTACTTTTCGTTACTCTTTCGCAGTCTGGTGCAACATTCTTTGAGAAAAAAATGATTTCCCTCGAATTCGTGAAAACACATTTCCCATGCAGTTGGGACTGCTTTTCACATGATTGGGGAAATGAAAAATCCAAGAAATAAAGAATTTAAGCATTGTACAAACATACCTTAAAACTCCAAAATTCAAGAGGTGAGGATTCACCGTCTATTAAAAAAGTTTCATTAGGATTCACTATATATCAAAAAAGTCTCATCTTAGTATCTTTAATCATCAAATTTGAGACTTCTAATTTGATCACCAAGCTAAAATTCAGTTACCACATTGTATAACATTTTTAACCATCAAATTCAAATGTAAGACTCCTAAATAAATCATCAAGGCTTTTAGTAGATGACGGATCCATAGTCTACCATTACATTACATGGAATCAGTGGATCTCATCAACATGCCACCAATGCACTAACATAGGTCCTACAAAGACTCTCATGCTTTGCACAATTTTTATTCAGAGGCATTCAAGGACAGTTATATTGGATAAAAAAAAAACAACCGGTCTACATGCACCGAAAAACAACCCTGAAAAAGGCCCTGAAGCTCTCCCCTACCCTAGGATCTCATTTCAAAAGGAGATCCTAGGGTAGAGTAGGTTTCAGGGCCTTTTTCAGGCTCTCTTTTTCGGTGCATGCAGACTTTTTGAAAAAAAAATGTCGTGAGATAGCTGCCGTGAATGAATCCCATCCAAAATAGTGCAAAGTGCTACTATAGGAGTCTTGCAACAGAAGATTTAACCTTAAACCATATGGAGTTTTAAAAAATGCACTCCATATGTTGGCTACATAGTAATATGCACATATCTTGAGCTTTACTAATACAAACACTTATTAAAAATCAGTCTTATTGGGTCTCACTGTCTTGAAACACAATAAACTTTTCTATTTTTTCTAAAAAAACCCATGAAGAATGAAAAGAGCTGAGGATGACAACAAAAGATGAGCATCATTGTACACAAGGACCATTAGATGTACCTCCAACAGCAAAAGCACATTATCAGCACTCATGGCATTTAAAATATTGTTTTTTCTTTCCTCTTCTTTAGAGGGTTAATGTGTTTCCTGGCTTTCTATTTCCTGCTAGTAAGCCCCTAAAATATGCAAACGCTAAATCACGGAAGCAACAGAAAGAGGGAATCTGAAACCCTAAATCCTACAAGCAACAGAGTCATTCCAAAACCCTAACAAAGAGAAAGAGAGAAGAAGGAATGATAGAGACAGAGTGTGCGTAGAAAAGAAAAAAAGGGGATAGAAATACCGAGATAGGTAACGGAAATGTCGCGGTCGATTGAAATAACGAGTACGAACCGCATTGCGCTTCAACCGATCCGTCCACGTTTATTCGAGTCGGCCTCGCGATGGAGAGAGGTAGAAGTCAAAAGCTCTCGAACTTTCTCTCTCTGCCACCCTTTCAGACAAGATGGCGTTGCTTAATTGGCGGGTCCATCCATTTATATAAAGAGATTCTAAAAAAAACGACTCATTTTAAAAAAGAGGAATTCGCCCAACAGGTGCACGAATATTTCACTTTATGGCTTTATATCATAAAAAATTTTCATAGAGTCAAAGGTCTCTCTCACACTTTCTCATACCTGAAATGTCTACTTTATAATTTTTTTAAATCATAATCCATGATTGGTGGGATATCCCATTAATAATGGCCAACTAACATTTAATTGTCCACAATTAATAGAATCCCTAAATTTTCAAATAAATTCTAAAAACACACAAATAAATTTCAAAATAACAAAAATAAATTTTAAAAAATAAAATAATTTCAAAAAAATGCAATAAGTTAAAAAAAAGAAATATATAATCAAATAACGTAAATAAATTTAAAAAGATGCAAATAAATCTCAAAATATTCAAATAAATTTCAGAAAATATAAATAAATTTCAAAAGACTCAAATAAATCTCAAAAGATCCAAAGAAAATTTCAAAAAATACAAATAAATTTAAAATAACGGAAATAAATTTTAAAAAATACAATAATTTCAAAAAATACAATAAATTTGAAAAGATACAAATAAATTTTAAAAGAAGCAAATAAATTTTAAAAAAACATATAGATTTAAAAAAAAGTAAATAAATTTGCTAAAAAAATCAGATAAATTTTAAAAAAAAATCAGATAAATTTACCAAAAATAGAAAGAAATATGACAGAAAACAGATAAATTTGAACAACACTCAGATAAATATGATAGAAAATAGATAAATTTGAATAAAACTCAGATAAATTTTGAAAAAAACTCAGATAAATTTACAAAAAACACAAAGAAATATAACAGAAAACAGATAAATGTGAACAACACTCAGATAAATATGACAGAAAATAGATAAATTTGAACAAAACTCAGATAAATTTGACAAAAACTCAGATAAATTTGACAAAATAGACAAACAAAACCAAAAGCGATCACTGAGGAGATGTCAGTCCTCCACGAAATTTGACAAAAGACAAACACAGAGCGAAAAACAGGTCGGGTCGGACCGGACCTGGAATCAACCCGTGACCTGGGAGACCCTTCAACTGTTATTGTGCTTTAGAAGCGGGCGAATCGGACCTGACCTGGAATAGACCCAAGACCTAGGACCTGAGACGATCTTCTTCCTTTTCGGTCTCTGTTCTCTAATACAGAACAGAGAACCCAACCCACTCTCCTTCCTGCGTTGGTTTTCTCCGATGACAATGGCGGGCGGCCTGACGGGCGAGACGACGACGGCAGTGATGACGGTCGTCTCCGGCGACTTGCAGCGATCGATCCCGGTGCGGCTGCGATTGGGATGGGCGATGCAAATCAATCCCAGAACCTAGATGACGATGGTGATTCGACTACGCAAGTAGCAGTCGTCTTCTTCGGCTCTGGGCCCAGCGACGACAATGAAAACCGGTAGTGAGGGATCATCTGCCCAATCTTCCAAGATCTGATTCGATCGCTGAAATTCAGATCACCGTGCACAGCCCTTGATTTGATGGACGGTGACTGTGGTCAGCCCGGGTTCTCGGATTACTGTGCGATCTCGATCTCAGATCTGGAGCTTTCATGGACGGAGCTTCTGCTCTAGCATCGTCATTGGAGCCACCATAGCCGGAGACAGAGAGGACGAGGAGGATGACGAGGAGGAGAGATCTAGCCATGGCTGAGTGAGGGAGGAGGAGATAGGCATTTTGTAGAATCCAAACCCACCAAGCAAACCTAGGCTCGTTGCAAAAGAAAAAGGATAATATAAAATTTTATATTTTATATTTTATATTTTAAAATTTTATGCCTAAAATGGTTGGAAGGGCAATTTATTCTTGAAAAATGAGATCATGTGGATGCAGGGACCTAAGGCTGGAAAAAGTCTAGCTGCTTGGACCATAGGCCTTAAAAAGTTTTTCCTTAGACGGGAGGCTGGAAACATTGACTTATCAGGACCTTTCGCTAATTTTGCCTTTAAAAAACGCCCATTCTTCCTCCCTGAATCGAGGGTAGGTTTCATCTAAAGCTATCCATCCAGGAGGATAGAGTTGCAAACGGATATTCGATTCTCCTATTACCTAAAAATTTTGATCAGTAAAAAATTGGGTCTAGAACCTATTTTATGTTCCTATTCATAAACGAGTCTGGGTCCGAAACTTAATTTAGGTTCCGATTGATAAACAGGTCCGGTTCTTGGTCCATATAGGTTTGGACCCGTGGACCCGGGACCCGGTATATGAGCCTTTAATGTTACAAATTGTATATCAAAATCTACTTATTTTTTTTTACATTTTTATGTATAATATTGGTGTAATAGACTTGATGCATTGTTATAAGCCGAATGATATACTTATTTTAAGAAAAATGAAGAATAAAAAGAAATTAGAATTGATTTTGGAATTAGATTCCAGTCCTCTAGGTGGACCCGGTTCCAGAACCGGATCTGGGTTTTCCTATCAGAACCGGGTCTGGAACCAACAAAACAAGTTCCTAGTCAAAACCAGATCTATAACTAGAACCGTAATTTAGAAACGGGTCTGGGTTCGGGTCCGGGTCCGATTTGGTTCCGATCCGTTTGAAACCCTAATCCAGCAGCATTCCGTTGTTGTCATCCACCTTGAGCCAATTCGGTCTTTTCACACATATCACATCCCCTGCCCCCCTCCTCATGAATTATTACAAGCCCAAATTTAACACTCATCTAACTTTTATCTACCATTGGTTTGAAATCCTAAGACACTAATGCTTCTAATACAATTGAACTTTAGTGTCATGGATCAAGGGAGAGTCGGCACATAATTATTAATGACCTACTCATACATGATTTTATTTATATTTATTGAACAATATTTATTTATGACCTCTTATAGGCATATTTATGTCCTACTATCACTTGGTTTTACTTCATTACTTTTTCATCTAAACTTGATAAAGAGAGAGTAAGTCATATCTGGGTCAAGGCACTTTTATTTTTTTCTATTACGGAGGGTATCCCAACCCTTTAGGCCGGACTAATCCAGGTCAAAGAATATTTATTTACATGTTTAGTAAATTAAAGCAAAGGTAAATCTCACAGTATGACAAAAGGTAAGGTAAGGTAAAGTGAGATAAAATATGTGGTGAAGTAAAGTAGGGGGAGAGAGAGAAAGAAAGTAGCAAAGTTGTTTCTTTTTGTATTGACTTTATTTTACCATACTTTACCAAACAACTATAATTTATAAGACTTTCCAGACAACTCAATTTAAGATCTATTACATTCTTCAAAAATTGTCAAACAACACATATTACAATAGTCAAATATTATACTATTCAATTTTGTACTATTTTATTCTTACAATATACAGGTCTATTACTATTTTATTCTTTAAACATCCAAACGGGCCCTAAGATTGCGTGTCTCATTGGAAGACCAAAATTTGGAAGTTTATGGTGGTTTTTTTTTTTTTTACCTAAACTGGTCAAAAACATGGTTTTTATACCAAAACTCTCTTTGATTATGACGTTTAGAGCCTAAGCTTATACGATGCATAGTTTGAAGACCAAAAATCACAATTCATGTTTTTTTTTTCACAAAACTTGTTTAAAACATGGTTTTCGGTCCAAGATTCATTTGCTCATGGTCATTCTGGTCTAAGCTTGTGTGATGCATGGTTTGTGAACAGGGGCGGAACTATATGGGGGCTTAGGGGACGGGGTGCATGCCCCGGGGTATTAAAGAGTTTCACATTTTTACATTGGTACTCTAAAAAATTTGAAATGTCATAGAAATTTCTTTGAGTGTATTTTTAACAGTGGCCCCTCCTAAAAACTTTCTTACATAATGCCCCCACCCCCAAGGCAGATTTTCTGGATCCACCCCCGTTTGTGGATTAAAATTCACACACTAATAGCTTTTTTCCTAGATGGGTCCAAAACATGGATTTTAGACAAAACTCGCTTGGTTATGGCCTTTCTAGCCTAAAACTATGTGACGCATGGTTTGAATGCAAAATTTCACAAGTTAATGATTTTTCACCTAAACTTATGAAAAACATGGTTGTTAGGCCAAAATGCACTTGCTTGTGGGTTTTATAGCCAAAGCTTCTTTATTACACTGTTCGAAGACCAAAATTCATACATGGTTTTCACCTAGACTTGTCTAAAACATGATTTTTAGGCAGAAGTCACTTGCTTAAAGGCTTTTAGAGCCTCCATCTATTGTGATCTATGGTTAGAAGACCAAAACTCACAAGTTCATGATTTTCCACCTAGACATGTCCGAAATTATTTTTTAAGACCGAAATTCACTTGCTTATGGCCTTTCTTGACAAAGCTCGTGTGAAAGCATGGTTTGAAAACTAAAAAAAAACGAGTTTATGGTTTTTTTTCTCTAAAATTATTCAAAATATGGTTTTTGGTAAAAACTTGCTTATTTTGATGACCAAAATTCATAAGTTTGTAGTTTATCACCTATATTTCTCTAAAACATGATTTTTTCTATCAAAACTCACTTGCCTATGGTCATTATAGCCTAAGCTTGTGTGACGAATTTTTTGAAGACCAAAGTTCACAAATTCATGGTTTTCACCTAAACTTGTCAAAAACATGTTTTCAGGCCAAAACACCTTTGTGATGTATAGTTTGAAGACCAAAATTCACAGGTTGATTCGTTTTTACCTAGACTTTTCTAAAACATGGATTTCACACCCAAACTCATTTGCTTATGGATTTTAGAGTCCAAGCTTTGAATGATAAATGTTTTGAAGACCAAAATTCTAAGATCATATTCTTCTACCTAGAACTGATCTCCAAGTAAGGGTTTTTAAACTTAGACTCACTAGCTTTTAGCCTTTCTGGCGTAAGCTTGTCTGATGCATGATTGAAGATTAGAGCTCGTAAGTTCATGGTTTTTCACCTACACTTGATGGAAACATTGATTTTAGGCCGAAACTCACTTGTTTATGGCCATTATAGTCCAAAAGCTTGTGTAATACATCGTTAGAAAACAAAAATTCACAAGTTCATCATTTTTTTTCCTAGACTTGATTAAAATGTGGTTTGAAGACCAAAAACCACAAATTCATGGTTTTTTCCCTATTCAAAACATGGTTTTATGCCAAATTTCACTTGTTTATGACCTTTCTAACTTAGGCTTGTGCGATACATAGTTTGAAGACAAAAAAAAAAAACTGCAAGTTCATAGTTTTTTGCCTATACTTGTTCGAAACATGGTTTTTACCCCAAAATCAGCTTGTGTGATGCATGTTTTGAGAATAAAAATTCACAATTTAATGGCTTTTCACTTAGACTTGTCTTAAAAGCTTGTCCAAAACATGGGTTTTAGGACAAAACTTACTTGTTATGGCCTTCCTAGCTTAAAGCTTATATGATATCTGTTTGAAGAAAAAAGCTCACAACTTCAGATTTTTCACAGATGCTTGTCAAAATCATGGTTTTTATGCCAAAAATCTATGGCTTATGGTTTTAAGATCTCAAGCTTGTGTGATGGACGATTTTAAGACCAAAAACCACAAGTTCACTGTTTATGGCCCTAAACTTGTAATTCAAAGCATTCAATCCAAAATTTACTTGTTGCTTATGGCCGGCCATTCTAACCTAAAGCTTTTATGACATGTGGTTTGACTATCATAATTCACAAGTTCATTATTTTACCTAGAATTACCTAAAATATGGTTTTTAGTTCAAAACTCATTTGCTTATGATATTCTAAACTAAGCTTGTGCGATGCATGATTTGAATACCAAAATTCACAAGTTCATAGTTTTTCACCTAAACCTGTCAAAACAATATAGTTTTTAGGTCAAAACTCACTTGTTAATGGATTAAAAGGGTACACACTTGTTTGAAGCATGGTTTTAGAAAAAAAAATTCACGAATTCTTGGATTTTCACCTAAACTTGTTCGAAACACCATTTTTAAGCCAAAACTCACTTGCTTATGCCTTCTAGAGCCTTAGCTTGCGTGTTGTATAGTTTGAAGACAAAATTTTCAAGTTCATGGTTTTCCACTAGACTTATTCATTGTTGACATACAAAAAATTACAAGTATCCCCACATAACCTAACTCCTTGTAAAATAAGAAAAAATTGATGTTTGGATTCCAAGGCAATCAGACATCATGGTATCTAATTCCAAGGCGATTAGATATCATGGGAGCTAAAGACGTGAGGTTAAAATTCAAGAAATAAAGATTCAATAGGCCACTAGTTGACCAATATTCACAACTGTTGAATATTATTACAGCTACTGGATCAAAAGTCAGGCTCCAAGACTCCAAATCTTTGGATTAGAGTAAAAATGTGGTGAAAAGCCATCTTAGAGTCAAGGAACATATTCAAAGAGTGATTTCCAAAGTTTTAAGGAAAAAGAAGGTCATTTGGATCAAAACCCAAGCAATAGTTGATTGACTCTTGAATGCAGCTAGTTACAGTAAGCCAATAGCCGATCAGATTGTAGCAGTCGGCTATAGTGTTTAAAAAACACATGTTGGCGCTCAGTTTGTATTCAAATAATCTCTATCATATCTCGGTCCCAAGATTACCTGGCTAAGGGTAATTCTCGAGGTGTGACACACGTACTCCCGTGGAAATCGCATCTGTCTTGAGTCAAGTGCGAAATCACGAAGGATGAACTTCCTTTTTCACAGCCTTACTCACTGACACCTATCATTGCACAATTAATGGTGGAAGCATCTAAAATATTCTGAATGTAGTATCATTCCATGATCAGTCCATTAAACATTTCATATCTACACAAAATGGATTACAATGTCACTGAGCAGGGTTTACTAAAACACACCCCACTTATATAAAAAAAGTATAACCAAGGTTTTCAAATACATTCCACCAAAAGGGGAGGTCACACCAAAACTAAACGTCATCTACACGCACTCCAATCCATCCCAAAAAGTTATGTAGACATCGCTCTCTGGTGGTAATAGGGCTAGAAAGGCCTTCAGCTGCCCACTCATCTAGTCCTGGAATAACCACCTCGGCCTCCTCTCTCTAGGGCTTCTTCAGGACCGGGGGCTGCTTCTGCGTCTGTGACACCAAGTGATAGTATCGTGAATATGGCGATTTAGCAAGTATAGGCAATAATAGTTCATCAGATGTTGTATCAAAATTCTAATTGATGACAATTGATTAACAGAGAGGTCAATATTACGTTAAACTAAGCAATTGTTCCATAATGAGTAAATTACGCTTTACGAATCAAATCAGGAATTAAATTTACTAATTGGCTACTACATTATGCTCATCTTCTCCGATAAAGAGCGAATCTTGTTGAGATGCCACCAGTGACCCGTGTGACGTTTTGATTATTTATTATATATTATTTATTTTATTATTATTTAATTGATTGTATATTAATTAAATACGTGATTAGTCTAAGTGGGGACCACGTTAGGCTTAAGTTTGGTGAGTTAGGCTTGTTGGATAGGTGTCTTAACCCATAGTTAACCCGGGCCCAATTTAGTGGGATAATTCTTTTCTAATCCAAACTCTTATTTTTTTAGAACCCAAACTATATTATTTTTCTTCTTCAAGTCAGATTACAATTCCTATTCTTATTCCCTATTTATACACCACACTCTTTTATTTCTCTCTTCCAATTTTTCTCTGCGATATCACCTTGGGCTCTGGTAATAGGAATTCTAGACTGTCTCCATCAACCGCGGACCTCGGGCAAGTACTTAACCATAATTTATAGATTTAATACTTGTGTTCTTCTTTGATTTTGTGTGTTGATGCATATAGAAACCCTTCGATGCCCTTGTTATGATATTTTAATGATAGAGATCGGGGATTGGGGATCATCGCATTGTTTTTCTTTTTTTCTTTTTTTATATATCACTGTAGACCCACCAATACACCCAACGAGGACTGGACCTGTTTCCGGATGCAAACCGTGCAGGTGTGTTTTATCCGAGTTTTCGACTAATGGGGCCCACTATCCATACACCCCTTGCAGTGCCTGACGCGAAGCCTTCTCATTCCAGGGTGGTTTTCTACTTGGACATGAATTGGAAAGAACGGTTCTGTGTGGAATGAAGTAGGATATGTCTTGGACCAATAGGAATAGGAATGACCTGGTGATGATGTCATCTCATGTAACATGAGTACAGGACCTGATGTGGTGGGATTATAGGAGAGAGAATGGTGATGATGTCATCCCATGTGACCATAGGTTTAATAAATTAGAAATAAAGGCCCTGGTTTATTTATAAACCCAACTTAGACCTTTTGGTTTATTTTGAATGTGAAAAATGTTTTGGATGGGATCCTCATGTTTTTCTAAAATTATAAATTAAGATTGTGATTTATCATTAGTATTTGCAAATTAAATCTTAAATGATATCTTTGATTTTTAATATGTTAAATTATATTTTTGTACCTTATTAATTGGATCATTGGACCTGAGTAAATACCGACTAGGCACGCGGTATCTCACCAATGTGGGGTTTAGTGCCTTGTATGACCCCGGAAAAATCCTAGTGGATTCAGGCTCAACCAATCTTTATTGGAAAACCCTTAATTGGGTCTATGCACAATTGATTGAGAAGGGATGTGTTGATTTTTTATCTATTTAGAGATTCCTGTGGTTGTTGGGTACGAGACTTTATGTTTGACCTTAGGATTGGCTTGTGATTATTCTTTGACCTTCGGGCTTGCATATATGATAGTGATTGATGTTGGTCTATTAGCTGCATACCCTATGTTGATTGGATATGGACCGTGATGTGGCTTGGGATTTGATTGAGATATTGTAGAGGTTTATTCGAATGATTTGATTGGTATTCGATTGTGGATTGTTGTGTAGCCAGCCCTTCACTTTGACTTAGATTTCTGTGTCAGAGCTTTACAAGATCATTAGGTCTATTCTACTATGATATATATATATGTATGTATTTCGATTGGGTCATATTCGAACGACTGCAGTTGTAATTGGACGGCTGATCACCGATGTGTGCGGACACTGTAATATCCGAATTTCAAACCGGTTTATCCGGCCTACGATTACGAACCGGTTTATGACTGCCGGCCTTCGAACGGGTTTTCCCGCTTTATAGTTAGGGCTGACCACCAAAAGCAGTGGCATTGCTTCTGTGTGATTATTGTATTGCTCTATTGTGTAGATTGGATTTAAGATATACGTTCTTTATGTCATCGTCACATTGTTATTCTCTTATGATCATTACCTGTCATTACTCACATTGATCTTGTATTTTATTTATAAATTATGCTTCCGTGCTTGCTGTTTACTTTGTTTATTGGTGCATAGGTACCGATCCCTACCCTGCCAAGGAGACGGTGGAGGGTCAAACGTTTCAATCATTTGAGCCAGTTGACGAACCCGAGTGGAGAGCCGATGATGGCTACAGAGCCGTCTGAGTCGGCACCAGAGTGACTTTTATCATAGAGACATTTTTTACAAGCAAATTATTCATAATGAACCTAATTTTATTTAGTTGTTTTGTTTAGGTTATCTTGGAAACTTTAACCTTAAATATTCAGTTAGTTATGTGTTGGTTTGATTTTTAATATTGATACCAGTTGATTTAATGCTTCCGCAAATATTTTATTATGACTCACCATAGTTTGAAAATTTTGTGGGTCCATATTTGGGAGCTTGTGTTGCATTAAACACAGGAAATTGAATGTTTATTTTTATTTTTCATGTTATCCCTTGGTTGTATTTTGGGGACGTGACAACCCGGCTAAAGGTTTTCCGGGCTATCTGTTTCTGGAGTTCTGGTGGTCAAGACGACTTACAGTAGTAGTCTCGAATAACTAAACTGAGTTTAACCCCGTCGGGTATCACAAGTTCAAAGCTAAGTAGTGCCGGACCAACCGAATCGAATAACACTCAAATATGAATAAGGATTTTACTTATTTCATCTCTAATCGAATCAAATTATAATTGTTCACATACATATTTACTCCATTGGAGTCTCAATCATAATACTGTAAACCTTGTATACTAACTATGATAATGAATTTGAAATGGACTTATCGAATTAGAAATAATACTATTTATGCAATTGATTACTTAATCAAAATTTGAAGTCAATAATGAAACCATCTCAATATGAAAATGTAATTGATTTAAGGAATCAAGGTAGATTATTGGCCAACTCTAATCTATCTATCCACCGTCTTTCACCATCCAATTCGATGTAGTTTTTGAGAGTCAATGTACTACTATCTTTATTTGGTGCCATATTATAAAATTAAGTACATTAAATCTCTAAACCAACAACCATGGCATGGTGATAGACTGATAGGATATTTTACATAAGACAAGCTTAGCCTCAAGGGTTCCCTCGTGTGGTGAAATTCTCCATTGGACATGTGTGATGGTCATAGGGGTCCATCCTATGGCATTACAAGGTCTTCCAGCATAAATTCCTAGAATTATGGGTTGTCGGTCAACCCTCGGTTAGCCGAGTTAGGTTAACCGATAACTGACCGAAGTCAGTCAGTCAGGGAAAAAGACCCTCCCGTTATTCTGACCGAAATAGTTTGATTCGGTTCGGTGCGGTGTCGGTTAACCGAACTCAATTTTCTATATTTTCTTCGCATTCTGTTTCTGGAACCAACCCCATGTCGGTTAATCGACCCTTAACTGAGCTCTCTGCGTTTAGAATATGGAAATGCCCAGTTTGAGCAGATTTTCCCAAATCTTCACTGTTCCTCTTAATTCTCCATTTCAGGCTTTTCAAATGACACAACCTGCATAAACTTGAGCCTACTTGCTCCCTAAATACTCAATCCATACATCCATTCATCATCTTGTCCATTTCAACTTCTAATTCAAACTAAGATATACATTCACATTTCAATTTCATATTTAACACATACAAGAGGATTATGATACACAAAAAGCTAAATTTGAATAATGGAATCAACTAAAAAGTGACATCCAATACTGATTATAGCATCTAAAGCTTTCCAAGTCTCCTTCCAAGCTCTTGGCTCAATCGCACCAAAATCCCCAAATTACAAAACCCTAACTATGAATCCACATGAAAAATGATGGTGAACTTCTATGCATGGAGTAGATATGACTCTCTTGACTCCATTTCAACTCAAAATAGGGAGAATTTAGAGTTCTTACCTAATGCAGTGGATTGAGAATTGTAGGGAATGATTCTTCGCAATCCAAAACCCTAGAAGATGTAGATGAGGAAATCTTCTTTTCAATTCAACACGCACCCACCAATTTGAGATTTTTGAAGGGAAAAGGGATGAGGAATGAAAGGGGAAAGGCTCTCTCCTCTTTTAGGAATTCTGGAATGAACGATTGAAGAGATGAAATGTGTTTTTTAAGCGTGTAATTTAGAAAGTCCCACTTTCTTCATGCATTTACATATTAGGTCAAATGATGCTCCAGTCGATTAATTTGCGGTCAGATGGGAAAGTGACCAATATCAAAATCGTTGTGCTTGTCGAGATCCACGAGATGATGCCAAGATGACATGCATATGAAATTACGAAAGTCGCCTTGCTCTAACTAACAAGTCAAAATAGGTTCAAACTACCTACCCATGACCCATGGTCTAGCCCAAAAGTCTAAATAAGACTAATTCACATTAAAGTAACTCAATTAGTAACTAAGCACAAATAAATTAATAAATCACAATTAATTAATGGTAAGACGATTAATTCGGGCCGGGTTGTTACAATCTCCAACTGTTCCAACCACATTAGAGGCCTATAAATAGGTCCCTTGGGCGTTCATTTCAAGAGAATCAAGCACAACAAGGATTCAAGTGAAGAAACTCTACTTCAAGATTAAAATCTCTTCTGACTTCCTGTAACTACCTTCCAAAAAGGTGAAACTCAACCAAACTCAACCAAAACCTCCTAAAGCTTTGAAAATGGGGCTAACGTCTGGAGTGTTCTCCAGTAAAACCAAGTACCAATGGTCCTTTGCTAAGACCTTTACACATAAAATCTATGACTTCTTCAGATTTTCTTTGTCCTCCTCACTAAGGAGTATGGATGTCCTTACCATACTAAGTATAGTTAAAACACCTTTAGGCTTCATTTTGGAATGCCACTTTGGCCCTAAAATGACACAATCTTGGACAATCCATTGGCAAAACAACTACTCCCTTGGGTCTGCCCAAATGCCACCCTTGGAAAACAAGTGTTGGTTTTAAAGATGCCTAATTGGCCAAAATCAAACTTCATACTAAAAAAACCACTTGGGTAAACCATGCAAAATCACTGGCAGAGTGAACTCAAAACCCTTAGAAACCATTTCAGGAAGAAGGAAGGAGAAAACATCGTCTGTACGAAGCACTAATTGATTGCAATTGCAATGATCGAATATTACCCCTGTGATTTTCAACAACTTTCAATTTTATTTTGTAAATTTAGTCGGTCTGACGTCACCTAAGGCTAAATTGCGGGGTGGGGTTATAAAAATGAAAATGTAAATTGCCTGCATCGACGAAGGCCAGACCATTTTGATCTTATTATGATACCCCTTACCCGGGGCATCGATTAAGAAATAATGGGGTGTTTGTGCATTTCATTACCACAGGATTCGCGTGAGTGAGGATACAAAATTTATGTTGCTTGCAAGATTAAACCACATAAGCTTGCGTGGCATTGCGACCCGAAGCCCGTGGCCCTCAAATTCCATGTCGTAACCCAACGTTTACCACATGCTTACCAAGTTGCCATATCATACTGGAATATCATAAATTCATAAGATATAGAGCAAGACAATAGCCAGTAGATTACATCACCCAAAATGTTAAAGTTATAATATAAAAGGTACGTTTATCACAACCTAAAAGAAAAGGCCAAGAAAGGCCCGCAACACAAAAGCCAAAAACATTCATTTCACTCTCCAAAATGTAGTTCGGCGCTCTGGTGCAGAGTCTGATGTTAACATGGCATCATCAACGCACCAAATCCCTATGTCCTTCGGCTCCTCACCCGCCTATGTTGGCTCCTCCTCAAGGGTAGCAGGAGCAATACCTATAGCACCAAGATTTAGCAAGAATCAGGCACAACGACCTAGCAAATGTTTAATATGAATAATAATGACATGTTACTGTAAATATGAATACAAGACAGGAGATAAAATATTGAACTCCATGTAAAGTAAACAACTAGGAAAGATATTGCATGAGTAATTTATTGAACAATAATAATAAGAATCAATGCAAGACAAGTACCTTGTCACATGAAATACTAACAATATGGCAATCAACACAAAGCTATATACTCTCTACTGCACAGTTGTAGCCGAGGAGAGAGCCAAACAAGCAAGTAATCCATAACAAGTAAAACCCAATACCGTGTGCAATATTGGCAAGTGTGTGTTGTTAGGTGTACAGGCGCCAGCAATCTACCACTGGGAGATGGCTTCAAACAGTGTCAACCCGAGCTCGAGATGTGCTCGACTTGCCGCCCCTAAAAAACGATCTTAAAACCATTGATTCTACCATTCCTATCACCTGTGGGTTTTGAGATAAGTGGTAGCTCACTGGGGTGTTAACATGGTATCAGAGGACCAAGTCGGCTGTTTGAGTGCTCCCAATGTAGTTACTGGTGGGGATTGTTAGGTGTATAGGTGCTAGCAATCTACCGCTGGGAGATGGCTTCAAACAGTGTCAGCCCCAGCTCGAGATGTACTTGACCTGCTGCCCCTAAAAAATGATCTTAAAATCATTGATTCCACCCTTCCTATCACCTGTGGGTTTTGGGATATAAGTGGTAGCTTAGTGGGGTGTTAACATGTGTGATATGCAAGATTAACTAACCTGCAAGGGTGATAATCAAATAAGTCTAAATTTCATAGTGGTCAGATCCTACCGTAATGAAATTGAAGCTGAGTGGTGCTGACTCTAAGAATCAAGACTCGGCATGGCCAATTGAATCCTATCTCCAAAACGGTAGCAAAGAGGGACCTACTCCAAGAAAGTATGCAAAGCAAGCCGGGCACAATTTTCGAGACATTAGTCCCTTACAAGTCGAGAATAGTTGAGTTGACACGTAACAAGGTAACAATAAAAAATGGACACAAGTGTGGACAAGAACAAGCCAAACTAGTAAAACGGGGTTAAAACGATGAACATACAAAGCCTACAACCTCTAAACAGTGGGACAACATTCTGGCATGGAATGGTCCAACCCAAAATGGATAGAAAAGTATAACATGGATCTGGATGACCGGAGATGAAGCAAATTAAACAATTAAATGCTAGCTAACCAACCCAATATTCTACAACCATGGGTCTATCACAAGGGAATCAAAGCAATCAATCAAATGCGAGCTAACCCCAAAATGTGACTCATAATATAAACAAACTCATATAAGGGCGGGTGCGGAAGGTTTATGTACAAAATCACAGCAACGCGTAAGAGATGCGCACCCGTGTACATGAAGAGACGAGCAACAAATAAAGATATGATGGATTGATATCATACAATCAAGCTAGGAACTATTACAAGTTATTATTATAAGTTTTGGGCTGTCGTTAACATGTCGGAGTATTAAGATTTGGCTTTACACACACTAAGGATTTGGTCACCGGATATTTAATGCCTTAGTGTTGTGGAGTAGTGTTCGGCACCCCTAAATTCTAATTATACACATTCCCGACTTCAAAATACACCAACATGCTTCTGGAGAACCCTCGGGGATGACCATCTACTCAAACGACTCCCCCACAATTCCATAATTCCAATTGCGACAAGTCTTGGTTACTAGATCCAACACTAACTCCCTAAGGTCCAAGGTTCTCACCAAAGAACCGGGTCTTAGCTTGGCTTTATAAATTAATTGGAAGTGCTAAAACTCACCTAGCATGATTTGGAATGAGACATAACTCATTTGGGCTTGAAAAGGGTAAAAAAAAAGGGCTAAAACAATGCCAACAAAGCGAATTAGAGTGGACCACCGACCATCCTAACTCGGACTTCTAGGGGCCTCGTGGCTAGCCGTGGAAACAAGGGAGCGACGAAATCCGCTCGGCGGCATTCCATAACTATACCGGACGAAAAGAATATGCCAGAATACTAGAGACATTCCATAATTAATCCAAACTATTCAGATTAAAGATCTCATTAATAGGAATTCGTAGGAGAAAATGGATCAAAATTTTGAATTCCCATGAGTCCGATATGAACAAAACAAATTCTGGATCACCCATTTTGGCCAATATGATCAATACTAATAATTGGGTCAGTTCTGGAACTTATTTGGGCTAATTAACCATGCTAATAGACACTATGTAATGAGTAGAACATTTTGGGAATTTTCTTCCAAAACTATACCGGGCTCAGTCCATAATGGGTTAGGTCTGACCTAACCTGTCTGGCCTAGCCCAGCCACCATTTCATACCGTGGAGGCAGGGGTGCTCCTGCCAACACACCCAGCCATCTATCTAAGATGACGGAGGCAGGGCTACCTCCATTATCTATATAAGATGACGGAGACGGGGCTGCCTCCATTCTCCATCATTTTTTTAAACCATTTAATACCATTACATTGAAATACAACTTTCATCATCATTTTCTCCTTTCATGCCCATCATCAAAATGACAATAAACCAAAATAAAGTAATAACAGTGATAACCTACGAAGGTTCCAACTCTATGTAATTCTTAAACCAAGAAAATACAAATAAACAGAATATGAACTTTTATTCCCATCTCTTCCAGATTGGGTTGTGCTGCTTGGGCACCATAATACTTGATTTGTGAGTTTCTTATTTCCAATAAAATGGAATCTCTTTTATCAAATATCCAAAACTTCGTTTATTTGGGCATTTGGTTTGATTTCCGAGGAGAGCCCGAAAAGCCCCAAAATCTCAGAATATGAAAAACAAAAAATGAAACAATCATTTGGCTATGCCCAAAGATGGCTCCAATACCACATGTTAGCTTAAAATCCCTCAATCCACAGGAAGATCTCCTTGGGTCTAATCCAAATGACACAATGAAGTAATCATAAATAATCTGAGAATGGGGAGAAGCTTACCTGACTCCGTAGCTCTTTCTCTTTAAAGTGACAGAAGCTCCTTGAAATGATAGAGGCTTGGAACACACATGGGGTTGACAACTCCTTCGCCTTTGTTATTCTTTTTTGCTTAGTGATGGAGGTCAAAAAACTATTAACCAGAGGAGTTACCCATGTTAGGTTTATGGGTTTGGGTTTTGGCTCGTTTTGTAGCCCCAATACATTTGTATTAGGGTTGAGGGGTAATTTGGTATTTGTCTAAAACTAAATAATTATCTCCTTAGGTTGTAACCCTCCCTAAAGTGGGGGAAACATCTCTGATTAGTAGGGAAGAAGAAGTGCAAAGAAGACGAAGAAGATGTAGTCTCTTTTGCAGTGGTGTTTCGTACACCACATAAGAGAGTGAGTGAGGTTTTGAGTGAACTGGGATTGGGAATATGAGAGAAATCTCATATATTGTATACCTCCTCTTATATCTCCTCTATAGTGAATTACTTTATTATCTTCCCCGTGGACGTAACCCTAAATGGGTGAACCACGTAAACCCTCTGTGTCTCTTCTTGTGTGTGGATTGATTGCATGTGTAGATGCATCATTGCATGTAGAACATCGAGCACTCGTATTTTCGCTGCGCCACTCATATGAAAGGTGGTATCAGAACCCACCACCGTGCTTCCGCACAACAAATTGGTATCAGAGTGCCAGATCGAAGATGGGCCATGGTCCTGATCAATGATTAGGAGTTGCTGAGCGATACAGAGATCGCTCAGATTGTGTGATCGATGGATTCGAAAACTGGATCTAGTTGATGAAGCATAGATAGAAAGATCTGATGCAGATCTTTGCCATTAGACACCGCACACTTGGATCAAAGAAGAGAATATCGGAGAATAGGGCTTGATTTGCCCTATTGTAGTGAAGAGGATCCCAGACGGGGAGTTCCTCCTGGTGTCTGCTGCCGCAGATGAAGATGAGATTTGGTGGGGATCTCGAAGTGGGCCACAGATTGTGAGATTGATCGCAGTTGATCTATCGATCTTGGTGGGCCATACAGACCCTTTGTTGCAAAGTTGTTTTTTTTTTTTTTTTAGTAAGAGATAGAGTTGATCCCCAAACTCTGTGTGTTCTGTTGAAAAAACGGAGTTGGATCTGCGCGTGCTCTTGCAGTCGATGGAAGAAGAAAAGGGTGTGTATGTTGTAGAAATTGGATTCGGAGGAGATAGAGGATCTGATTCTTGATGTGCCACACGTGAAAAGAGAGATCGTACTGCAGATCTCAAGTGGGCCATTGGCTGTTAGGGCCGATCAGAGAAGATCGGAGGAGATCCATTGAATTGGATTTGGAGAGGGCCACGAATCATGCAGAGGGATATCGTTTGATCTCGGTGGGCCACTCTCATCGCAGAGAAGAGAAAAGAAGGGATCGTTCCCTGGTTCTGGATCGATTTGCAGGAGCAGATCTTCGCCGGAGTTGAAAAAGAAGTCGCAGCAGGCGCTGCGTCTCTGTCACTGCAGAATCCCACTGCAGAAAGAGCTTCTGGTTTGCCCACCACTGCCGGAGAAGGCTGTTACCGGAGGAGCTTGTCGCCGCCGTTGCAGCCTGCCGTCGCAGGAGAAGGATCGCAGCGCCGTGCCGTGGCCGAAGGAGAAGCAGCAGCGCTCCTCGCTGCTCACTGTTCCAGAACGATAGTAAGGAAGAAGATATGGGTTTGATTCAGATTTCAAACCCAGGTTCTGTGGGAGACAAGACCATGTGAAGGCATGATGGCTTGATAGGAACTTTCGGTGAAGAGAAAGTTAAAAAAACAAAATTTGATGGTGTGCAGTGGTTTATGGTGTGCTGGGAGACAAGTGGGAGACAAAGTGTACATGGTGGTTCTAACCACCATATGAAATGGTGCTCCCTCAGGCCTATTTGCAGGCTATGCCACTTCGGGTTGGGTTGACCTGACCCAAGTGCCGAAGCCCAGCAGCATGTGCAGTGGTGACATCAGCGGTGACGTCAGCAATAAGTCAACTGCCAATTTGACAAAATCCAACAGTTAGAATTCAAGCTGTGATATCGAAGCCATTCGGAGTCCGATTTGAGATCCATTTGAACCTACGGACTCGTGGCATGTTGATCTACGTGGTTGTGGGAGAAGATTGGCAGTTTGTGGTAGGAAAAACTTAGTTGTGCAGAAACCAAGTGGTTCATGGTGGTAGTGATGGATGCAGACATCACTACTCATTTGGAAGCAACAATTGTTTCTTCAATTGTGGAGTCATCAGGACTCGTTTGGAAGCAGCAATTCTTCTTCAAATATGGAGTCATCAGGACTAGGGATGTCAAAATTAACCGTGAAAGTAAAACCGCCAGGCCGAACCGACCGTTTGGTCGGTTTATAGATCTTTTTTTAAACAAAACCGACCGAACGGTTTTTATAAGTTATTTTTTTCAACGGTCGGTTTTTATAATTATGTAGAAACCGTTCGGTTAAAACCAAACTGACCGAACAAAGTCTTTTATTAAAACATCACTTGAGGCCATGATAGTTGAATAGTGTGGTTGGCTGGTACATGACGAAATAACAACATAAGTAATTAATTTGTATAATTGAAAAATAGACCGTGATTTGTGTACATACTTGTATGATTACATTGAGCACACTGTTTTTTTATATTTCTAAAGAGACATTATTGTCTCCATGTGGATTGCTTGTAACTGTAGGAATTTGGATCATTCAAGCCAGCCCTCACAGAATCTATGAGGCTAGCCTTGTATCCATCAGTAAGGCCCATCTCTTCATTGTAAACATCTCATAAATCATACTGTCGTCTTCAATTTGGGTGAAAATTTTCTCTCTTTCCTGAACACCCCCCAACCCAAAAAAAAAAAACAACCAATTAATCGAAGACCGACCAAAACCGACCGAACCGAAATATCAGTTTCCAATGTCCAGTATATGTACTTTGGTCGGTTTCGGTTATCGCAAAATTGTAAAACCAAAAGTTTCGGCCCGTGTGTCATATGTCGTTAAACCGACTGAAAACCGACCGCTTACAGCCCTAATCAGGACTCAGTTGGAGCAGAGGCTATTCTGCAAATATGGAGTCATCAAGACTCGTTTGGAGGCATATGTTGTTCTGTAATTATGGATTCATCAGGACTCATTTGAAAGCAACAATTGTTCTTCAATTATGGAGTCATCATGACTCATTTGGAGCAGAGATTATTCTGCAAATATGGAGTCATCATGATTCATTTGGAGCAGATGTTGTTCTGCAAATATGGAGTCATCAGGACTCATTTGGAAGCAACAATTCTTCTTTAATTATGGAGTCATCAGGACTCATTTGGAGTAGAGGTTATTCTGCAAATATGGAGTCATCAGGACTCATTTGGAGTAGAGGTTATTCTGCAAATATGGAGTCATCATGACTCATTTGGAGCAAATGTTGTTCTGCAATTATCGAGTCATCAAGACTCATTTGGAAGCAGCAATTGTTCTTCAATTATGGAGTCATCATGACTCATTTGGAGCAGAGGTTATTCTGCAAATATGGAGTCATCATGACTCATTTGGAGCAGAGGTTATTCTGCAAATATGGAGTCATCAGGACTCATTTGGAAGCAGCAATTTTTCTTCAATTATGGAGTCATCAGGACTCATTTGGAGCAGAGGTTATTATGCAAATATGGAGTCTTCAGGACTCATTTGGAAGTAACAACTGTTGGAGGTTATTATGCAAATATGGAGTCATCAGGACTCATTCGGAGGCAGATATTGTTCTGCAATTATGGAGTCATCAAGACTCGTTTGGAAGCAACATTTGTTTTGCAATTGTGGAGTCATCAAGACTCATTCAGAAGCAGAAGTTATTCTGCATGCAAGTTAGGACAATTTGATTACTGATTGTGAGTAGTTTTTTGAATCACTCAGATTCGTCAAAGATTCGAGCATCATATTCGAGGTGGAGATTTGTTGGGTATGTGGGCTTGGGTTTGGCTTGTTTTGTAGGTCCAAACCATTTGTATTAGCCCAACCCATTTGTATTGTTGTTGATGGGTAGTTTGGACTTGATGGACATCTCGAGTTTGAGCACCTTCGGGTGCTTGGCGCCTAAGGGCGCATTTGGCGGCGTATGATTGCATGCCAAGGTGGAAAATATTGTGACCTACAAATTCTCGCCAAGGTGGAGTTTTGTTAGGTTTATGGGTTTGGGTTTTGGCTCGTTTTGTAGTCCCAATACATTTGTATTAGGGTTGAGGGGTAATTTGGTATTTGTCTAAAACTATATAATTATCTCCTTAGGTTGTAACCCTAAAGTGGGGGAAACATCTCTGATTAGTAGGGAAGAAGAAGTGCAAAGAAGAGGAAGAAGATGTAGTCTCTTTTGCAGTGGTGTTTCGTACACCACATAAGAGAGTGAGTGAGGTTTTGAGTGAACTGGGATTGGGAATATGAGAGAAATCTCATATGTTGTATACCTCCTCTTGTATCTCCTCTGTAGTGAATTACTTTGTTATCTTCCCCGTGGACGCAACCCTAAATGGGTGAACCACGTAAACCCTCTGTGTCTCTTCTTGTGTGTGGATTGATTGCATGTGTAGATGCATCGTTGCACGTAGAACATCGATCACTCGTATTTTTGCTGCGCCACTCATATGAAATGGTGGTATCAGAACCCACCACCGCGCTTCCGCACAACAACCCAAGGGTCCTTTTATAGGAGATTCCTACCCATCAAGGAACCATTAACCCCCAACTATTACCTAACCCTTTAATCTCAGCCTATTATTAGCTTGTTGGCAAATAATTAGGTCTCTTAAATGTGCATACAAGTGGGTATGATTATAATGGGTTTGTGGTCATGTGGGCCACACCCTCATTTAATCCAACAAATAGTGGATGTCAGAGATAGTGAATGTTCAGATCATGAATTTAGTGGAACCAAAAAAAAAAAAAAATTGAAAGTGAGATTAAGCAGCATAGAGGCATATTGTATCCTTATTATCTGCCATTAAGCCTGTAACTTCTCTTGGTTTGAATCTGTCTTTCCAAGGAGAAAGAGTGGGGTCCTTCAGAACATTCTTGAGAGATTTGCAGTCCGCAAATACAATGTAGCTATCATTGTACTTGGCAGGCTTCAGAAATCATGATATAGGCTGCATGAAACATATCTTCCAATTCCACCGATTTAGTCCATGACAATGAGTGGAAGTTGCTTGCGAACAAGCCCACTGAGAATCTCACTTCAGAGGAAATGAACAAGTTCCATGGAGTGATAAATCGTTTGCACAAGATGAGGCTTAAAGGTTGGATCTTAAGAAGGAAGATCCCCCAAGTTTCTGCCTAAGGAGAAGAGACATCTAAACCAAGGTAAGAAGCTTTTGTTCAGAATTGCGACGGAATCACTGAGGATGAAATGTCAAGGCCGTTGCTGATTTCTGAAAATTCTGTAACTCCTCTCTTTCCATACATTCCAAACAAATGCTAGATACCAGAGCATTGCCAGTGTGACGTTTTGATATTATATATATATTATATTATTTATTATATTATTATTTAATTGATTGTATATTAATTAAATACGCGATTAGTCTAAGTGGGGACCACGTTAGGCTTAGGTTTGGTGAGTTAGGCTTGTTGGATAGGTGTCCTAACCCATAGTTAACCCAGGCCCAATTTAGTGGTATAATTCTTTTCTAATACAAACTCTTATCTTTTTAGAAAACAAACTCTATTATTTTTAGACTTTAAGTCAGATTACAACTCCTATTTTCATTCTCTATTTATATTACACCACACTCTTTTATTTTCACACACAATTCTCTCTTTTCCAATTTTTCTCTGGGATTGCACCTTGGGTTTTGGCAATAGGAATTTTAGACCGTCTCCATCAACCGCGGACATCAGGCAAGTACCTAACCATAATTTGTAGATTTAATACTTGTGTTCCTCATTGATTTTCGTGTGTGTGCATATAGAAACCCTGCCCTTGTTTTTGATGTAATCTGTTTTTATGATGAGATCGGAGTTTTGGGATGACTCAATCGATTTTCTCATATTGATATTACAGTTGCATGTTTCAAACTGCACGGCACTTTTTCTTGGATTTCAAAACCCTTTTTCTGTATAGGGCCCGGCGACATGGTGTGTGAAGATGATCTGGGTATTTGATCACGAGGGCCCACTATCCGAGTGGTCCACTTCCTGTGGGCGTTGTGTTTCATCACAGCAATGAGTTTGTGTGTTGGGACCTGTAACTTTAGTGGAGAGAAAAGAAAGGAATAAAAGGGGGGTGCTTACCTGATGTCTGATGACTTGTGATGATGTCACCTCATTGTTACATGAGTACAGGACCTATGTGGTGGGATTATAGGAGAGATGTGATGATGTCACCTCATTGTTACATGAGTACAGGACCTATGTGGTGGGATTATAGGAGAGATGTGATGATGTCATCCCATGTGACCATAGGTTTCATAAATTAAAAATAAAGGCCCTAGTTTATTTATAAAACCAACTTAGACCTTTTGGTTTATTTTGAATGTGAAAAATGTTTTAAATGGGATCCTCATGTTTTTCTAAAATTATAAACTAAGATTGTGATTTATCATTATTTTTTTTTACAAATTAAATATTAAATGATATATTTGGTTTTAAAGTGTTAAATTATATTTTTGTATTTTATTATTCGGATTATTGGACCGAGTAAATACCGTCCGGGCAAACGGTATATTACTAATGTGGGGTTTAGTACTTCGTATAACCTCGAGGAAATCCTAATGGATTCGAGCTCAACCCATCTTTATTGGAAAACCCTTAATTGGGTCTATGCACCATTGATTGAGAAATGATGTGTTGGTCTTTTATCTATTTAGAGATTCTTGTGGTTGTTGGGTACAGGACCTTATGTTTGACCTTAGGATTGACTTGTGATTATTCTTTGACCTTCGGGTTTGCATATATGATTGTGATTGATGTTGGTCTATTAGCTGCATACCCTATGTGGATTGGATATGGACTGTGATGTGGCTTGGTATTTGATTGAGATATTGTAGAGGTTTATTCGAATGATTTGATTGGTATTCGATTGTGGATTATTGTGCAGCCAGCCCTTCACTTTGACTTAGGCTTCTGTGTCAGAGCTCTACAAAACACTAGGTTTATTTTTTTTATATATATATGTACAGCGATTGGGTCATAATTGAACGACTGCAGTTGTAATTGGACGGCTGATCACCGATGTGTGCGGACACTGTAATATCCGAATTGATTGACCGGTATTCCGGATTATTGATCAGTCTATGACCACCGACGTGATTGAGATAGTTAGGGCTGACCACCCAAAACAGTGGCATTGCTTCTGTGTGATTATTGTATTGCTCTATTGTGTAGGTTGGATTTAGGTTATACGTTCTTTTCGTCATTGATACATTGTTATTCTCTTATAATCATTACCTGTCATTACTCACATTGTTCTTATGCTTTATTTATAAATTATGCTTTCGTGCATGCTGTTTACTTTGTTTATTGGTGCATAGGTACCGAACCCTACCCTGCCGAGGAGACGGAGGAAGGTCAAACGTTTCAAGCGTTTGAGCCAGTTAATGAACCCGAGTGGAGTGCCGATGATGGCTACGAAGCTGTCTGAGTCCGCATGGGAGTAACTTTCATCATAGAGACTATTTTAGTAGCAAACTATTCATAATGAACCTAATTTTATTTAGTTATTTTGTTTAAATTGTTTTGGAAACTTTAACCTTAAATATCCAACTAGTTATGTGTTGGTTTGATTTTTAATATTGATACCAATTGATTTAATGCTTCCACAAATGTTTTATTATGACTCACCATATTTCGAAATTTTTGTGGGTCCATATTTGGGAGCTTGTGTTGCATTAAACACAGGAAATTGAATATTTATTCTTATTTTTCACGTTTTCCCCCGGTTGTATTTTGGGGACGTGACAGTTGGTATCAGAGCTAGCACGTTTCTCGGAACTTAAAACTGGATAGAAACAATTAGGACGTGGTGAGGATTTCGATCTCGTTAGACAGGCTTTACGTATTAATGGTAAAGTCTATAGTATTGTTTGTTAGATTATTGTTAGGAATCAACTACTAACACCATCTTGCTGGAAATGGCACACCAAGAAACTCAATCGTAAGATAATAATGGAAGTGGGTCGAACTCTAATGACGACCACTTCAATCGACTCTTGGAAGCCTTTATGCAGTCGCAGGCTGACCAGATTGAGCAAAGACAGCGAGAAAAAGAAGAACGAGCCGCTGAGAGAGCACAAGCTGATCAAGATAGGGCAGGATTTCAAGCCCAAATTCTAGAATTAACAAATCGGGCAGCTCAGCCGGTGCAAGTAGTTATGCCTCCGAAAGTAGTGGATCTGAATGACCTTTATGAAAAATTTAGGAAGAGGTTTCCTCCAGAATTTCATGGTTCAGAAGACCCCATGGTAGCGGACGATTTCATAGAACAACTCGAGCAGATATTTGCAGTTTTTCGTTGCACCCAAAAGCAGAAAGTTAGTCTGTCAGCTTACATGTTTCGAGGAATAGCCCTCCAGTGGTGGAATTCGGTTAAAGCAGTAATCCAAGCAGACACCGTGACAGAAGAAGATGCATGGAAGACGTTCACCGAAGAATTTATGGATAAGTTCATTCCTAAGTATGTCAAGGATCAGTGGAAAAAGGATTTCCAGAATCTTAAACAAGGTGATATGTCAGTACAACAGTATGAACAACAGTTTATCAGATTGGCTAAATATGCACCTACGCTCATTACCCCGGAAGAAGAAAAGATCAGGCGTTTTTTCGATGGCCTTTCAGCCGACATCTATATGATGATCGGGGATAATCAGCGCCCACTATTTCAAGATGCTGTTAAGAGTGCATATTGGGCGGAGGGTGCGCTGAAGAAGAGAGCTATGGAACGACAAGCTAAAATACAGCAGAATCAGATAAGGCAGTCACCAAGCCAGAACAATCAGAATAACTCAAAGTGGCAGAAATTGCAAACTCAACCCCTAGCTAGTCAGAATCAGCAGTGTGAGCGATGTGGTAGGAGGAGTCACACAATAGAGCAATGTTACAGACAGACTGGAGCATGTCTTCACTATGGACAGCTTGGACATAGAGTCCGAGATTGTCCTGGAAAAGGCGGTCAGGTCGTGACATCTCAGACAGCTGGGCATCTTGCGTCTTCACAACAGTATTGGAGGACAGCACCTCAGCAGGGATCACAGCAAACAGTTCAGCAGTTTCTTCGGGCGCCGCAGCAGCAACAACAACAATTTAAGGCTCCTCAGAATCAACAGTTTAGGGGACAAGCTCCACAGCAGAGGCAATTTTAGTTACAACAAAGGCAGCAGCAAGGGGGTCAACAGAAGCCACTTAGGCTCATTCAAGGACAGCAGAACCAAACCCAGCAAGGCAAGGTGTATGCATTAACTCACGAGGATGCAAATGCTTCGACGGACGTTGTGGAAGGTACTATTCTAATCTCAAGTGTAGAAGCTAAGACTATTTTTTATACTGGATCCACGCATTCTTTTGTTTCGCATGCATTTGCTAGAAATATTGACGGTGGTGTAGCAAGATTAGAACTTGCCTTAATAGTACGGACCCCGGTAGGTACATAGGTCCGTTGTCACCAATATTTTCCGAATACCCGAGTTCAAGTTGGAAATTTTATACTACCCACCAATTTGATTCTTTTATTAATGAAGGACTTTGATGTCATATTGGGAATGGACTGGTTAGCAACCTATAAGGCAGTGATGGATTGTTTTAATAAAACCATTAAGTTGACGTTGCAGTCGGATACAGTCGAATTTGTGGGACAGAGGAAATCGATTCAGACTGGCCATATCTCCGCATTGAAAGCGGAAAGATTGTTGAAATCTGGTTGTGAAGGATATTTGGTGTTTATCACGGAGGATAAACAGTCTAAAGGGTTGGAGGGCATCCCAGTGGTCAGTGAGTTCCTAGATGTTTTCCCAGATGAAATTCCAGGCTTACCACCAGTGAGAGAGATAGATTTTTCGATTGAATTGGCTCCAGGGACAGCCCCAATTTCGAAAGCTCCATATAGAATGGCTCCAGCAGAGCTCAGAGAGTTGAAGATACAATTGGAAGAATTGTGAGACAAAGGGTTCGTGAGACCGAGTGTATCACCTTGGGGTGCGCCGGTGTTATTTGTTAAAAAGAAAGATGGCTCAATGAGAATGTGTATAGATTATAGACAACTCAATCAGATCACGATCAAGAATAAGTACCCTCTTCCCAGGATTGACGAGTTGTTTGATCAATTACAGGGAGCTGAGTTTTTCTCCAAGATAGATCTGAGATCAGGGTATCATCAGCTCAGAGTAAGAGACCAAGACATTCAGAAGACAGCATTTATGACCAGATATGGCCACTATGAATTTCTGGAGATGCCGTTTGGGTTAACCAATGCCCTAGGAGTATTTATGGCTTTAATGAACAAGATATTTGCACCTTTCCTTGACCAGTTTATTGTTGTTTTTATAGATGATGTGCTAGTATATTCTCGGTCTCGAGAGGATCACGAGCAACATTTGAGGTTGGCGTTACAAACTTTAAGGGATCAGCAGTTGTATGCCAAGTTAAGCAAGTGTGAATTTTGGTTAGATCAAGTGGTTTTCTTAGGCCATATCATCAACAAAGAAGGTTTGGCTGTAGATTCAGCAAAGATAGAAGCAGTGGTTAAGTGGCAGAGACCCATGTCAGTGACAGAGGTCCGTAGTTTCTTGGGATTGGCTGGCTACTATAGGAGATTCGTGAAAGGATTTTCATCTATTACAGCTCCATTGACCAGGTTAACAAGGAAGGATGCACCGTTTGTGTGGACTGATGAATGTGAAACGAGTTTTCAGGAGTTGAAAAACAAATTGACTACAGCTCCTGTACTCACTTTGCCTAAGGAGAACGGTAGATTTATGATTTATACAGATGCCTCGAGAGTTGGTTTGGGATGTGTACTTATGCAGGATGGAAAGGTTGTGGCCTATGGTTCCAGACAATTGAAAGAACATGAGAAGAAGTATGCCACTCATGATTTGGAACTTGCAGCAATGGTCATGGCTTTGAAAATGTGGCGACATTACCTTTATGGTGAGAAATTCGAGATTCATTCAGACCACAGAAGCCTTCAATACTTGTTTACTCAACCTGAGTTGAACATGAGACAAACCCGGCGGATGGAGTATATAAAGGATTTTGACTTCCCAATCAAATACCATCCCGGAAAAGCTAATGTAGTAGCGGATGCACTAAGTCGAAGAGCGATAACTAATGCATGTTTAAGGGCAGAATGGTCATGGGCAGAGACTTTTCTCGATATGGGAGTAGCTTTGGAGTCAATTAGTGACAAAGTCATGTTTGCCAGCATGTTTGTCTGGGAACCAGAGATTTTAGGCAAGATTAAAAGTAGACAGTCAGAAGATCCAGAGTTTGTAAAGGTGATTGAGCAGATCGATAGCAGGCCAGATTTCAGGGTATTGGAGGGTGTGCTGTATTTTCAAGATCGGTTGTGTGTGCCGAATAAAAAAGAATTGAAGAATGAGATTATGACCGAAGCACATCATTCAAGATACACCATACATCCAGGAAGTACGAAGATGTATAAGAATCTACACAATCATTATTGGTGGAATAATATGAAGAAAGAAGTGGCAGGATTTATGGCAAGATGTCTTACATGCCAACAAGTTAAAGCTGAACGAAAACAACCGCCAGGTCTTTTAAAGCAGTTAGAAGTACCTGAATGGAAATGGGAGCACATAATGATGGATTTCATTTCAGGATTGCATCAATGCATAACAAGGATAGTATCTGGGTGATAGTCGACAGGTTAACAAAAGTGGCGCATTTCTTACCAATGAACATGAGGACACCTGGAGATGAGTTAGCAAGAATGTATATGGAGAAGGTTCTCGTAATTCACGGCGTTCCCAAATCGATCGTATCAGACAGAGACCCTAGATTTTTGGGAAAGTTTTGGACTACACTTCAGGAAGCGTTAGGCACGACATTGAATTTCAGTACGGCGTACCATCCTCAGACTGACGGACAAACAGAAAGAACTAATCAGACACTAGAAGATATGTTGTGAGCCTGCGTATTAGATTTCGGTAAGGACTGGCATAAAAGTTTACCGTTATGCGAGTTTGTATATAACAACAGCTACCACTCGAGTATCGGCATAGCACCATTTGAAGCATTGTATGGACGACGTTGCAGAACTCCAATCTGCTGGGAAGAAATAGGTGTCAGGAGTTTCCATGGATGATCTATCGTTAGCGACACCAGTGAGAAAGTCAAGCAGATCCATGATCGATTAAACATCGCTAGAAGTCGACAAAAAAGTTATGCAGATCAGAAGCGAAGAGATCTTCAGTTCGAAGTGGGTGACCATGTGTTCCTAAAGGTTTCACCAACCCGCGGAACATTAAGATTTGGGCAGAAAGGGAAGTTATCCAGAAGGTATATTGGACCATTTGAGATCTTGGAGAGAATTGGAGAAGTTGCATATAGATTGGCACTTCCAACGAAATTGTCAGGGGTACACAATGTCTTTCACGTTTCAATGTTAATGAAATATATCTCAGACCCATTGCATGTTCTTCTGTATGAGCCGTTAGAGTTGTAGTCACATGTTACATATGTCGAACGGCCTAAACAGATTATCGACACTAAGGAACAAGTTTTGCGAACCCGAACGATTCATTGGGTGAAAGTGCAGTGGGAACATCATAGTCCTCGAGAAGCTACTTGGGAACTCAGGGATCAAGTGAAAAAGTTATACCCGCATCTCCTTCCAGAGCTATACTAGTCATTTGGAGGACCAAATGTTCTAAGGGGGAGAGAATGTGACGTTTTGATATTATATATATTATATTATTTATTTTATTATTATTTAATTGATTGTATATTAATTAAATACGCGATTAGTCTAAGTGGGGACCACGTTAGGCTTAGGTTTGGTGAGTTAGGCTTGTTGGATAGGTGTCCTAACCCATAGTTAACCCAGGCCCAATTTAGTGGTATAATTCTTTTCTAATACAAACTCTTATCTTTTTAGAAAACAAACTCTATTATTTTTAGACTTTAAGTCAGATTACAACTCCTATTTTCATTCTCTATTTATATTACACCACACTCTTTTATTTTCACACACAATTCTCTCTTTTCCAATTTTTCTCTGGGATTGCACCTTGGGTTTTGGCAATAGGAATTTTAGACCGTCTCCATCAACCGCGGACATCAGGCAAGTACCTAACCATAATTTGTAGATTTAATACTTGTGTTCCTCATTGATTTTCGTGTGTGTGCATATAGAAACCCTGCCCTTGTTTTTGATGTAATCTGTTTTTATGATGAGATCGGAGTTTTGGGATGACTCAATCGATTTTCTCATATTGATATTACAGTTGCATGTTTCAAACTGCACGGCACTTTTTCTTGGATTTCAAAACCCTTTTTCTGTATAGGGCCCGGCGACATGGTGTGTGAAGATGATCTGTGTATTTGATCACGAGGGCCCACTATCCGAGTGGTCCACTTCCTGTGGGCGTTGTGTTTCATCACAGCAATGAGTTTGTGTGTTGGGACCTGTAACTTTAGTGGAGAGAAAAGAAAGGAATAAAAGGGGGGTGCTTACCTGATGTCTGATGACTTGTGATGATGTCACCTCATTGTTACATGAGTACAGGACCTATGTGGTGGGATTATAGGAGAGATGTGATGATGTCACCTCATTGTTACATGAGTACAGGACCTATGTGGTGGGATTATAGGAGAGATGTGATGATGTCATCCCATGTGACCATAGGTTTCATAAATTAAAAATAAAGGCCCTAGTTTATTTATAAAACCAACTTAGACCTTTTGGTTTATTTTGAATGTGAAAAATGTTTTAAATGGGATCCTCATGTTTTTCTAAAATTATAAACTAAGATTGTGATTTATCATTATTTTTTTTTACAAATTAAATATTAAATGATATATTTGGTTTTAAAGTGTTAAATTATATTTTTGTATTTTATTATTCGGATTATTGGACCGAGTAAATACCGTCCGGGCAAACGGTATATTACTAATGTGGGGTTTAGTACTTCGTATAACCTCGAGGAAATCCTAATGGATTCGAGCTCAACCCATCTTTATTGGAAAACCCTTAATTGGGTCTATGCACCATTGATTGAGAAATGATGTGTTGGTCTTTTATCTATTTAGAGATTCTTGTGGTTGTTGGGTACAGGACCTTATGTTTGACCTTAGGATTGACTTGTGATTATTCTTTGACCTTCGGGTTTGCATATATGATTGTGATTGATGTTGGTCTATTAGCTGCATACCCTATGTGGATTGGATATGGACTGTGATGTGGCTTGGTATTTGATTGAGATATTGTAGAGGTTTATTCGAATGATTTGATTGGTATTCGATTGTGGATTATTGTGCAGCCAGCCCTTCACTTTGACTTAGGCTTCTGTGTCAGAGCTCTACAAATCACTAGGTTTATTTTATATATATATATATGTACAGCGATTGGGTCATAATTGAACGACTGCAGTTGTAATTGGACGGCTGATCACCGATATATGCGGACACTGTAATATCCGAATTGATTGACCGACATTCCGGATTATTGATCGGTCTATGACCACCGACGTGATTGAGATAGTTAGGGTTGACCACCCAAAACATTGGCATTGCTTCTGTGTGATTATTGTATTGCTCTATTGTGTAGGTTGGATTTAGGTTATACGTTCTTTTCGTCATTGATACATTGTTATTCTCTTATAATCATTGCCTGTCATTACTCACATTGTTCTTGTGTTTTATTTATAAATTATGCTTTCGTGCTTGTTGTTTACTTTGTTTATTGGTGCATAGGTACCGAACCCGACCCTGCCGAAGAGACGGAGAAGGGTCAAACGTTTCAAGCGTTTGAGCCAGTTATAATGAACCCGAGTGGAGTGCCGATGATGGCTACGAAGCTGTCTGAGTCCGCACAGGAGTGACTTTCTTCATAGAGACTATTTTAGTAGCAAACTATTCATAATGAACCTAATTTTATTTAGTTATTTTGTTTAAATTGTTTTGGAAACTTTAACCTTAAATATCCAACTAGTTATGTGTTGGTTTGATTTTTAATATTGATACCAATTGATTTAATGCTTCCGCAAATGTTTTATTATGACTCACCATATTTCGAAATTTTTGTGGGTCCATATTTGGGAGCTTGTGTTGCATTAAACACAGGAAATTGAATATTTATTCTTATTTTTCACGTTTTCCCCTGGTTGTATTTTGGGGACGTGACAGCCAGGATCAGAAAACCAGATTGCTTATTTTGGTTTGATCACAATTGGAGAGTAATTATTCAATCATAGCTTGGATGGAGCTACAGTTTTGGTTCCTGAACTGATATCAAATTTAACAGAGATGAAATTCTAGATCATAGAGTTGCATGACTATGATATGAAAATATGGTTGCAGCTTTCTGAACTGTTATTGCACAACACACAGGTTAGATCAACAAAGAAATTCCTAGAAATGAGATTATCCTTTGTCTTGAGACCATTCTGTAAAGCCATACAAGTGCACACAGCATGCTCCCCAATTCTCCCTCTGAACCAAATGAACTGGTGCCAGGTGTCGGGAAGAGGGCTTTGATTTGTATTTCCAGTTGCAGATTAAAGATTGATAGCTCCAATCTCAAAGCTAGTCCAAACAATGTCATCCTTGAAGCTCACAACCTGCTGGGGAGAAGCCAGAATCAATTGCATAATGTCCATTTAGCATGCTAGTAGTGGCTTAGAGGGAGATCCCAGTTACCACTTTCAATGAAACGACTAACTTTTGCATTGTTTCCAAAACCTAGGTCATAAGCAGGTCTTGAGCTGAAGACTTCTGTAAAACGGCCAAAAGGTAGCCCACTTCATGCTAATAGAGAATGCCTTCCCCATTGCCAATTAAATGCTTGATATGAGGCGAGGCAACATGATGCTTGATTAAGATTCCCCTTGAGCCACAGGAAGAGTTTGATTTAACCTAAAAGCTCCAGAAGCTGTTATCTTTAATATAATTGGTGAAGAAGGCCCAGTTTGTGTGGCTAAAATCCAAACCTCGTGTTGAAGGGCTGCATGAGCTATAGCTTCTACTAATCTTATGCCAAGCCCTCCACGGTTGACATGCTGACATATTTTTTTTTCAGGCAACTTTTGTAAATGCTTTCTATCATCAAAAACTCCAAAAAAAAAAGCCTATCAAGAAGATGGATACAGCCTTTTGGTATTAAGAAGCTTGAAGCCCAGTAAGCATGAAAACTGAATAGGGTAGAGTTTATGAGCTCAATTCTACCAACAAAGGAGAGGATTTTTTATTTCCATCCTGCTAGTTTTCTTCTTAGCTTACTAACAATCCGATGACTATGCTCTAACTTTGAAGCGGTGGAGAAAAGAGGCAAACCAAGGTACTTTATAGGAAGTTATTGCTGCAGGAATCGTTAGGTTCATGTCTTGTATTTTGGTTTGACCGGATTGGTTCATTGGGTTAGCCAATGACCAGGTTTAGGGTCAGGGGTATTTTGGTCATTGTACCGGGCTTTCTTGGAGGCCAAGAAAGCAGAGACTGTACATTGATGTAATTGGTAACTTTAGACTCGGAATGAGAGAGGTGAGAGCTCTCTCTCTCTTGGTTCCAAACAGCGTGGAGGGGCAGATGTGAGAGCAAGATTGTGACCTATGGGGAGAGAGTATGCTAAGTGTTAGAGGGTTTGAAATCCTTGTAACGAGTTGTCCAATTCCTACATCGTGAAATCCTTGTAGCCCCGTGGACGTAGGTAATTGCCGAACCACGTATCTCTTGTGTACTTGTGGCTGTGATTGATTGAGCATGTTTTCCCTAATTAAATCCTCAACAGGAATTTCATGGAAAAATGTTTTAACTTCCTCTGAACAGATTTATAAAATCACCGAGATATTTTCACAATTGATACTCAGACCTGAGTGAGTCTCAAGGTCTTCCAGCAGCCTTTTTATGCTTCCTGGGATAGCAACCTCAGCTAAAGAAGAGTTGTCACATCATCAGTAAATAAAAGGTGGGGATATGAGGCTGCTGCATTGAGTGAAGGGGGTACGAATCACACAGTCCAAAGGGTTTCCGAAAAAGAACTCCATAGCAATACAGAAGAGGTTGGGAGAAAGAGGGCATCCTTGTCTCAGGCCTCAGGTGCTCTTAAAATAACCACAAGCTCTATCATTATTAAGCACAGAGAAAGCAGAGTTCTTGATGAATTTTGTTATCCAATTTATGAAAATCATTGGGAATTGCAGAGCTTTCAAAGCAGCAACAATGAAATCCCATTTGAACCAGTCAAAGGCCATACTTATATCACGCGTCAAACACATATTAGGAGAGCCCCTATTAAGGTGAAATCCTTTAAGCAGGTCATTACATAAAATGATATTATCAGTGATGGATCTCCTAGGAATAGATGCACATTGATGAGGATTTATCGAATTTCCCCATCAAGTTCCTCATTTTTCCAGCTATTATTCTTGCAATGTTGTTATAAAGTTCATTGGTCAGAGAAATTCAGCAGAAGTACTAGGATCACCTGATTTTGGAATTAATACAGTAAAAGCATTTTTTACCTGCTATAGAAGTTTACATTTCGTGAAGAAATTCATGATCGCTGAAGTGACATCTTCGCCCTCAATTTTCAGCAGACTGAAAAAATAGGCATTGAATCCATCTAGGCTAAGAGACTTGCGAGGGTTGCACAGCATCTTCAATATCAGAAGTTTTAACAGGATTGCAAAGGATGGCAGCTCTCTGCCGAGCTTCCAAGTGACATTGATGTGAGAGAGGTCTTCATGGGCATCTTAAAAAGAACCTATTGGAGCTAAGATTTTTTCTGAAAGCAAACTACAAAGACATCTTCAATATGATTGGCATTGCATAAGTTATGTTCTCTGAGTCTTTGATTTGGATATGAAATATTTCCTTTTCTTTGTTTGGATCAATGAATAGAGGTAACTTGAATTGTTATCACCTAAGTTAACACTCCTGGTCTCTTGCTTGATATTTACTTTAACATATTCTCCTCAATGAGAAGCTGTCTCTTTTGCTGAGCAAGAAGAGCCTAACTGTCTTGCTTATTTGTTATAATGGATTGAATTGCATCAAGATTTTCCTTTGCCTCAGAAACTGGAAGCTTGGGTCGATGCCATTTAACCAAGGCTTTCTTCACATTAGAAAGTTTGTTTACCACTTTGCACATTGGAGACTCACAAACTTCTATTGCCCAATCACTGCTTACAATTTTAAAGAAATCATACTCTCTGGCCCAAACATTTAAGTATCTGAAAGGAGCTCTAAATGTAGCTTCTGCTTGTTTAGAGATGAGAATCGGTCTATGATCGAACAAACCCTGATTTAAAAAAAGAACATTTGAAAGTATGAGATTTTTGCATACAGTGAATGTTTACCAAAGCTCTATCAAGTTTGCTTTCAATTCGTCTAGAGCCTGTAGAAGAACTTGTAGAAGATAATGGACTTATGCTAACAGGCCCTAGGCCCAGCCCAATTAGGTTTTTAACCCATGTAAAATATCCCACGTGTGGGTCTAATATAAGCCTTATACAGGCTGTTTCATTGATTTTCTTCTATGTATAGAGATAGGATATTCTTTAGATATTCTTTATTCCTTAATTCTTGATTGTAATTAGATTGTAATTACTACTGATTACTAGCATGTGATTAGGGTAAATTGTTTATAAAATGGTTGGTCGATCCTCCTTTGAGGTATCAACTTTTCCTCCAAACTTCTCTCTCTCTCATTTTGCTCTTTACATTCTTACATGGTATCAGAGCTATAGTTGCCTTCTCTCATTGATTCAGTCATTCTCCCTGACTTGGATCTTCTTCCTGGAGTGTCTGATCATCCCTGATAGTGTCTGATCAAGACGTGGCCCACTTCAGATCGTCTTCAACATCTCTCACGATCACCTCCATCTTGGTCGACCAGCATTACTGGTATTTATGGACATTTTTCTGGAATTTTTCTCCCATCAGAGGTGAGTGTTCCAGTAACATTTGTGATACTTTTATTTCTTGCCACTGATTTCATCAAGACCGTCCAAATTTGTGGATTTTGATCCGACTTGAGTGAAACTTTGGCCTGGAGTTGCGAAAATAACTTGTCTTTCCACTCCATACCTCTGATCGGGCCACAATCAGCTAACCAGATCTCACAAGGAGATCGGTTCACTGTCGAACTGTGTCGACTTTCACATAGTAACGCTGTTTGCTGCTGCTGTTCTCTGTTTTCACTATGGTCCACATATGATGATCACAAAATCACTAATAGTCATTCCCAACTTGGTCGGCTAGCATTTCTGGGAATTATGGTGATTTTTCTGGATTTATTTCATCCCCTTTAAGGCACTTTCAACCTCTTCTTCAACTGACGGTATTTCTCAAAATGATTTCATCTCCACCATCCAGAATTGTGGATCCTTATCCAAATCTCATCAGATTTGGTCTGAAGGAAGACAATTAAGTCTGGCAATCAGATCTTACACCTAATCTGCATTTCAATCCCTCTGTGGGCCCCACGTGCTCATCCAGACACAAAACTATAGGTCGTCTGAGCTGTTTTGTGTCTCTGTGAACATCTGATTCATATCAAATTGCTACTGCTGCTTCTCTGCAATACTGCTGCTGCTGTTGATTTATTATACTGCTCTTGGGAGACTCACAGATCAAGGATCTGTAATCTTGGCTTTAACCAGATCAGTGATCTGTGGTTATTGGAAACAGAAAGTCTTCTGTCATGATATGATCAATAGTGATCCACTATTATTGACTTATTGACGTGCTATCTTAGCTCTGGGGGTTATTTGGAAGCCTAATCTTGCATCTGTGTCTGCAATAATTGATTGTCTGCTGTGTTACTTGCATCTCTGCTGGTTCTTCTTCTTCTTCTTCTTCCTGCTGAACTATTATCAATGGAAAAATACGATATTATTCCCGTTAAATTTAATGGGAATAATTATATGGCCTGGTCCTTTCATCTAAAGAATTTTGTCGCAGGCCAAGGTCTGTTTGGTTATCTCGATGAATCGATAACTAAACCTACTGCCAGCACTACTGACACAAAAGCATTACCCAACTGGTCAAAAGAAAATGCTAAGGTCATCACTTGGATTCTTAACTCCATTGACCCTTCTCTTGCAATTGCTCTTCAAGCATATACTGCCGCATCTGATATGTGGAGTCATCTTAAGAATATTTATCATCAAACAAATAAAGCTCGCAAATTTCAACTAGATAATGAAATTGCAAAATTTAGTCAAGGTGATAAATCTGTGCAAGCGTACTTCAATGGATTTCTCACCTTATGGACTGAGAGGGATGCTATGCTTGTTCAAACTGTTTCTGCTGGGTTTCTGTCTGAGGCTCTTAAATTACAAGAGGAAACCCACATTAGCCAGTTCCTTATGAATCTCAAACCTGAATCCGAATCTGTTCGGTCGGCTCTCATGAATCGAGAAGTAACAGCAAACCTGGACACATGCTTCCAAGAAGTTCTTTGCGAAGAACTTCGCCTAAACTATCAGCGTACCATTCTTGAAGAACCACAGGCATCCCTAGCTTCTCTTCAGACTGAGTCTGCCCTTCTGGCAACCTCCAATTAGAAGCCTACACAATGCTATGAGTGTAAAGGCTTCAGTCATCTGGCCAAGAATTATCAAAAGAAATTGGTGTGCAGATATTGCAAACGCTCTGGTCATCTTATTGATGATTGTCACAGCTTACAGCGAAAGAATGGACCCCAATAGAAGCAAAATCCTTCCACCAGGTCACGACCAACTGCATTCCAAGTTCAAGCATCTCTGCCTGACATAGGAAGCGTTTCTTCCGGGGTTGTATCCATGACTCCAGCCCAGATTCAAGAACTGATTCAGAACACGGTGACTTCCGCATATGCATCCATGGGTTTTAATGGTGGTCGGTATCAAACTCAGTCTCCTCTAGCATTTCCTGCTTTTCATTTTTCAATCTCTAGGTCTTCCTCCATTACCCCATCTACCTGGTTTCTAGATTCAGAAGCATCAAACCACATGACTTCTGTGGAACATAGCTTTACAGCCTCTCAACCTTACCTTGGCAAAGACAAAATAACTACTGCTAATGGAGACCAATTACTCATTTCTGGAATTGGTACCATTACTTTATCTAGTGTCTCTGGCCAGTCCCTCCATCTCTCCAATGTCTATTTTGTTCCAAAATTATCAGCCAATTTACTTTCAGTCGGACAACTTATTGATGATGGGTACCATATTAATTTTTCTTCCACTGGTTGTGTCATACAGGAGTGGCAAACTGGGAAAGTGATCGTGACCGGGAGTAAACATGGTCGACGTTTTCTGCTGGACATTGGACATCATTCCCTATTTTCTTCTTCTTCTCCTAATTTCAATAAATTGTGGACTATCTGGCATAGTCGTTTTGGTCATGTAAACAATGCTTATTTACTTTCCTTGTTTAAAATTGGTTGTTTAGAACCCACTATTGATAATAAAATGATGTCCTCTTTCCTTCAATCAAAATGTGCAACTTGTTGTTTGAGTAAGAGTCATATTTTGCCATTTCCCATTCATCGTTCTCGTGCGTTAACATCTTTTGATATCATTCACACTGATGTTTGGGGAATTGCACCGACATTAAGTCGGACAGGGTTTAAGTATTATGTGACCTTCATTGATGATCATTCTCGATTCACTTGGATTTATTTCATGCGCTTCAATCTGAAGTCTTTTCTCTTTTCCAAAAGTTTTATAATATGGTTCACACACAATTTCAAAAAGATATAAAAATTCTTAGGTCTGACTCCGGCGGAGAATACATGTCCCATGATTTTTCTACCTTCCTTTCTGATAAAGGAATTCTTCACCAAAAATCTTGCCCGCATACTCCACGGCAAAATGGTGTTGCGGAGAGGAAGAACAGACATATTCTTGAAACTGTTCGTTCTCTCCTCCTTGCATCCTTAGTTCCTCCCACCTTTTGGTGTGATGCTGCACAGACTGCTGTATATCTCCTCAATCGTCATCCTAGCTCCGTTCTAGGAAAGACTACTCCATATGAAGCTCTTTTTGGTAATACTCATTCATATTCTCACTTGCGTGTTTTTGGTTGTTTATGCTTTGTCCATCTTTCACCTACAGAACGCACTAAGTTGTCACCTCAAGCTGCCACATGTCTCTTTATAGGTTACAGTACTGAACACAAGGGATTTCTATGCTATGATCAATCTGAGAAACGCATGCGAATATCTCGTAATGTAATCTTCTTAGAACACATTCCTTTCTTCTCTTTGCGTTTGGATACACATCCTGTTGCTGTCTCTTATTTGCCACAATTTCCTGCGACTACTTCTCCACCACCACCTATTACCAAAGTCTATGTCCGGCGTAACAAGGTTCCTCCTGTGGGGCCTCCTTCTCCTGATCATCTCCCAATACTGCCTCATACACCCTCAGGTATTAATACTTCCTCCACCGATAGTGTTATACCTTTGCGACTCTCTAGTCGTCCTTCTGTTGCTCCTGACAGATATGGCTTCCCTGCTCTTTTCACTTCTTTGGATAGTGCTCCTATTCCCACCTCTTATTTACAGGCTTCGAAGATTGCATATTGGCAGGATGCTATGACTCAGGAGTTGCTTGCTCTTAAAGCAAACAACACACGGGACTTGGTACCGACTCCTGAACGCACTTCTGTGATTGGCAGTAAATGGATCTACTCTATAAAGGTTAACTCTGATGGGAGTCTTGACCGCTACAAAGCCAGATTGGTGGCACAAGGTTACAAGCAGGAGTATGGCATTGACTATGAGGAGACATTTGCACCAGTGGCTAAAATGACCACTGTTCACACCCTCCTTCTGTAGCTGCAGCCCGTAACTGGCCCCTATGGCAAATGGATGTCAAAAACGCCTTTCTTCATGGCGACTTACATGAAACTGTTTATTTAAAACCACCTCCGGGTTATGCTTGTCCTCCAAACCATGTTTGTAAATTGAGGAAAGCACTTTATGGACTTAAGCATGCTCCCAGGGCTTGGTTTGATAAATTTCGGGCTGCTATCCTTCAAGCTGGATTTCGCCAGTCACTCTGATAGTTCCCTCTTCCTTCGATGGACATCAAAAGGCTACACATTTCTCTTAGTCTATGTTGATGATATGATTATCAGTGGCAATGATAGTGCCGGTATTACAGATCTCAAACGTCATCTCACTCGCCACTTCAGAATGAAGGATCTTGGTCCTCTCACCTACTTTCTAGGGCTGGAGTTCATGTGTAGCAAATCTGGCATTCGGGTTCATCAACGGAAATATGCTAAAGATTTAATAACTTCGGCACAACTTGATGATGCTCACACTTTTGATACTCTTATGGAGTTGAACAGCAAGATCCGTAGGGATGATGGCCAGCCCCTAGATGATCCTTCTGTTTTTCGGCGAATAATAGGTAGTTTGCTCTACTTAACTATGACCCGACCAGATATTTCTCATGCCGTTCATACGGTTAGCCAGTTTGTGAGCAATCCTCACAAACCTCACCTTGCTGCTGCCTTGCGCATACTCCGCTATGTCAAAGGCACCCTTAGCCATGGTCTCTTCTACTCTTCGGGCGCTTCTCTGCACTTATCAGCTTATTCGGATGCTGACTGGGCTGGTTGCCCAGATTCTCGGCGCTCTACCACTGGCTGGTGTATGTTTCTTGGGGACTCCTTGATTTCGTGGAAATGTAAGAAGCAAACCACCGTCTCTAAATCTTCTGCTGAGGCTGAATATCGGGCCATGTCATCTGCGAGTGCTGAAATCATCTGGCTACGCCGTCTTCTCTGTGAATTCGGTGTCATCATTGGTAGATCTACACCTCTTCATGGAGACAACACCAGTGCTACGAGAATTGCAAACAATCCGGTCTTTCATGAAAGAGCGAAGCACATTGAGATTGATTGCCACTTCATCCGTCAGCATGTTGTTACGGAGAAGATCACTTTGCCTCATGTCTCTACTCTTAACCAGTTGGTGGATATCTTCACAAAAGCTCTCCCCAAAACGCGTCATCATGATCTCACTAACAAATTGATGTTTTCTGCCTTACCACATCAATTTGAGGGGGAGTGTAGAAGATAATGGACTTATGCTAACAGGCCCTAGGCCCAGCCCAATCAAGTTTTTAACCCATGTAAAATATCCCACGTGTGGGTCTAGGATAAGCCTTATACAGGCTGTTTCATTGATTTTCTTCTATGTATAGAGATAGGATATTCTTTAGATATTCTTTATTCCTTAATTCTTGATTGTAATTAGATTGTAATTACTACTAATTACTAGCATGTGATTAGGGTAAATTGTTTATAAAATGGTTGGTCGATCCTCCTTTGAGGTATCAACTTTTCCTCCAAACTTCTCTCTCTCTCATTTTGCTCTTTACATTCTTACAGAACTTGACCAGTCGTAAGGATGCCTAGTTAGCTGTAGATCTTCTAATCCATAGCTATCAATGCAATCGTTAAATTTCGAAGATAATTTATGTTTGGCTTGACTCCCACCATTTTTGCAGTCTCCGACCAGATGGTATTAAAATCCAATATTGTCTTCCTCATTACTCTGTTCATCTTGTGGAGAATGTGGAATGACTTTATTTTTAATCGCAACCTTTCATCCTACTCTCTTGTTATCTGCCGCATACAGGAACAAGAAATTTACTTTCTTTACAGGATCTCTAAAGATTTCAGCAGTCCTACTATGGTCATCATTTCCAGCCTGCTCAAATTACAAGACCCATATACTATTTATAGTTGATTCTCACCCAGTTTTATCACCTGATTTTTAGTTTTGGCTCTCTTTGTTTCTCTTTCATTTGAGCTCTAGTCTTTGGCTGTGTTCTTTTGGGACTTGTTCCTAACTAGTCTTTGTATATTTTCTTCTTATAATTCCATTTGCAATTAAATAAAGAAAAACATTATAGCAACCTCATTTACTCTACTAGGGGTGGGGCCTATCAACTGACTTTCACATATAAAGCACACATGTTTCATAACTAGAGTCGCCTCGTTTATAGTTGGATTAAAATTTTATGCCACCAAAATGCAGGGAGGCATGGATTTCTACTGGTATGTCTATTTAAGTGCTTTTCTATGGAAATGGTGTGGAAAATGAGATGTTTTTCCAAGGACAGTCCTTTCCATCGTTTGATGGAGAAAGCATTAAAAGAAACTCCATAGTCATTGTCGCTCAAGATGGTTGACTGAGGATGTTAGATTAATACAGATGATTTTTGTAAAATAAGGACAACTAATTGTAATTGAAGAAAAAAGGTACAAGTTCTCATTTTAGAAATGTCCTCCAAGGATTCATCACGACTGAGAATATCTTTGAACATTTCAAGTAAACACTTACATAGAATAGTTTTTACTCATAACATCTATATTCATAGCAAGTCACATTGTCATATAACTTTCTAACATGAGCAGCACCATATCCAAAACAAGGACAATTTCAGAAAATTGAAAAACTCTTCTTTTTTCATTAATCGGATAGTATCGATTTTACATTATTAAAAAAATGCACATTTAAACCCAAAAGAAAAGAGAAAATAAAAGAAAAATAAAAAAGAAATGTGGTGATATGAGTTTAATAAGAATTTGTTTATCTAAAGCCAATCAAACGGTCAGCTTTTGTTTCTTTGGAGCAAATTTGTCCTTTGAACAGCTACATTTGCGCTTTCGAGCTTGCAGTACCATGGGAGCATGTGTTAGCGGAGGAGACTCGAATAACATCTCTCTGTGCAGAAGGCCAGCATAGGAGTAGAAATCGTCGAGGGTGACGTGTGCACGGAAGTTGATTCCAAATAGGAAGTGCTTTTCGAGAACGTTCATAAATTTGGTGGTGTTAATTCCTCCTATTCTCGCGTAATAACCATTGCAGCAGTGTCTACAGACATCAAACCATAAAAAAAGGAATTAGTAATCCATGAAGTGTTTAAAAAGGAAAAGCGGTCAAAGGCTTAAAAATTAAAATTCAGGATTTCTGGACAAAAAGAAAGGAAAGGAGAAGATGAGTAAAAAATTATTCTATTCATATGAACAATTTTTTTCTTTTCTTTTCCTTTTTTTTTTATCTGAATTGCAGATTGTATTAAAAGGGTCAGAATATACATTGGCATGAAAAACAGTAGCCCTAAAGAGAGACCAGCAAAGACATTTCAGGAGGAGAAGAAAAAATAGGGAAAAAAGACCAAAAAAAAAAAAAAAAACAGAGCAATACAAATGGACTAGCAGTTGAAAGGCAAAGGACTTCAGCTAAAAACCACGCAGAACATGAGCAACAGAGGAACAGGGCACCTCCATAACCATTGCAAAAGTCAAAACCAGAACACTAACTGTCAGCGAAGGTGAAAACCTTTTCAGTCAGTTGGAAAAGGAAGCTTATGAATCTTTAGAAGGGAGGACAGGGTGTCCAAGAGTTATTAGTAATCCTCCTTATATCAATTCATTTGAACTGACATTAAAACCAACTACAATAACTAACTACAGTTGCGGGATCATTAAAAACAAATAAAAAATGATGCATAATAAGAGGGGAATGGTAAAGAAATTGATGGAAACATCAAACACACAGCCTGATTGTAAGCAGCTACAAGAAAACTGAGTTGAATTTTTTGAAGAGTAGAATGAGGAGAAGCTGTAGCGAACACTAAAATACATTTCACAATTCGTTTCAACCAAGGAAGCATACATCAAAAACTTATGTAGAGTGGAAAAACTAAGATTTTCCAGCAACTGATTAATTGTAGAAGAAACACATTCTAATCTCAATGGAAGGACTAATCTCCAGCTATCCTTTGTTGCATTATTAAATAAGGAGATGGCATCGTGGGAAAATACCCCCAGGCCCATACAGTGTAAGAACTTAAAGGAGATGGCAACAAAGGAAATCTGGTCCCGGTCCATCCAAAACCCTACCAAACACCAAGAAGAAGAAGAAAAAAAAAAAAGAAAAACAGAAGATAAAAACGCCAAGAGAATAAGAAAATAACACTTTCAGAATTTAAAATCTCTCATCCTGTCCGATTGCAAACGCCAAGAACAAGAAAATAGAAATTTCAAGAATCTAAAGTCTCTCATATCCATCGATTCAAACATCAAAAGAGTAAAAACCCAGAAACTGAATAGGCCAAGAGAACAAGAAAATAGCAATTTCAAGAATGTAAAGTCTCATATCCATCGATTCAAACACCAAAAAAGAAAAAAACCCAGAAACTGAATAGGCCAAGAGAACAAGAAAATAGCAATTTCAAAACTGAAAAGTCTCTCCTATCCATCGATTCAAACACCAAAAAAAGAAACAAACCCAGAAACTGAATAAGGCCAAGAGAAGAAGAAAATAGCAATTTCAAGAATCTACTACTTACATGCCATCCATGAATTTGGCCGCAACCAATATACTGGTGAGGGTCAGCCTATGAACGTTGAAGGAATTGATGGGGAACAATGGTCGTTGGTGCATCGAGAAGCGATCGAGATAGATGTAGGCAACCACAAAGCATGCAGGGCTGCAACTCGTATTCCTGACAATCCTCTCTAGGTAGCTCTGGATGGAGATGGAGGGACTTGTGATGACATCAAATGGTGAGATTCTCCCAGTCTCAACAGTCGTCCAGTAGTTGGATTCGGTAACCCTTTGCAGCTGAGATGAGAAGAACCGAATGAACTTATCTTTTGGATCCACACGAAAATTTCCCAAGAACGCCATTGGATTGGAATTGCTCACTAAAGAAGATAGAAGAGAGAATGGTTTTCTGATGGGTGAAGGACGAAAGTGTATGGAGAAGCACTCACAAGAACGAGAGAGAGAGAGGGGGGTTTTAGTAAAAAAAAATGCGGGAGAGAAATAGAAACAGGAGCTCGGACGTTACTCGTTTGAATTTTTTGTTTGCCTTTTTGACGCGTTCTTGAAGAAAAACTTGTCCAACTGTCTTAGACATTATGAATTGAAATAGGTGTGCTTGACACCGGCTGTTTGCTTGGTTGATGGGGATCATGGTTGGAAAATTCCCTGAGTTATATATATGACAGACTTAACCGAGTAATCTCCGTTGTTTGCATTTTGAACCATATGATAAATAGATCTAATTATAAATAATTTATATTTATTTTTAAGTAATTATACATGAGGTTTGGAGTAAAAAATCTCAAAATGATGACTTAAATGTAATTTGAAACTTATATATGATCTTTTATACTCAAAATTTGGACCAACAAATTATTTGATATACAATATTTTTTATTTATATTTTCCTTACTTGCATATATAAATATATTAATTTGAATTGATTATTATGAATGCATGTAGATAAATGTATATTTATATTTTTATAAGTATTGAATTGAATTTTTAAATACTTTTAAAGTTATTTAAGAAAAATATGACTCCTGGGTCTTTGCGTTGACTCTATCCTGGGTCATTTTCTTCGCATTGGACGAGTCAAGTCCGAGTCACTAGTTTTCTTACCTTGATCAGGATTCAGGACTTAGGAAGTGGTGTGTATGGTCCGTGGCCTTTGCAATGAGCAGCCTGCTTTTGGCCGAGTTCGGGCAATGGGTATTAGTGCTTGGGCCGAGACGGGATCTAAAACACAGGCCCATTTCATATTTGGGCAGGATTGAATTCAATGATTGATGAGAGCCTAAATGTACCATTTAGGCCCCTCAATGATGACTTTGCTACGCCTTGGGATGATACTATGTGGACTAAATTATGATATTTTCATGATTGCAGGTATTTTAGATGGAATGAATAGAATTTGAGCTAATTTGGAAAGACATGGCCTTAAGCTAGAGCAAACACAGCAATCGGGCAACTTGCTGCCTTTTGGCGTCCGGACGCCGGCTCCTACGCAACACGACCCTAACTCACTGCCTGTTGCCGTCAGGACGCCAGACACTCGGCGGCCAAACACCAGTTATGGGGTGAGTCCATTTCACTCCACGATTTGAAGAAAATTGGGGAAAAAAACTATTTAAGAAATCTAAAACTCGTTTTAGGATATTCAGTACTTGAGCGAGGCAACCAGAGGCTAGGGTTTGGAGGTATTCGAAGGAGTTTCAATGGATGAGCTTGATGGACCGCGCTCCCGGATGCCCCGGGCTCCTGCCGAGGTCGGCGGACGTGGGAGTCCGTTTGGTTCCGACCCTTTCGTAACCGGGGGGCAAAGGGGGCGTGCATCAACATTTCTTTTTTTGTGGGTGTGCCAGATTTTCCATTTTTACTTGGAATTGCAAGTGGTGATCCGGAGATCAACCTTCGCAAGTAAAAAGGAAATCAACTTCTTTCAAGTTTTCCATTGCACATATATTTAAGAAAAGAGACATTTTCTTGGTTTGCCGTGAAAGGCGATTTTTTTGGCATTTATAGCCGATTTTGGCGTTTATAGCCGATTTTTGGCGTTTATAGCCGACTTTGGCGTTTATAGCCGATTTACAATCCTTATCAACAATGAAAGACAAGAATTGTGATTTTTGTCTCTTTGAAAAAATACAAACTACAATGAAAAGCAAGAAAAGGAGGATCTAACTTCTCAGGAGATTGTGGAGGACTCGTTTAGATTGACGGTCGCAAGCCATATGTGGGCTTCGCCATCATCCATGCAGATGAGAACAGAGGATGCTATTGATTCGCTTGGCTTGGCTATAACCTCGGGTTTTTAGAAGACAAAGACCAAAAGGAGGTCCTATATCCAATAAAAAGCCGAGTAGACGGGCTGAAAAGCCACATCTAAGCCATTGGAGGCAGGAGGAGAAGGCAAGGACCTTGGGGGGGGGGGGTACCCCCCAAGGGACTTTTGTCACCTTGTTGCGGTGGCCGGTGTAGAACTTCCGCAGAGTTTTCTCTCTTTTTCCTTTCTCTGGATTTCTGTCTGTGTGTTTGTGCTTTTTTCTCTGATGTTTCTGATGTTTTTTGATGTCCTTTCTTCTTGGAGAGCCCTCCTATTTATAGGCTTTTAGGTAGCCTTTTAGGTGGGTTTATGGGCTTTTATTGTCATTAAGCCACATAATGAGAGGAGTTACAAAATTGAATTGTTTATTTTGTAACTCCTTTTTCTTGGCTTCTGATTGGCCGGAGGAGATTGAGGGCATTTAATCGCCTTTAATCGCCATGATGGGAGGAGTTTCATGGGTTAAATGCCATGAATCTCTTGACTTGTAACTCCCGAATGCTTGCTTCTGATTGGGCCGTCCAAAGAAATGGATTAATGACTGTAATAAAGTTAGTCAATTAATCGCATTAAGTGGTCGCCGAGCAGCTGAAGAGTCGCGGGCCGTGCCACGTCTTTTGAAATTCTTCTGTCGATGATCATCGATGGATCTTCATGTAGATCGACATCAGATGACCATGTAATTTCAGGTGTTTGTTGCCAACAGCGGGTCGGTGCCATCTGTCCTGTCGATTTCTCGATCGGTCGGGTAGAAAGCACATTTTTTTGGTTGACCGGGTGGCGATCAATACTGTCTTCGATACTCTTGATGATTTACCCGTGTTTTGGACGGATGTCAGAGGACTTGGTGTCTCAAAAGCATGAATTTTGGAAAGTACCAGAGGCTGGGCTCCTCGAATCGCGAAAAAACGGCGAAAATCGGGGTTTCCGGGGCTTTCCCGGCGACCCCGGGTTCCAAGGTCGCCGGTGACCCTGGCCCAGGGTCGCAGGGGTCTGCGACCCTGGGGGGTTTTCCCCCTTTCGTGTCCCGTTTTGCGTCCGTTTTTGCTGTTTTTCGATTCTTTTTTCTTCTGTACTTTTCCTTGACATTTTGACCATTTATTGGCCTGATTTCTTTGTAGGAAACCTGATGAGAATCCTTGCATTTTATTTTGCAAAGTTTCCAATTTCCTGAGAAAGCCGAAGACTTTGTCGCGCAGAGCTGCCGATTTTCCGTCAGAAGCTGAAACTGGGTCAAACGATGTCGGAATGACCTGAAATTTGGTGTGAAGCCTCCTGAGCAATAAATAAGACCAACCATAGGCTTTTGTTTGAGTTTTGTAGCCGTTTGGGGTCCTATCCCCCGTAGACTTGCTTTTTATCGCGATGAAGATGTCGCGGTTTGATGTGCGGTCAACCGATGTCCGATTGACTTGAAATTTGACAGGGAACCTATTGGAGTCATTTTAAGATGATCCATAGGCTCTGTCTTGGGAATCATGGTCCCGGAGAGCTTTTGCCGCCGAGAGCTCCTTTTCGGCTGTCGGAGAAGCGAAGTTAGGCCAAATGATTTTGAAATGGCCCGAAACTTCTTGTGTACTCCTATTTTGGCTGTCTGGAAGAATCTTGCAGTTTTTTGTTTGATTCTGACAAGATTTGATTTTTGGAAGCAGCATTGCCTATTTATGGCAGGTTGCGACTTCATGTAGCTCTTTGGATCTTGAAAAGGCAAAGTGACATTTTTGGTGTCAACAAATGCCCCCTCGAGGTACAGCGACGAGTTGCTTAACTTTTGTAGTCGATGTGCCTCGAAGAGATTTTTGAAGGAGAGCCTGTGACTTGACCAAGAGTCTTTGAGCAGTCTTTCTTTTTGGTATTTGTAGCTTTTTGAGCTTCCAGGGGAATTTTATGGTAGTGAAAGGGATCACGTACCATCTCGAGGCAAAGTTTTGAAGATGACATCAGGGATGTGGATTTGGGTTTTGACCTTGTGACCTAACAGGCTATATGTGGCAGGTTAGGGGGTCGGGTTTGGTTTTGATCGTGTGACCCAACAAGCTGTATGTGGAATGTTGGGGGATCAATTTTGGTTTGATCTTGTGACCTAACAGGCTGTATGTGGCAAGTTAGGGGATCAAGTTTTGGTTTTTGGTTTTGGTCTTGTGACCTAACAGGCTGTATGTGGCAAGTTAGGGGACCAGGATTTGGTTTGATTTTTGTGGAATGTCAATTTCAAGATTTTGGCTCAATTTGGTAGATGAGGCTGGATGGTTTTGATTTTTGGAAGCTCATGGGGCTTGGAATTCTCTTTGTATGGTTGAATCAACTCAAAAGAGGCATGGAACCATTTTTGTATGCTCTTGGTAAGAGGGATTTCTCTTTGACTAAAAGCCCAAAAATTTTCTTTTTTTTTTTTTTTTTTTGTGCCTAGGTGGTCAAACCTGGCTCATATGGGCTAACCCATGGGACCTTAAGCTTTTGAAATGGCTTAGATCTCATATGGTGTCATTTTTGTAAAGAATATCCAAAAATATCTCATTTGGATAGAGAATATCTAAGAATATCTTTACTTGGAGAGAATCTCTCATGATCCCTTTATTTTGGGATAGAATATCTCAAGATATCTTTCTTTTGGGAAAGAATCCGTCATAGATTATATCTTTTAGGAGAAAATCTCTCATTGATTTCTTTTTGGGAGAGAATCCCTCAAGATATCTTTCTTTTGGGAAAGAATCTTTCTAATTTCTTTCTTTTGGTAAGGTTACTAATTAGTAACACTTACCTCTTTCTTCTTTCCTTCTTTGGTTTGCTCTCCTCTATAAAGCAAGGAGAAGGTTGGATCTCTTGCTCTTATTACTTTCTTTTGCAATAATCTCAAGAGGGCTTCAAGACCAAGAGCTTTTCTTCTTCAAGATCTTCAAGAGTTTTCTTCTTCTTCTCCATCAATGGCTTCAAGTAAGTTTCTCCTTTTTTTTCAAGAAAACTCCATTGTAGGAAAAATAAAGTTCTTTCTTTTTTTTTTTGTTTCTTTCTTTTCTTTTCTTTTTTTTTTTATTTTCCACGTGTTTGCCTCCCTTTTTTTCACACGGTTTTTTTTTTCTCTTCTTTCTTTCTTTTTTTTTTCATGTTGTTTTTTTTTGTGTGGGCCGTACGGACAGATCCGTACGGATCTGGCCGTACGGCCACGTGGCCTGTGGGCCACGGCTTGTGGGCCACGGCTTGCGGGCCAGCCCTTTTTTTTTTCTTCTTTTTTTTTTTTTCTTTCCCTCCCCTTTTTTTTTTTTTTTGCTCATCATGATAATGCATTTTTTTTTCGCAAACCAAGATGTTCATGCATGCATTCAATTTGTAAATTAAATTTGTAGCATGATGTGATGGCATACCTGAAAGTTTTCGCAAATTTGGGAATTTGGAGCTCGCAGTGATGTTGAGCCCTTCCTGATTTTGCGGAGACTTTGAGGGTTCGAAGTTTGGAGTTTCGGAGCTCGCAGCGATGTTGAGCCCATCTTCAAGCTTTCTTATTTCTTTCGGGATAGTTCCTTTTCTTCGGAATTGCCCCGTCATCATGTCAAAATTTCGCCAGATTTTTTTTTTTTAGCGAGATTCTGTCATTTTGATGTTTGATCTTTTTTCTTTTCCATCCTTTTCAGGTGGTTCCTCCAGAGCGAACAAGGGTAAAGAGCCTGCTACAAGCGTACCTCGTCGATCTTCTAGATCTTCTAATCCGGCCGTTCAGCAGGCTTTTGAGAAGGTCCAGTATGTTGAGAGAAATCTGGAAGAGTGCGACTCCCTCAACAGAGATGAGATGAGGCAGCGACTGATCACTCTCAAGGGAGAGGAATTCTATAAGATCATGGTAAGCAGTCGTCCATGGGTGATGGAAGATCAGAGCGTTTTGCCCAAGCCTACCTTCTTCTTTGGCGATGCAGTCCCTGATGACATGACATACCAGAGGAGATGTTTTCAGTTTTCCTTCACAGCAGATGGTGAGAAGAAGACTGTTGCTACCCGGTCGATGTCTGATCGCACCGTCTCGATTCTGAGCCTTGCCCCCACGTGCCCTAAGAGGGAAGATCCTCCAAGTTGGGTGAGGAGGACAAATGTAATCAAGACCGGGGTTTTTGTTGGCGGTTCTCCTGGATATACGGAGAGGTCGCCTGTTGACATGGACCTGTTGATGCCATCCAGCGGCTACCAGGGCTCTGATTATCCGTCGGTCGATTTGAGACCGGTGGGCCTTGGTATTTTCAGCGGTGACGGCAGCAATTGGATCAAGCCTTTCCGACTTCGTGGCCGCTTCAATGCTGACTCCGAGTGGAAGTCGTGGACTGATCGCGTCTTGCTGATTGGTGGCGCCGTTTTGAAGGAAGTCGGGATTTTTGATGCGGTCCGCTCCTTTAGGGAGACCGTGATCTTTTCCGACGAGGCCTTCATGGCTATGCTGGAGTCATTCCTCCCACAAACCAATACCTTCGTTGTGACGAATGGTGAGATTGGTTTTTCTTTGAAGGAGCTGAGTGCTATTACCGGATTGCCCATCCTCGGCAAGCTTTATGAGGAGTTTATGCCGATTGACAGCGTCCTCGAGGGGCAGTCTGAGGAGTTCAGGCTTCTATACTTTCAGCTCGTCGCCTTCTATGATTTTTTGAAGGAGAAGGGGGATCTGAAAGTTAGATCCAGCAGCTGGAAGAGTTTTAGCTCTTCATTCCCTAACTTTTTTGATAGTAGGGAGTCTTCTGATAGCGTGACTCAGGAAGCCGGAGCTCAGGATCCAAAGAAGATCTTGGCCATGCAAGAAGAGTTGAGAGATTTCTGTGCAAGTACAAACGCCATATGTCCTGACATTGCACTGCGGAGAGATCTCGCTGTTTACCTCACTTATTGGCTTGGTGAGGCTGTTTTTGCTGGAGGAGATGGAACGCACATCAGGCCGCATTGTATTTTTCCGGCTTGTCAGATGGCGGTTGGAGAGCAGCTTGCTTTGGTGCCAGCTCTTTACTCTTACCTGTGTACCAAACTGCAGGCTGCTGCTTTTTTGGTTCGGCTTGGGCTTCCCATGAATAGGGTATTTTCAGCCATGTCTTTTATTCGTAGTATGTATACCACTGTCCTGGCTTCCATCGGCTGGGTGCTGCTCAGGATGATGATCCTCTGATGATTCGACTGGCTAAGGGCAAAGCCGTGTCCGAATCACTTTTGTTTGCCCGCATGAGGATCCGACGGTTCAGGGACGTCGAGATGGGGCAGTCTTCAGTGAAGCTTTCTCCGGAGTTGCGGAAGAAGGCTTTTGATTTTGGTGCCTCCCGAGACTCTACCAGGGCGGGGTCGGGAAGGCATTATTCCTTGACAAATGCAGAGAGAGAGTGGCTTTTCAGCATACGTGTCGGCACGATGGTGTACCGTAGACATCTTTTCGTCGACATCCCAGCCGTATGTACCTTCTCGCTTTGCTTTGCAGCTGGGCTTTTCCCAAGGCGTTGTTGGAGCGCCCTCAAGCATGGTGAAGCGCTTTGGAGGCTTACAGGACGGGAGAAATGCATGGGCTTTCTATAGTGCTGAAGACACTACAGCCATGATTTCTTATCCTGTGTTGCTGACTTCCCGGACTGCCGGCTTTGCGAAGTGGTTCGCGGAGAGCTTCTCGGCATATCGGGGGCTTTCCAAGAAGGAGCTTGATGTGAAGCTGGCATCTGGAAAGGGCCTTGGAAAGTCGGATGGCATCCGGCGAGAGGAAGTTTGGGCCTTCCTTTCTGGAGAGAAGCACAAGATAGGCTTTCTCGATGACCAGGGCGTCATCGGTTCTGAAGCTGTTCGAGAAATACCTGACGAGGCTTTGGAGCAGCTAGAACAGGAGGAAGCCGAACTTGGCGCTTGGATGCAAGCGGCACAGAGGCAAGCTTCCGTGGAGTCTACTGGCATGAGCAGACCATCCAGTGAGGAGTCAAGTGGGAAACCTGACTCTGACAGCGGGGCAGGTTCCTCTAAGAAGCGAGCTCGCAGAGGTAAGAGGAGGAGGAGTCATCATAGCAGCAAGAGGCAGCATGAGGAATCTCCTAACTTGGAAGTTCCTCTTACTATCAATGAGGATGTGCCAGTGGATGCTGACGAGCCTCCAGAGAAGAGAAGCCGAGAAGAAGAGACCGTCGGTGAAGGTATGATTCTTCCTTTTTCTCTTTCCATTTCTTTTCATGGGATTTTTTTCCATGTTTATGATTTGCTTCTTGTTTCTGCTTTTCTTCTTTTTTTTTTTTTTTTTTTTTAGCAGAGGAAGACTTGGTGATGCCTGAGGTCCCAACCGATGAGGTGGTGATGGAATCCTGTTGAGGCACCTGAAGAAGAACCGAGGGACTCTGGAGTAAATCCAGAATCTCCAATTGGTACGACTTCTTTTGCTTTTTTTTTTTTTTTGAGTTTGTGACTTGGCTTGCTAACACATTATTATTATTATTATTATTTTTTTTTTTTGTCAGCTGACTTGCCACAGGGTTCTGATGACTTTGAACCATCGATGGACGCAAATGTTGATGATGCTTTCGATGAGTTCATGGAGGAAGAAAGTGTTCCGCCAGTCGTCGAAGAAGGTATTTTGTAGTTATAACTCTGATAATGATTTTCAAACAGGGTCATATTCATACCTTTTTGTGTTTCCTTTGCAGGTTTTGAAGTGGCAGAGGAGGATCCGTCGCTTCCAGAGCAAGAGATGCCAGAGGTTGATCCAGAGGGTAGAGATTCCTGGGACCAGCTCTGACAATATTGAGGAGATTCCTCGCGCTGAGATTCCTTCCCGAGCAGGAGCAGCTTCAGCTGGAAAGAGTTCTTTTGTTACTCTTTCAACAGATGATGATATGAGTAGCCGACCAACGGAGTTGGGCGAATCTTCAGCTGGGCCATCTCTTCTTTTTGCGAAGAAGGTGGTGGTGCGAGTTCTGAGCTCTTGGATTGAGACTCTCTTTTCTGGGCACTTAGAAGCCGGATTTGGCATGATCCAGCATGTGCAGGAGATTCTCAGTGATGCTGAAGAAGCTGGTACAGATGTCACAGGTGCCAGGGCGATCGTTGATAAGATCATTGCACTGGGTGACAAGTGGTTTGAGACCGTGAGTTTTGGCTGATGACCAGTTCTTCAAGGAGATGTTCCTGGACCCTGCTGATAAGGCTAAGTCTGACCTGGATGAGGCTACAGAAAGCAAGAAGCAGGCAGTCCGAAAGAGGAACTTAGAAGAGCTAGCCATCATCAGGCTGACACATGACCTTAACATCCTTGACAGGGAGGTCGATGAGGCCAGGAAACGTCTTGAGCATTTGCAGGCACAAGTCGCTGCCAAGTGGACTGCCATAATAGAGGCTCGCGACAGGGAGAGTGCTCTGATTCACTAGGTTGCAGATGCCGAACGGGTTCTCAAAAGGAAGTCTGATGAGGAGGAACAATGGCAAACTGCTCGAGGTAAGCTTCCTGGTGTGAAAGAAGGGGTACAGCCCACTCCAGCATCTCATGGCAGGTTCCTGAAGAAGCGTGCCTCGGAATCCTTGACGGATGAGGCTAAAAGTTTGCTTGGGGAGCTGAACTCTTGGCTGGAGACCATTTTTGACTGAGCTCCTGTATATCATCCTTCTCTCTTTTCTCTTTTTTTTTGGTACCACTTGTATTTTTTTGGTACTTTATTGTTTTTTATAGTGCTTGTGAACACTTTCTCTCTCTTTTTTTTGGTACCACATGTATTTTTTGGTACTCTTTTTCTTCTTTTTTTTTGTTATCCCTACGCTCACTGAATCTTTTTGTGATAAAAGTAATTGCTAAATGGGGATGTTTTTTTTTGTTATCCCTACGCTCACTTGAATCTTTTTGTGATAAAAGTAATTGCTAAATGGGATGCTCTTTTTTTTTTGTTATCCCTACGCTCACTTGAATCTTTTTGTGATAAAAGTATTGCTAAATGGGATTTGATCAAAGGTTGTCATTTTGTGAAAAATCTTTTGTCAAGTGATTGTTTTGGCATGAAAGCCAGGTTTTTTGTTTGTGGCATGGAAGCCAATGTTTGGCATGAGAGCCAGCTTTTCTTGTGGCATTGATAGCCGAGTTTTTTTTTTTTTTTGTGGCATCTATAGCCAATTTTGGTGGCATTGATAGCCGGTTTGTTTGTGGCATCTATAGCCAGTTTTTGGTGGCATTGATAGCCTGTTTTTTTTTTTGAAATCCAAGTTTTTTTTTGTTTTGTGGCATTGATAGCCGGTTTTATTTTGGTGGCATTGATAGCCGGTTTGTGGCATTTATAGGCCTGTTTTGATGGCATTTATAGCCGGTTTGTGGCATTTATAGCCTGTTTGTGGCATTTATAGCCGGTTTGGTTTTAAAAAAATTGCAAGTATCGACTAAAAGTCGCCTCCCTGCTGAATGTTCTTGCAAGTAACGATGGAATGTCGCATCCTTGCTCATTCGGTTGCGAGTATCGATGGAATGTCGCATCCTCGCGGATTTGGGTGCAAGTATCGATGGAATGTCGCATCCTTGCTTTTTCAAAAATTTTGTTTTGCGGTTACTGACTTGATGTCGTTTCCCCATGATTTTTGAATTTTGTGGTTTCCTCGAACCTTTGGGTCATGGATATCAACTGAAATGTTGCGTCTCCACAGTTTTTTAGGTTTTTCGAACCTTTGAAATTTGGGTTGTGGATATCAACTGAAATGTTGCATCTCCACAGTTTTGGATTTTTGCAAGTATCGACGAAATGTCGCTTCCCTGCGATTTTGGAAGTGTCGAACGTGGTTCGCTTGCTTCCGATTTGTGCGAGTATCGACTAAGCGTTGCTTTCCTCGCGGTTTTTTGAAAAACCATTTTTTTTTTTTTAAAAAGACACGAGGGTCATAAGTTTTGACCTAAAACCATTTGGCGGTAAAAGGCAGGGTGGACTAGGGTGGGAATCCCTGAATCCGGATTTTTGTTTCAAACCATGAATTTTGGGTTCAAGGGTTGAAAATTTTGGTCAAGTTAGGGAAAGATTCCTAAACTTGGATTTTTATATTTTTTGAACAATGAAACGATGAAAGTAAGCATTGTTTTAGATTTCTAGAAATTTCAACATTTGATATGAAAATTCTAAAAAAAGGTGTGGGTTTAGCGAGCGTGTACCTGGAAACCGGCTTTGGCCGTACAGGCATTGCTCTTACCCAGTTGGGTAAGTCTTCAAGGGTAGTACCGCTTTAAGAACTTGCCATTGATGGGCAGCATACATCTGTCACCTTCCATGTTTAGGAGTGCGTATGCGCCGTTGGAGAAAACCTTGTCGATGACGTAGGGTCCCTCCCATTTTGGCTCAAATTTGCCTTTGGACTTGTGAGCGAAGACCATTGGTCTTTTTACCGCAAGAACCAAGTCACTCTTTTTTGTAGGCACGTTGCCTGACCTTTTTATCGAAAGATCCTGCCATACGTGCTTGGTAAAGTTCAATGCTTTGTTGAGCTTCGAGCCGTCTCTCATCGAGAGTTGTCCAGCTCATGGAGCCGCAATTTGACATTGCTTTCTTGAGTCATGTCATTTTGCAAGGATACCCTCAAGGAAGGAATTTGTACTTCCAAGGGCACGACAGCTTCGCATCCATAGACCAAGGAGAATGGTGTGCTATGGGTTGGTCCTCGAACGGTGGTTCGATAGGCCCACAAAGCTTCAGACATTTTGTCGCTCCAGTCTCTTTTGTGACTAGAGACCATTTTTTTGAGGGTTTTGCAGAGTGTCTTGTTGAAAGCTTCTGCTAACCCGTTTGCTGCCGGATTGTATGGAGTCGAAGGACAGCTTTGGATTTTGTATTTGTCGCAGAACCTGTAGAATCGATGATCCCGGAACTGTGGTCGTTATCATGGACGAATCTTTTGGGTATGCCGAAACGACAAATGATGTTGGTGCGCAGGAACTGAAGGACTGATGAGGTCTTCATTTCGTTAAACGCAAATGCTTCTGACCACTTGGAGAAGTAATCCGTAGCGGCGAAGATGAAGCGATGACCTTTTGCTTGAAGGGGGAGAAATAGGACCTATGATGTCCATACCCCAGGCTTCGAAAGGCCATGAGATCGCTGTAGGATGCAGCCATTCTGGAGGCATGTGAATGTAATCTCCATGAACTTGGCATTGTTGGCAGCGCTTGGCAAATTGCATTGCGTCAGCTACCATGGTAGGCCAGTAATATCCTAGCCTTTTTATCTGATCATAGAGTTTAGGTCCAGCCTGATGAGCTCCGCAAAGACCAGCATGAACTTCTTGAGTGTTTTTTCAGCCTCTTGTTGTGACAAGCAGCGTAGAAGTACTCCGTTGAAGGATTTCCTGTAAAGGTTTTTTGAAGGACTATCCAAATGGAAGCTTGGGGTTCGCCTTTGGATGCTTACCCGTTCTTTTGGATCTTCAGGTAGGATTCCGAACATAATGTAATCAATGAACGGATCCCTCCAGTCGCCAATTGAAGTTTGAAGGATTGAAATCCGACTTCCGACCACTTGGTGGCATTCAGCAACTGCTTGGTGTGTGTTAAGAGGAAGGATTCTCCTTTCGCACACTGTGATTTGCATGTTTTCCCCTTCCTGGATTGCCATGGATGCGGCAAGTCCGGCTAGGGCATCTGCACGTATATTTTCACCTCTACGAATGTGGGTGATGTGACAGATGTCAAACTTTTGCAGAAGTGATTGTGCCTTGTTGTAGTAGGGCAGCAAATCTGGCTTCCTGACTTCAAATTTCTGATTCATCTGTGTTGACGATCAGTTGAGAGTCTCCAAAGACTATCCAGCATGGTGATACCGGATTCGATGGCAAGTTCCAATCCTAAGATCAGAGCTTGATATTCAGCTGCATTATTTGTGCATGGTTCCAGTAGCGAGAAAGCGTGTGGAATCATGTATTTGTCGGGGCTAACAAAGAGGATGCCAACTCCGAGATCAGCTGTCTTTTTTCATTTGTCCTGGTTTGCACCGTCAAAGTACATGTCCCAGGAGGCACTTTGTGAGAAAGTCTCCACATTGTAGACTGGTTCGTCTGGGAGATCATCTCTGAGTGGAGAATCTTAGGCAATGGATGCTCTGCGAGAAGTCCGCTAGAGCTTGCCCTTTGATTGCTTTTTGTGGTACATACCTAATATCAATTGTGACAGAAGGATGGACCATTTTGCCAGTCGAGCATTGAGAGAACCTGCCTTTGTGACAAGGACCTTCAAGAGGTTGACCCTCGAGACCAGGTAGACTGTGTTGGAAAGCAAGTAGTGACGCAGCTTTTGTACGGCGAACATCACTGCAAGACATTCTTTTTCGACTGGAGAGTAGCGATGCTCTGCACCTACTAGCATGCGGCTGATGGTAATATAGAGCAGCTTCTTTTCTCTGATCATTTTCTTGCGCAAGCAGAGCTCCCAAAGAGTGATCAAGGGGTCTTGTGTACAAGATGAATGGTTTTCCAGTGGTAGGAGCAGGTAACACTGGAGGTTTTGTCAGGTATGACTTGATGTCTTGGAAGCAGCTTCACAGTCAGCATCCCAGACAAAGTTTACACCTTTTTTTCATCAACCGGGAGAATGGACGGCATTTCCCCGAAAGATTGGAGATGAACCGTCTGATGTAGGCCAATCTCCCTTGAAGCCCTTTGAGTTCTCTCAAGGTTCTTGGAGAGGGCATTTCTAGAATGGCTTTGACTTTTATGGGGTCAAGCTCTATTCCAGCTTTCCGAACTAAGAATCCGAGGAACTTACCCGACGAGACGCCGAAGAAGCATTTCAATGGATTCATTCGCAGTTTGTGTTTGCGAAGCCGGTGGAAGACTTCTCGAAGGTTTTCGAGATGATCTTCTTTTCTTTTGCTTTTGACGGCGAGGTCATCGACGTAACATTCAACCGTCTTGTGTTGCATATCTTGGAATATTTTCATCATAGCCCTCTGATATGTGGCACCAGCATTCTTCAAACCAAATGGCATGACAGTGTAACAATACACGCCAAATGGGGTTCGAAAGGATGTATGTTTTTCATCTTCAGGATGCATCTTTATCTGATTGTAGCCAGAGAAACCATCCATGAATGTCATTCGCTCGAATCCACAGGTATTATCAATCATTACCTCTGGTATGGGGAACGGAAATTCATCTTTTGGGCATGCGCCATTCAGGTCTCTATAGTCAATACAGACCCTGATCTGCCCATTTTTCTTTGTCACGGGGACAATGTTGGCCAACCATTCAGGATGTTGTTCCTCACGGATGAAGCCGACGCTTTTGAGTTTTTTGAACTCTTGTTCAATTTTATCCATCACATCTGGACGGAATCTTCTTTGGCCTTGCTTGACAGGCTTGATGTCTTCTTGAAGATTGAGTTTGTGAACTGCTATTTTGGGGTCTAAGCCTGGCATTTCAGCATAAGACCATGCAAAGCAATCAACGAACTCACGAAGAAAAGCGATATACTCGGGTAACTCATCATCCTTTATATTCTTGCTTATGAATACAGGACGTGGGTTATCTGGTGTTCCCAAGTCTATCTTTTGAACAGGATCTTCTGTTGGAAGGTTCGAAGGTGGTTCCTCCACAATATTTTCGGAGGCTTCCAGCTCAACGAAACCTTCTGGGGTGTTTCAAGGGCATTTCCAGACCAAGGTTTGTTCCTTTCCATGGGTCTTCTTGATCGGTAATTTTCCCAAGGTTTGCTATGAGATGATCCCAATCGCCTGTTGAAACCGAGTCGAAGTAGGCTACTTCTTTTGGAGATGAGGGTTCTTCTGGGTCAGAAGTCCACACGTCTGTGCCATCGGACAACTCCTCTTCATTTTCGGAGAAATCGTGCCAATTGGATGAGCTTCCTGGATCTTTGTCAGGTGACTCATCAAAGAGATATCCAGGGAGATCGATGTCTTCATGGACTTGAGATGTTGAGGCTTGGTCAGTATATTGACTTTTAAGCCTTTGTGTCAACTGTCTCAAGGAAGTGTCAGGATCATACCCTAACCCGTGTGAAGACTTTTCTACATAGCCGTAGAGTCTCCAATCTTCCAGCTGGCTTTTGGTCAAGACGGGCCCCAATGGCGTGAGAATACCGCGTCCTTCTCCCAAACCGACTGGGTTTTGAGCGTCATAGCCCATTTTCTTCATAATAGCTTGTGCCACAGAACTGTATAAGGATAGTTGAGGCGTACCTTTATTTTGGAAAGGTTCAAGCATGGAGTTTGATGAAGAAGCATCCGATCTATGGAAGAAGATCGGCTTTCCTTTGTTGAAGTTGCTGGGACACGAAGGAAGCTGACGTAGGATCTTCTATGTCAGAGGTTGTCTCCATTGGAGTAAGAGCAGGCTGAACTTGCTGAGTGTCAGCTTGGCTTGACGATGTGTCGTCTTCTGGCTCTGAATCCGAGTCCGTGTCTTGCATGATAGACACGAAAGAGACAACAAACTTGCCCCCAGGCTTTTGTTTTGCCTTCTTCACTTTAGTTGTGATGACCAAAGGTTTTGAAGATTTGAGGGAGATGATGAAGGGAGTTTGCATGCTCTCTTCAGATTTACCGATGGTTTTTGTTTTCTTCCGGTGATTGTTGAGGAGCTTTGCCTTTTTATCTTTCTGGAGATTTTCGGCAAAGGGTGCTGTGTGCTTCTCCTCTTCTTCTTTTTCACCTTCATACATCTGTGAGTCTGCGAAGTGGATTTCTTTACCTTTGAAGGGTTTTCTGTCCGCAAAGACTCGATGTATCATGCTGTCGTCGCCAACAAACTTGATGCATTGATGTAGAGTTGAAGGGACAACACCATTCTCATGGATCCAAGGGCGTCCGAGAAGGATGTTGTAGCATGAAGGGGTCTTTATTGCATACACTGTGACCTCAGAGATAAGATCACCGATCTGCAATTTGAACCTGATTTTGCCGATAGGCCTTTGAGTACTCCCATCGTATCCAAAGATAGATACAGAGGTGTGGCTCAGTTTGCTGGGTGGGATGCCCAACTCTTCAAGAGCCGATGTGGAGATGAGGTTGAGTGCAGAACCTGGGTCGATCTGAACTCTATGCATAGGCATTTCCTTGATATACCCTGTGAAGTACAGGGGTCGGTTATGCCTGGTTTCGCCAAGTAGGAGGTCATCCTTTGTGAAGGCGATGGTTGCACTGGCTGCTTTTTTAACCGAGAGGCATTCAATGCATGATCCCTCAGTTTTCTTCTTTTCTCCCTTTGAGGAGGCTTCTGAGTTTTTGACACGGTAATCCATTTCAATTTGGAGGACTTGCGGGGCATGTTTGTCGACATCCTCATTCAGCTTTTGTAATTCCGAAATGAGATTATCACGAGTGTGCGGAGACATTCGCAACAAATCTAGGATGTGTAGACGTGCAGGTATGTGCTTGAAGTGTTCAATCAAGTCATACTTGAAAGCCTCCTTAGGGCCTGGTGGTCTTCAGGGACTTCAGGCTCTGGATTGCGAGGAGGCTCGTTGACGCGTTCTTGCTCTTGTTCTAGAGCGAGTCGCTGCAAGATCCTTGCATATTCTTCGAGATCAGGCATGGGAGCCGGATCTTCTTCTTCATCATCTCTTGTGGCTCAACATTGTTGATTCCCACTGGAGTAATGAGAGGTGCTGGGTCGGCAGCATTTTCTTGTACAGCTTCTTGGTCTTCATCATCATCAGACCAGGATCCTTGTGGCTGTAGGGGGTTATACCAGATTACTGGCATAAGATGAGACTCAGGAACCCATTCTTCATCGGAGAGATATTCTCCTGTTTCAAGGGATTCCTCCCACTCATCTGTGTAGTTGGATTCGAATCCATCATCGGTGTCGCTGGACTCGTATCCATCAATGGAGAATCCAACTACTGAATTGCAAGAGTATGATGCCTCCTGCATGGGTTCTTTGAATTGAGGTGGCATGAAATCACTGAGAGTAAATTTCCTTACCCCCTTTGAAGTCTCTGGAAGGGATGTTTTTGTTACCTCCAGTGAAGCGGTAGAGGAAGCCTCTGCCTTTTCTTTGACCTCTAGTTTTGGCTGGGTCTTCTCTTGCCGTTTGAGCTTGAGGAGATGTTTCCTAGCCTGCCTTCGCTGTTGAGCTGTAGGCTTTATTTTCACGACCTCCCAATTTTCATCTTCCAGGAGATCGGGATGTACCCATATCGGTTGTCCGTCTGGTGTCGGGTAAGGAACCAGTTTCCCGGATGCTTCGATTGAGTTTATCACCTTGAAGGAAGTAGTGATCTTCTTCTTCGGTGATCTTGATGTTTGTCCACATGTCACCATGTTGACGGAGGCAGACCCATAGTTTTTGTCAAAGGTGATGACTCCGTTTTTCCACATCTCATTTATTTTCTCTCTCACAACGAAGCATTGATTGAGAGGATGCGAGATCATCTGGTGGTATGGACAATACCGAGGATCGTTGGTTTTGCCAACATCACCCGGTCTTTTTGGTTCAGGCAAGGTGAGCTTGCCGTTTGCCACAAGAGCCCCGAAGATTTCATCAACATCTTCATCAAACGGGTATTTCTTCTCTACTCGTTCTTTGAAGGCGTCTGAGAGTTCAGGTCTCTTACCAACAGCTTTGTTTTCAGCTTTCTTTGGTGGCTGAGGAGCTGACTTGGTCTGCACATTGAGGACCTCTTTCTTCTTTGGTTTAGAGGTTTGCAATGGCGGTTGGCTCTTTTCTTGATGATTTCTGACTGTTGAGGTCTTTAATCACCGTTTCAGCTTCCATGGAAGCTTCTAGGAGTTCTCCCAGGTTTTTTGATTTGTTGCCGATGATCATGGAGCGAATTCTGGCTCTCATGTTGTTTCGGCAGATGTCGACTAGCGACGCTTGTGGCAATACATCAGAGCATTTGTATGCCATTGCTTTCCGCTTGTGAATGAAGTCATATGTTGATTCATTCTCCCCCTGTTTTAGGCTGCACAGCTGAGCCATAGTAGCGGGGTGATCCTCACCTTTGAAGTGAGTCAGGAAGCGTGTCTCTAGCATGGCCCAGTTTTGGATTGAGTCCTCCGGCAGAGTGGAGTACCAATCGAAGGCCGTACCTTTTAGGGTACTTGCAAAGAGGCGGATCTTGAGTGCATCTTGATCTGCGATAGCTCCCGTCAGGATCTTGAAGTGGATGACGTGCTGTCTGGCTGATCCTTTCCCCGTATATGTTTGGAGAGTAGGATGCTTGAATTTGGTGGGGAACGGGACCGAGTCCATCCATAAGGGATATGGTGGCTTGATCCCATGCTCCTTGAGTATATCCTCTTCTTTTGCTTTGGCGAGGATACCGTCTACGTCCTTTTTGGTAAGGGCGCGTGACTCATTTTCTTCTCTATTTACCTCGTCGTCTTGATGATTCGGAGGAGGTTCATTGTTCGCCTGATTTTGGAAGGCGAGGAGAAGGTTTTCCATCAGAGTTTCAATCCTCTGCTGGCCCTGTTCCAACTGCTGGATGCGGGTGATCGCATCTTCTGGAGGTGGATTGCGGGGTGGTGGCTCAGAATTTGTAGCCAAGACATTCATCCTTTGTGATTCGAACGAAGAAACTGTCCTGGTGACTGAGCTGGGGCTCATTCTTTTTGAAGAAGAGCTTGAGGAAGGATCACTCTGCTGTCCTTTGCTTGAAGGAGCAGGGGATTCTTCTGAATGTCTTCTTGTCCTGGAGACGCTGCGGGTCATCGGACGTCAGACATGGATTTTTGTTGCTGATTTTTGGCGCCTTCTGGTTTTTCCAACCATATGGACGGCAGCAACTTGGTTGGGTCTTTCTTTTTCGACCCATTTGGGAGAGACTTGAAGTGTGGGAGGCTGGGTCCTTTGCTTCTCTAGTCTCTTTTGTCGGTATGACGCGCGGCGGCGTATACGACGAGCAATTTGAGCTTCGGTCAGCTCTGGCTGGGCTTTGACGATGAAGGATGTGCTCCCTCGGGCGCAGCAGCCGAGCCTGTCTTCTTTGTAGCTGGGCAAGGACAAGATGCGAACCCTGTCCTTCGCCTGTTGCAGCGAAGCTTTGAATTTTTGGAGTTCGGCCCCTGTAGAGATGAAGGGTCGAACTGCAGTTTTGTAGGCCTTAGCAGGTGCTTGTGGAGGCCTTGTAATGCATGATCTGATTTTGGGCTTGTAGGAACAAGCCGGCTCATGCTGGGATGACTTAGAAGTCAAGTTGGAGATGGGTCTCTCCTCTTTCATGTAGGCAAGAGGATAGAACTGGTTCTCCTTGAGTGGGGCCAGGAATGCTGGCTTAGTGGATGTTTGGGACCTTCTCTGTTTTGGTGAAGGTCTTGGGGACCAAGTCTTGGGGTAGACCTGGTTGTTTGCAGGTTGAGGCTTCGTGGGGCTGCCATGGGCTTCAGGCCTTCTGGTGCTCGCCTTTGGTGTCACGGTAGTGACACGTTGAGAGGCGAGTTTCTGCTTCTTGGAGGGAGCAGTTTGTTCCTCGGGAAGTGGGAATGGTCCCAGCGTCCCAAAGACGATAGTCCGGGGAGTCGAGGTCGACCCGGAGTTCAGAGAGTTGCCGAGGGAGTTGACACTTCGGCAGCTGATTGGGCGCTTGTAGGTGCGCGTGGTTTGCTTCTGTTGAAGCATGAGTTGGTGCTTGTTCTCGTCGAAAGTAATGGTTAATGAAGCTGCCATTGTTAGTTTTTTTCGAAAATTTCTGAAACAAGACCACATCCATTAGTAATCACAAGAATATAATGATCATAAATGGGAAGTTCTATGGTTTCGTCTTTTCAAATTGCTCGAGGTAGATGACCCAAGCAATATGAGGAAGGCAAAATGCCATAGAAGGTACAATTGTTCTGATCGCAGGTATGGTAAGCCCGGAATGGGCATCCCAGTGACTGCTAGAAGCAATTGTGAACTTAAATTCGACTTATCGAGAAGCAGAGCTTGCTCGAGGTAAGAAGAATATAAAGTTGGAGTTACAGATGTGCCGGTCGCGACACAGTAGACCCTGAAAGGGCGTACTAGTACCGCTAGACACAAATGTTTTGAGACCGCATCCATGAGATGAGATTCTCTGTTTTGAAAGGTCAAGATTGGATTCATCAAAGAGAGCAGATGGTATTCCAATCTGAACACGGTCTCGGCGATTTCCGCGAGCGCCAGTGCCCAGAAAGAAATGAACCATGATTTCTCGGATCTGAATCTAAAAATGACGAGTTTTTTTTTTGAAAGGCCAATATCGGGTTCATCAAAGAGAGCAAACGGCACTCCAATCTGAACACGGTCTCGGCGATTTCCGCGAAGCGCCAGTGCTCAAAAAGGAGAAGACCAAGATTTCTCTAATCTAAACCCAAAATGACGGAAGGTTTTCTTTTTTTTTTGAAGATTTTGAAGATTTTTTTTTTCTCCTTTTTTTTTTAAAAAAAAATCTTTTTTTTATTTTTTTTTATTTTTTTATTTTTTTTTTAAGATTTTTTTTTTTGAAAATTTTTTTTATTTTTTTATTTTTTATTTTAAATTTTTTATTTTTAAAATTTTATTTTTGAAAAAAAAAATTATTTAAAAAGACGAGAGAGTACACATAGGCCTCCTAACCCGGTCTTATGAAATCTGATTGATAGAATTGCCCCCAGGTAAGGGTAGGATTACTTAATGAACCCGTTTGGAGGACCCTTGCCTAGAACAGTCAAGCTGTCTCCACACTCTGGACAAGGCTTTTCTTTGAATCAACCATGATCAAAGAACACAGTTGGTTTAACCTTAGTGGTCTATGTCTTTTTTTTATATATATATTTTTTTATGAATTAATCGAAGAGAAACAATGGCCCAACCCCCGATCCGAACACGGTCTCGGCGATTTCCGCGAGCGCCAGTGCCCAGAAGGGAAAGGATCAAGGTTTCTCAATTTTGAATCCAAATTGAGAATCTAAATTTTTTTTTTAAAAAATATATATATATATTTTTTAGATTTTTAATGAACTCATCGAAGAGAAACAATGGCCCAACCCCTGATCCGAACACGGTCTCGGCGATTTCCGCGAGCGCCAGTGCCCAGAAGGGAAAGGATCAAGGTTTCTCAATTTTGAATCCAAATTGAGAAATCTAAAATTTTTTTATATATATATACATATATATATATATATTTTTTAGATTTTTAATGAACTCATCGAAGAGAAACAATGGCCCAACCCCCGATCCGAACACGGTCTCGGCGATTTCCGCGAGCGCCAGTGCCCAGAAGGGAAAGGATCAAGGTTTCTCAATTTTGAATCCAAATTGAGAAATCTAAAATTTTATATATATATATATATATATATTTTTTTTTAGATTTTTAATGAACTCATCGAAGAGAAACAATGGCCCAACCCCCGATCCGAACACGGTCTCGGCGATTTCCGCGAGCGCCAGTGCCCAGAAGGGAAAGGATCAAGGTTTCTCAATTTTGAATCCAAATTGAGAAATCTAAAAATTTTTTTATATATATATATATATTTTTTTTTAGATTTTTAATGAACTCATCGAAGAGAAACAATGGCCCAACCCCTGATCCGAACACGGTCTCGGCGATTTCCGCGAGCGCCAGTGCCCAGAAGGGAAAGGATCAAGGTTTCTCAATTTTGAATCCAAATTGAGAAATCTAAAAATTTTTTTTTTTTTTTTTAGATTTTTAATGAACTCATCGAAGAGAAACAATGGCCCAACCCCTGATCCGAACACGGTCTCGGCGATTTCCGCGAGCGCCAGTGCCCAGAAGGGAAAGGATCAAGGTTTCTCAATTTTGAATCCAAAAATGAAAAATCTGATTTTTTTTGTTTTTTTTTTTTTGAAAAGAGAAAGAGTGGAAATAAATTGAAAGAATTAGAAATTTCCAAACAAAAAATCTCATCTCATTTTTTTTTTTTTGCGGAATTCAACATAGGCCACCAATTATAAAGTAGCCAAGGAATCGAGAAAAGAAATATAAGCATAGAGCAAAATATATGATATGCAAATATTTCATTTCTAGCATCGTGTTCTCAAATAAACGAGTCCCACCGGGTGTGCCAGCTTGATGGACCGCGCTCCCGGATGCCCCGGGCTCCTGCCGAGGTCGGCGGACGTGGGAGTCCGTTTGGTTCCGACCCTTTTGTAACCGGGGGGCAAAGGAGGCGTGCATCAACATTTCTTTTTTTGTGGGTGTGCCAGATTTTCCATTTTTACTTGGAATTGCAAGTGGTGATCCGGAGATCAACCTTCGCAAGTAAAAAGGAAATCAACTTCTTTCAAGTTTTCCATTGCACATATATTTAAGAAAAGAGACATTTTCTTGGTTTGCCGTGAAAGGCGATTTTTTTGGCATTTATAGCCGATTTTTGGCGTTTATAGCCGACTTTGGCGTTTATAGCCGATTTACAATCCTTATCAACAATGAAAGACAAGAATTGTGATTTTTGTCTCTTTTGAAAAAATACAAACTACAATGAAAAGCAAGAAAAGGAGGATCTAACTTCTCAGGAGATTGTGGAGGACTCGTTTAGATTGACGGTCGCAAGCCATATGTGGGCTTCGCCATCATCCATGCAGATGAGAACAGAGGATGCTATTGATTCGCTTGGCTTGGCTATAACCTCGGGTTTTTAGAAGACAAAGACCAAAAGGAGGTCCTATATCCAATAAAAAGCCGAGTAGACGGGCTGAAAAGCCACATCTAAGCCATTGGAGGCAGGAGGAGAAGGCAAGGACCTTGGGGGGGGGGGTACCCCCCAAGGGACTTTTGTCACCTTGTTGCGGTGGCCGGTGTAGAACTTCCGCAGAGTTTTCTCTCTTTTTCCTTTCTCTGGATTTCTGTCTGTGTGCTTGTGCTTTTTTCTCTGATGTTTCTGATCTTTTTTTGATGTCCTTTCTTCTTGGAGAGCCCTCCTATTTATAGGCTTTTAGGTAGCCTTTTAGGTGGGTTTATGGGCTTTTATTGTCATTAAGCCGCATAATGGGAGGAGTTACAAAATTGAATTGTTTATTTTGTAACTCCTTTTTCTTGGCTTCTGATTGGCCGGAGGAGATTGAGGGCATTTAATCGCCTTTAATCGCCATGATGGGAGGAGTTTCATGGGTTAAATGCCATGAATCTCTTGACTTGTAACTCCCGAATGCTTGCTTCTGATTGGGCCGTCCAAAGAAATGGATTAATGACTGTAATAAAGTTAGTCAATTAATCGCATTAAGTGGTCGCCGAGCAGCTGAAGAGTCGCGGGCCGTGCCACGTCTTTTGGAATTCTTCTGTCGATGATCATCGATGGATCTTCATGTAGATCGACATCAGATGACCATGTAATTTCAGGTGTTTGTTGCCAACAGCGGGTCGGTGCCATCTGTCCTGTCGATTTCTCGATCGGTCGGGTGGAAAGCACATTTTTTTTGGTTGACCGGGTGGCGATCAATACTGTCTTCGATACTCTTGATGATTTACCCGTGTTTTGGACGGATGTCAGAGGACTTGGTGTCTCAAAAGCATGAATTTTGGAAAGTACCAGAGGCTGGGTTCCTCGAATCGCGAAAAAACGGCGAAAATCGGGGTTTCCGGGGCTTTCCCGGCGACCCCGGGTTCCAAGGTCGCCGGTGACCCTGGCCAGGGTCGCAGGGGTCTGCGACCCTGGGGGGTTTTCCCCCTTTCGTGTCCCGTTTTGCGTCCGTTTTTGCTGTTTTTCGATTCTTTTTTCTTCTGTACTTTTCCTTGACATTTTGACCATTTATTGGCCTGATTTCTTTGTAGGAAACCTGATGAGAATCCTTGCATTTTATTTTGCAAAGTTTCCAATTTCCTGAGAAAGCCGAAGACTTTGTCGCGCAGAGCTGCCGATTTTCCGTCAGAAGCTGAAACTGGGTCAAACGATGTCGGAATGACCTGAAATTTGGTGTGAAGCCTCCTGAGCAATAAATAAGACCAACCATAGGCTTTTGTTTGAGTTTTGTAGCCGTTTGGGGTCCTATCCCCCGTAGACTTGCTTTTTGTCGCGATGAAGATGTCGCGGTTTGATGTGCGGTCAACCGATGTCCGATTGACTTGAAATTTGACAGGGAACCTATTGGAGTCATTTTAAGATGATCCATAGGCTCTGTCTTGGGAATCATGGTCCCGGAGAGCTTTTGCCGCCGAGAGCTCCTTTTCGGCTGTCGGAGAAGCGAAGTTAGGCCAAATGATTTTGAAATGGCCCGAAACTTCTTGTGTACTCCTATTTTGGCTGTCTGGAAGAATCTTGCAGTTTTTTGTTTGATTCTGACAAGATTTGATTTTTGGAAGCAGCATTGCCTATTTATGGCAGGTTGCGACTTCATGTAGCTCTTTGGATCTTGAAAAGGCAAAGTGACATTTTTTGTGTCAACAGGATGTTTCATCGAGGATTCTTCACCAATCTCTCTCCATGAGTAATTAACTCTCCATCTTATTAGGGCTATGATGAAGCCCTAGTCACTTGCTTTTGGTGATGTATAGGTTCTAGGGTTTTAAATTAAATGCTTTGATTACATTATGTGAATGCTATCCATTTATGAATTTGCCAATTAATGCTATATTCAGCTTTGGTATTTAATCCTTGTAGTTTTGAACATTGTTCATGTAATGATGCTTAATGCATGTGAGGTTTAGATCTAAGATAATCTATGTCCTAGAGATAGGTTATGCCCAAATCTAAACCCACATGATCTATTTGGTGATTCCGTGGAGGTTTGTAACCAAAATGGGTCTTTGAAGCATTGATATTGAAAACCTAGGGCCATTGTACGAGGCTATGGTGGATTTATACCCTAAGGCCCTACTTTAATTGAATCAAAGTTCATTTTTAATTCTCTTGCTTTAGACTAAAATTGAATCAAAGTTTATTTATGGCTTTAGACTAAAATTGTGCATGCTCGTAGCCTTTTTCCATGCAAATATTGTTTTTAGTAAAAAATTCCTAACCCATGGTCTTTTAGCCCAAATTTTCATTATTTGTGGTTTTAGACTAATATCATCCTTGTTTATAGCCTTTTCAATGTTCATATGGTTCTTCAACTAAAATTCCCAAACTCAGTCTTTTTATCCCAAATTTGCATTATTTATGGTTTTAGACTAAAACTATATATAGATGCCCATACCCTTTCCATGCTCATGGTTCTTAGGTAAAAATTCCCAAACTCAATAGTATTTTAGCCCAAATTTGCATTATTTGTGGTTTTAGGCTAAAATAATGCATACTTACAATCTTTTCCATGCTCATACCATTCTTAGGCCTAAATTCATACTCTTTTAACTCAAATTTGACTGTCAAACCAGTATAATTGAAAATCCCGCAACGTCATTATGCTAAAATCTTGTATGTGAAAATGTTTTAGAGAAACATATTACATGTTGGCTTGGAAGCACCATTTTCACATAAGTAAAATACGTGGGGGAGGAAAGAGAGAGCAAGAAAGGGTTTATTACATTTTATATAAATTTTAGTGGGATCCAACACTCCAAAACTTGTCTACAGAGGAAATAGTGGATATCATAGATAGTGAATGTTCAGATCATGAATTTAGTGGACCCAAAAAAATATTTGAAATAGAGATTAAGTGAGATTAAGTAGCATAGAGGCATATTGTATCCTTAGTATATGCCATTAAGCTTGTAACTTCTCTTGCTTTGAATCTGTCTTTCCAAGGAGAAAGAGTGGGGTCCTTCAGAACATTCCTGAGAGATTTGCAGTCCGCAAATACAATGAAGCCATCATTGTCCTTGGTAGGCTTCAGAAATCATGATATAGGCTGCAGGAAAAATATCTTCCAATTCTACCAATTTAGTCCATGACAACGAGTGGAAGTCACTTGCAAACAAGCCCGTTGAGAATCCCACTTGAGAGGAAATGAACAAGTACCATGGAGTGATAGATCTTTTGCACAAGATGAGGCTTAGAGGCTGGATCTTGAGAAGATAGATCCCCCCAAGCTTCTGCCAAAAGAGAAGAGACATCTAGACGAAGGTAAAAAGCTTTTGTTCAAATTTGGACCGAATCACTTTAAGGATGGAATGTCCAAGCCGTTGTTGATTTCTGGAAATTCTGTAGCTCCTCTCTTTCCATACATTCCAAACAAATGCTAGATAGCAGAGCATGACCAGAACTACAAAACCAGATTGCTTATTTTGCTTTGATCACAATTGGAGAGGAACTATTCAATCATAGCCTGGATGGAGCTATAGTTTTGGTTCTTGAACTGATTCCAAATTTAACGGAGATGGAATTCTAGATCATAGAGATGCATGACTTTGATATGAAAATATGGTTGCAGCTTTCTGAACCGTTGTTGCAGAACTCAGAGGTTGGATCAACAAAGATATTCCTAGAAATGAGATTATCCTTTGTCTTGAGACCATTATGTAAAGCCATACGTACAAGTGCACACAGCATGCTCTCTAATTCTCCCTCTGAACCAAATGAATTGGTGCCAGTGTTGGGTATTTTCTAAAAAACCCACTATTAACAAATAATATTTTGAATTTGATGTCTTTTCAAATTAAGTGTTTTGTGCTCTTTGGATGAGATGTGTCTCTTGGGCCCATTTGAATGGATGTGACCTAATCCTAATGGATGCTTTCCAACTCTATAAGTTAAAGTGATTTTCAAGTTTTTAAACAGAAGATTCAAATGAGCATAATGCAGTATTTTTAGAAGCATATTGTCTAAGAGTATTTTATTCTCTTTTGTTTTTACTTTGATTTTAAGGGCAATTTCATATTTCTGATTCTAGTGTGCAAACTTCGAATCAGAGTTGGGCATTTGTATCTTGGGGACAGAATTTCATCAAAACCACCTGCATGTGGGAAATTGTTGTCTTTAAGAAAGCATCTTAATTGGTGTGCCTTGCACATTTTTCTTTTGCTTTCTTATTCAATTTCTCACATTCACAATCATTCACTTTGATTCACTAATTATTTATTCTAACTTTTTATTTGATTTTCCGATTGCACATTCTTCGTAAGTAATTTCCTCAACAGTTTAAAGACAGCAATTCTTCCATATCACAAAGAAAGCTGCAATGATGAGTAAGTGTGATCCTTTTATTTTCAAGAGAAGTGAGCAATTGTTGGTAATTTAACTTCAAATGTTTATGTCATAATGAAGGTATGTGTGCATCACTTGGATGTTTAAATTTTATGCACTGCATAATGTATAATTTTGATATACAAATTTCAGTTTTGTTTCCTCCTGTAATGCTATGGTTAAGTTGTTTGTGTAGACTTTGAAAATGCTTGAACGCACCTTATCTACAGAGGCTATGACCAATTCATATCTATATGCATCAATCTGGTAACCAGTCTTTAAGATTGAATAGTTACTTGCTAGTACAGACTGATGGTTAGTGGTATATCATGGACAGGAGAACAAGTATCTATGAATTGAAAATGTTGAACAATCCACTTACCATCATGTGATTCATGCTCTCCATGCCTCATTTTTAGCAAATTACCTTGGACTTAATGCATTTGGAATGTGTCTATCAGATGCTGTGATTCCTGGAACTGTGAAAATTCTAAAAAGATGCAGGATGCATAATGGCTTAATGAGGCTAATGCAATGTAAGAAGACATGATGAACCGGCTTAAGAGTTAAGGCTACCGGTATTGAATAACTTTCCTGGCAACAAGTTGATGGTGTGGTGCGCCAAAATGAAGCAAGCGTGATACAAGAGTAGTTTCTAAATGGATCAAATGTAAACAATGGGTCAGTGATAGGTCAGTTTGGTTTAACCTTTTGTTTAGTTAGTTCAATATAATAGAGCTCTGTTTGACTAGTTCTGCTTTGAAGAAGTAAGGTGAACGTTAGGCATCAGTTTGTTAGCTTTTGTTAGAATGTTGTGTAGGCAGTTAGTTATCATTTTCTGAGATCGTGTGAGTATGGGTTGAATGTGGCTGTTGAATGGCATGAGATATTGAGATGTTTAAAGCTGTATTTAAGTATTTGTTTTCAATAAAATCAATATCATTGAATTTCTGTAAAAAAACCTTTTCATTGGTGCAATCTCCCATATGAGATATGTAACACATGTGTATGGATGAGATTCATATACGGGAGACATGTGTAGCAAATCTTATACTTAAATATCTTCACAACCAGTGATGAAATTGGACATCTCATCTGACAATGTTGCAGCACCTTGATCACTATGAGATAGTGTGATTTGTCTCGATCATCAGAATGTAAGATTCTGGATCATAGTGCTGGTACATTGGATGTATTAAGGACCATGAGAAGCACCTTATGAACACTGTCTTTACTTTAAGGTCTGCTCTCATAATTCCCTAGCAATAGGCTCTCAATCCTGAGACATTAATGAACTCAAGTTTCTATTTATTCATTTATTTTGAGTCACCAATGAGTGAGGCCAACTGTAGGTCAACACCTTAGTGGTTTGGGTACATGGTAGTAGGAATGTGGGGACATTCAATGGTCAAGATGGAATCTATCCTTATTATCCCCTTGTGCCAATTAATGGATTTATTATTGGTAAGTGCGCACCCATTCCGATTAAGAGTTAATTAGATAGGTACCGATGATCATTATAATTAACTGGGGCTCAAGGATAATAAGATGTGGATTTAATTTGGAGGACAGGTCCAATTGATCCATGGAATGGATGGAGGGGACTACTTGTGGTCATAGGGAAGTTTAGGGTCTTCTATGTAATTTATTCCTAAGACTGGAATTCAATTGCATTTATATAGTGTAGTTATTTGAAATTAATTGTGAGCCCAGATTGCACATGAGATGTGAGGTCGTGTATCCCAGTTGGAGCCAGCTTTCTATGGAATTCCTAGTGGTTCCCACACTAGCCCAATTATTAGAAACTTACTAATTCTAATTGAACTTTAAAAGGAATTAGAAAGTTACTATTTCTATTTGAAGTGGGACTTCTAATAGTGGTAATAGTAAGTTACTAATTATTAATGGAAGTAAGACTTTTATTGTAAATAGAAATGAGATAGTTACTAATTCTTAATGGAAATGAGAATTCTATTTTAATTAGTAAAAGAGGAGGTTTGTAAAAGCTAAAAATAAGAGAGAAAGATGAGTGGCTTGGACGTACCCATGCCATATTCCCCTTGGGATTCACGCCCAGCCCTATAGTGCAAGAGTTGCACATCTTCTTCTCCTCTCTTCCCTCTTCTAGTTCTCTTCTAGTTTCCATTAAGAGCTTCTAGTAGTTTTTCTCTTAGAGATCCCACCCATCTTCTTGAGAAAAGAGAATATGATACGGGTCATAGCGTGGAAGATTATTGGGTCTTAGAGATTCTAATTTGATTTGTGAAAGAGTTCATCATCAAAGAAAGAGACAACTTCTCCATTAGAGCACAATCGAGCTCCAAATGTATAATCTACTTCCTTGCATGTTGTAGATTTCGTCGCTGCTTGTATGGTGCTGTTTCTATCTTCTAGATAGAGTTATTTGCTGATCATGGTTGATGAGATTGAGGACATGGATCTTGGATTGGGTTTGTTGCCTTCTGGATAGTTGATCTCTGCATTAAGTAGGTCAAAAGTTTTTGAAACCTATCCGCGAGGCCCACCTACTTCCAACAATGAGTTCATATCTTCACCAAAGCTCGAGGTCGCAAGAAAGTTCGTATCATAGTGACGAGAACATTGTGGGATCAACTGTTCCTTCTTTATGCAAACACAAGTTCCTGCCCATGAAGGTGGCTGCGGTTCTATAATATTTCAATACAGTTCTAGTAAGTTGATTAGTGGGGGGCAAGACCAGACAATCAAAATGTGGGACACAACTACTGGGACATTAATTGGTAATCTTTATGGTTGCATTAATAGATTATTGTTCACTTTTATTGTATGATTTCGATGGATATTTTACCCATCTACTGGCTTTCTTTTTAGAACTTTCATTTCTCATGCATCACATCTTTAACCATACCTCTATCTTGATACGCGGACCGATGTAGAGATGGTGCATTAGCTCATAGTATCATGTTTGTTGGAAAAGAGAAATGAATAAATGTCACATCCCGAACCTGAGAATCCCTTGATTAGGGTGGTTCCCAATGTGTGACACGCGTACTCCCGTGAACTTGCACCTTGTTCCAGACCAAATCTAAATTCACGAAGGAGGACATTCTACATTTCACGTGTGAGGATTACTCACTGACACCTGTCAAAGAATATTTATTTACGGAAGCATGCATATCATCAATAACAAAGCCATAAACACTTTATTAACAAATCCATTATATTACAATTGTCTTTAACAAGCTAATAATTTAAACCTTCAATGCATACTTAAACTAAGTGCAAGATTAACTATCTAGTTTCAAGTCATAATTATCACACTTGTACATACTTCGACAGTCAAAGCTAACCATTAATCTTACCAATCAAGTCTCTAATCTGAAGGTTATTAGCTATCATCTTCGGTGATCTGGATCCCTATGACACCAAGTGTCACCATGAATACGACGATTCAACAATGTATGAGCAATTAAGATATATTACATATAATATCAAATTTGAATTATTGACAGAAGATTAAAAGATGTCAAATAATCGAAAACTAGGCACATTGTGCATATGAGTAATCCATGCTTTATTGAATCAAGATCAAATGCATACTTCATTCTAGTTGGCTACTGCCTTTGCTCAATCCTCCCTTAATAAAGAGTACGTGTTTTAGGATGTCACCAGAAGCCCGGCCAAAGGTCCTCCTGGCGGGTTCTGGAGTTCTGGTGCTCCAGACTGTCTACTGCACAGCGACGTTCAATTATAAACCAAGATTCAAGCCCGTTGAGTATCATCCGGTCAAAGCTAAGTAGTGCTGATTCATTCGATTCAATCAAGTACACCCACTTCGGTCTCACCGCCTCGGGGTAGGATCTTGACTTAGGGTCTCACCTCCTATGGGTAGGATCTTGACATTGGTTGGTCATTCGCTTCCACTCGTCTCACCTCCTAGGGGTAGGATCTTGACCTTCGGTCTCACCTCCTCTGGGTAGGATCTTGAGTTCGTGGGACGTGACAGTTTATCAAGTCCATGCACGATACAATTGTAAAATAATATCAATACTACAAGAGAATAACATGAATACTATATAAAATAATCATTGAGATATTTGAGAACAATAATAAAGTCAATAAAAATATGCAAATGCAATGTGATTAATGGAATCAAGGAGGTTTATCCTAGCCAATCCTAATCTAATTACCCGTCATCTCTAACCGTCCATGTCGGTGTAGTTTTAGGTAATTCAATGCACGTGCTATATTTTATTGGTGTCACTTTATATGTGTGCGTGATGCACCGAAATTCCTGAACCAACACCCATGGTAAAGTGCTAGACAAATGGATAGGCACATGAGATAATCTCAGCCCAAGATTTCTCATGTGTTACAATTTTCATTGGACTTAGTTAATTGGTCAAGGGTTCCATGTCTAGGGACCTAGAGGGTCAATCCTTTCGCAACCTAAGAACCTTATTGGTTTAGTATTTGTGTCACAATCATCCTCAGGAATTGATTATGAAGAGTTTAGTCCATGGGTTCCAATCTAGGGTCCAAACTAGGTATAAAGTCTCTTTTCCCAAAAGAGATAGGGCCCGGTTCAATGGTCACATATCAACTTTCAGTTTCAATCTTTGATCATTAGGATGTGTGGACTATTGGTTTTTACGTTTCAAGAGCTTTCCGACGATATGTGGAACTTCAAAAACCGATGTACGGATCAAAAGTTATGGCCATTCAAAGTTGACAATATTAGGCCCAATGGGCCTACCCGCTCAAGCGGGCATAATCCTGCTGGCCGAATTTTGGGCAATTTCTGAGTCTGAAAATGTCCAATTTCAACCATTCATTCTCCCACTTCAATTACCAATCATCCTTAGACCATGTTAGACATGATTTGAGCCTCCAAAGCTCCATGTACAAGCTATTTATCAACCCACATCCATTCCATTATCCATTAACACTCATATATACATAAACCATTGTACATTATGAATTCCATTCAAATGAAAAGGCTGAATTAACATTCCAAGGAATAACAATACTCAATCAATGAACCAATTAACATACATGAATCTAATTACTCACACTTGCCTATAATGGTGCTCTTCCACTCAAATCTTTTCTTAGAATCAATTTGAAACAAAAACCCCCAATAATCCAAGCTCTCTTCAATCTCTACAATGGTGAAATGTAATGAATGGAGATGAATTAGTATATATGTAATTTAAATGAGCCCAACAGTCCATCCTAAGCTAAGGAATCATTTAGAAGATGGGTTCTTACCAATATAGCAAGAAGAAAGAAAAATGGTGATATAACAGGTTGAAGTTTTACAATGATTACAACTAGAATGAGGAAGAAGAAAATGTATATATTTCTTAACAATCATTAATCCGATTTCAATCAAGGTATGGAATTGGAGAGAAAGAAGGCTTACCATTTGAGAAGTCGATAGTGAGATGGGATGAGAAGGAGCTTGAAAGAAGGAGAGTATGGAGGTGGTAGCCTTATCTTTTCAATGATTTAACATGCAAATCACTTGCTTTGGTATGAAGAGATTATTAGGAAGGAAAGAGAAGGAGCTTTTCTCCGCTGGAATGAGGAAAGAAGATGGAAACGATTGAAAAGCGGCTGGCTGGGTTTTTGAAGTAAAAGTTTGGTTTCAATTTGCATGCAAGTACATCTAGTCTTAGGAAATTTGGGAAAAGGGCTTTTGTTAAAGCAATGGGCTTGATTATGGGTTGAGTAAGGTCCGAAACCATTGAGTCACAACACAAGAATGACTCAATATGAAGTGTCCTATTCAATGCACACAAAAACCCACTAAAATGAAAATAGCCGCGTGAAACCCAACGCATCCAAATAATCAAAAAGTCACACTTCTACCTTGGATGGTCAAAACCCCCACTAATCTACCTAATCTCGCATAAAACCAACCAAAATAGTTATTAGGCCCCTAATCAAGATTAATTAGGCCCTAAACTTACTTAGACGGGTCGGGGTCTAACAAGAAGTCTCTGCCATACTCGGTCCAGCAGAGAACAAAGGACACATCTCTTTAAAGGTGGGCAGTTGTAGAGGAAAAAAGAGAGAGAGATGCATCTTTTGAAACAATTTGTCTATACAGACCGACTCCATAGCCCGACTCCTGACCGATCCACGTGGAAGTGATTTGGCGCTCAGGTGTGGACCAAGGTGAAATGAAAAATTCTCAAAGCCCGCCGAATGAAAAAAAGAAGAAATCGATGTGGAGAGAGAATGCCCTAAACACTCTGTACTCTCCCTCCAAACACTCCTCCCAACAATCCTCGCACTCCTGGATCTCATCTCTCTTTCTCGCTCGGCGACATCGCGCATCTCTCTCTCGCATCAGCAGTCTCGCGAATCTGAGATGTAGCAAAGAGGGTTTAACGAGTGAGGCCGCTGAGGAGAGATTGACCATCTTGGGCCACAACAAGCTCGAGGAGAAGAAGGTCTGCTTCGGTTATGTGTTTTTGCGCATTTGGGTCTTTGTAATGGTTTTTTTTTTTGTTTTTTTGTTTTTTCGTTTTTCTGATTTCGTTTTGGTTTTGGGGTTTTGTATCAGGAGAGCAAGGTGTTAAAGTTCTTGGGGTTTATGTGGAATCTGCTTTCGTGGGTTATGGAGGCTGTTGCTATCATGGCTATTGCTCTTGCTAATGGAGGGGTGAGTTGTGTCTGATTTTGATGATGTACTACTCGTTTTTTCTTTCTGGATTTGAGTGATTTTGAGAACTGGGTTTGATTTGGTTTAGCTTAATTCTTTCTGGGTGTTTGGATTTGTAGGGGAAGCCGCCAGATTGGCAGGGTTTTTTGGGTATTATAATGCATTTGGTCATCAACTCCACCATTAGTTTTATCGAAGAGAACAACGCCGGTAATGCGGCAGCTGCTCTCATGACTCGTCTCGACCCCAAGGCGAAGGTATTTAGATGATGAAAGAACTGGATTTTTGTAGATATTGAGAATTCTTCAATTGGAATGGATTTTATGTTGATAGATGGATATATGAACTGTTACCTCTTTATGTTTTAAACTTTGATTTAGTGATTTGGATGCTAAAATGCATAGTTTTCACTGCCTGGTTTGTATTTGAAGGAAAATTGTTCATGTATGCACTTCATGTTTGTGAATTTCATCTAAACTGGAGTAATTTTTCTCATTTGGGCTAAGTCTTGTTCTTTGTTTTCTGGGATTTCTTACTAGTCTTTGATTTAATGGATTTTCAGGTCCTTAAGGATGGAAGGTGGAGTGAGGAAGATGCCGTTGTTCTTGTCCCTGGTGACATAGTCAGTATCAAGCTTGGGGACATCATCCCCGCATATGCGCGTCTTCTAGAAGGAGATCCACTGAAAATTGATCAGGTGTTTCCCGTTATTGTACTCTCCTGATGATTGGGATTGTGTTTGGATGTCGCCTGAAGTATGAAAGCAATGCATTTTTGGTTGGTGGAATATGGGAATATGTAAACTTTTGCCATGGTTTTGAGATTGGTTTGTTTTGGATCGTGATTTTGGATCTGGGTTCCTGTATTCGGATCCCAGGACCTATGGTGGGCTTGAAGGATTCTTACTGGTATTTTGGTTTTTCCATTTCTGTGGTTTTGTTTGCATATGATGCATAATAAGGCTTTCATTCTAGTGATTCAGGATCTGGGTTATGGATTATGGATTCCAGATTTTTGACATGTTGGGGTTTTTGTTTTGACACTTGATTTGAGATCTGGGTTCTGATTGTGAAGGAATGATTGGGCTTGTGAAGATTATTACTGCATTAATGTTTTCTGTGTTTCCATGGTTTAGTTCTTTCATGGTGGAGATGGACGAGGAGGTTTGTTGTGTCTTTGCATTTTATATATGGGATGGCTACTTGAATTTGGATTTGGACTGGCTATATCATTTTTTTAAAATATCTGATGGTACTTTATTTTCTGTGGATATGGGAATGTTGGTTTATTTTGTATTGTGATCTGGTCCGACTTGTGGATTCCTCTGTAAGTGCAAATGCTTTTGTTTGCATTGATACTATGGCCTTTTCCTTATTTTCAATTTTATAGACAAATATGTACCAACTAACGATAAATATTTGTCATTATTTGCGAGAAGAAAAAACAGGCTTGCAACAACTTCATTGGTTGGTGTGATGAATATGTGAGATTGACGGTCAATCACCCATACCCTTGCCAGAGTACTCCGCACTATGCCCCCCTGAAGCTGAGAGCCGTGTGGGAAATGTTGTTATAAGATTGGAGAAGCTTGAGCAAGAATTTGTCGAGTCTTCACGGTTGTTATGATTGTTTACGATGTCCTGCTTGTGATATTATTATGTCAAATATAGCAACCATCATGTACTCTTCCAGATTGGAAGCTACTATTATGTAAGGGGTTGGTTGATAGGTGAAATGATAGACTCCAAATGTATTTTTTTTTTTTTTAACTTTGATTAATGGAAGTTGTTGTATGAACCAATTGTATCTAAGTTGAATGAATGAAGAACTTATTTTTGTATCTGTATATTTCATTTTGTCGTCTCATCTTATGAGCACCTGATAGAGTCTTATTTGGCATATTGAATCTTGTGAGATTTTATCTAAAGAGGCCCAAGAGGCAAGTATTCTCGTCGATTCCATTTGAAGAGAAAATTAAAAATAGAACCATTAGAAAGTGATTGATAAACGTAGAATGATTTCAGATATGAAAAGCCTTGCTGAGTACCCCTGTTTAGGATACTTTTTAGCCCACTTCCTGAGGGTTTTTTCTTTTTCTGAGATTTGGGGATTTCTAAGTCCACACTATGAACTTAAATTCTGCTATTTTTCACTTATTACGATCATGTTTGCCTGCGTTTCAAACCGCGCACTTTTGTAATCCGGTTAAGAAAATCTGCAGAAACCTTACTGAGTACCCCTGTTTAGGATACTTTTTAGCCCACTTCCCGAGTGTTTTTTTTTTTTTTGCTGAGATTTGGGGATTCCCAAGTCCATACTATTAACTTAAATTCTGTTATTTTTTACTTAATTACGATCACGTTTTCCTGCATTTCAATCCGAGCACTTTTGCAACCTGGTTAAGAAAATCTGCATAAACCTTGTTGAGTACCCTTGTTTAGGACACTTTTTAGCCCACTTCCTGAGTTTTTTTTTTTTTTTTTTGCTGAGGTTTGAGGATTTCCAAGTCCATAGTATGAACTTAAAATCTGCTATTTTTCACTTAATTACGATCATGTTTTCCTGCGTTTCAAACCGCACACTTTTGCAACCCGGTTAAGAAAATCTGTAGAAACCTTGCCGAGTACCCCTGTTTATGACACTTTTTAGCCCACTTTCCAAGGGTTTTTTTTTGCTGAGATTTGGGAATTTCCAAGTCCATACTATGAACTTAAATTCTGCTATTTTTCACTTAATTACGATCATGTTTGCCTGCGTTTCAAACCGCGCACTTTTGCAACCCAGGTTAAGAAAATCTGCATTTATTTTTGCTGAGTACCCCTGTTTAGGACACTTTTTAGCCCACTTCCCGAGGGTTTTTTTTTGTTGAGATTTGGGGATTTCCAAGTCCATACTATGAATTTAAGTTCTGCTATTTTTCAGTTAATTTCGATCACGTTTGCATGCATTTCAAACCGTATACTTTTGCAACCCGGTTAAGAAAATCTGCATTTATTTTTGCTGAGTACCCCTATTTAGGACACTTTTTAGCCCACTTCCCGTGGTTTTTTTTTTTTTTTTTGGCTGAGATTTGGGGATTTCCAAGTCCATAGTATGAACTTAAATTCTGCTATTTTTCAGTTAATTATGATTACGTTTGCCTACGTTTCAAACCATGCACTTTTCCAACCCGTTTGACACAAACATGCAGAAACCTTGCTTCCCCAAACAGTCCATGGTTATTTTTATGGCACCCTGTGCAGTTTGTACTTGACCCCACTGATAGATAAAATATTAAGAAATCATGGAGGCACTGTGGAAAAATCATCATAGTTAATCACAAGGCTTTCATTGCTTGTTTCAGGTTGAACCAAAGAAGTTTAGCATGTTGGCGAACCTATAATAGACTGGAACATGTCAGATATAACACGCTGCACATCTTGGTACTCTTCCAAGTACCAAGATAAATAAGTCAAATGAATTCACAAACTTCCAACAAGATAGTGACTATTTTACAACAGTTTTCTCAACTCAAATGTGATAAGATTTCACTTGGATCAATGTAATGCCTGATTTACTCCAATGCATAGAAAAAACATGCAAACCTTCACCCAAGTGTGCAAATCAACAAAAAAAAAAATCAACCAAAAATGACAAAAACACAAAGCCTTAGAATTTAAAATATATTTTGGGTATTTGGATAACCCATGCCATTTCCAAGTTTTTTGGTCCAATAAATTGGAACCAGGTTGAAAGCACAAATAACCAGAGATTTCACAACATTGGACAAAAGCAATTTAAATCCATATCCCCATCATAATTAAACAAAACCATGTAATAAAGAACCTTATCCCAGTAATAATCAGTGCAAACAAAAGCATTTGCACTTACAGAGGAATCCACAAGTCGGACCAGATCACAATACAAAATAAACCAACATTCCCATATCCACAGAAAATAAAGTACCATCAGATATTTAAAAAAAATGATATAGCCAATTCAAATCCAAATTCAAGTAGCCATCCCATATATAAAATGCAAAGACACAACAAACCTCCTAGTCTATCTCCACCATGAAAGAACCAAACCATGGAAACACAGAAAACATTAATGCAGTAATAATCTTCACAAGCCCAATCATTCCTTCACAATCAGAACCCAGATCTCAAATTAAGTGTCAAAACAAACCCCAACATGTCAAAAATCTGGAATCCATAATCCATAACCCAGATCCTGAATCACTAGAATGAAAGCCTTATTATGCACCATATGCAAACAAAACCACAGATATGGAAAAACCAGAATACCAGTAAGAAATCTTCAAGCCCACCATAGGTCCTGGGATCCAAATACAGGAACCCAGATCCAAAATCACGATCCAAAACAAACCAATCTCAAAGCCATGGCAGAAGTTTACATATTCCCATATTCCACCAACCAAAAATGCATTGCTTTCATACTTCAGGCGACATCCAAACACAATCCCAATCATCAGGAGAGTACAATAACGGGAAACACCTGATCAATTTTCAGTGGATCTCCTTCTAGAAGACGCGCATATGCGAGGATGATGTCCCTAAGCTTGATACTGACTATGTCACCAGGGACAAGAACAACATCATCTTCCTCACTCCACATTCCATCCCTACGGACCTGAAAATCCATTAAATCAAAGACTAGTAAGAAATCCCAGAAAACAAAGAACAAGAATTAGCCCAAATGAGAAAAATTACTCCAGTTTAGATGAAATTCACAAACATGAAGTGCATACATGAACAATTTTCCTTCAAATAAAAACCAGGCAGTAAAAACTATGCATTTTAGCATCTAAATCACTAAATCAAAGTTTAAAGGGATAAATACAGATTACCTACTTGTACTTTTCATCTATTTCAGACTACCCCCTGTAGTCTTGTATTTTGTACTAAACCTACCTGTATTTTAAATGACAATGCAAATCAGACGTCCGTGACGGAAAATAATGAATGACGAAATTACCCTTCTGTATATAACTCATGTCTTGCCCGTTTCCATCATTTTCGCACTTTCTAGACTGCGGTTAGGGTTCTTTGAAGAAGTGGAGATTTTGGGAGAAAGACACCACAACGGTTAGGGTTATTCAATCACTGCCTGCAAGAAACGATCAACCCAAAGATTTTGGTCTTGAAAATCCATCAAGAAGGTGGATTGATTTCAGCCTACGGTTAGGGTTGTTCAAAGAACTCCGCGATTTTGGGAGAAACTGCAGTGGTTAGGGTTCTTCAAAGAACTCCTTCAAGAAGCGATCAACTCCCCCTATTTCAGACTTTGCTCTTTCTCTCCAAGTGATTGAAGGTGAATCCAATATTCGACTTTTTAGCGGATATCTTCTATTGGGTTTTCTCTATCGAACACAATCTGTGAGTCTGAGAACTAAAGTTGCGATTTTTCTTATCATCAGCGCTTGATTTTTTACTTTTATTTCCAACTTTAGCAGTTTGGGTCTGTTGATTTTAAGTGTTATTGTTATCTTTTAATGCTTCTGAATTCATTTAGTTTCATGTTTGATAATTGACTGTATTTTGTTTCTGTTGGGTTTTCAGTTTCCATCATTTGTAAGTTTGATCTGATGATCATCAAACCCTAGTTATGGGTTTTGGGTATCATACTACATAAATATGCTTTTGTTAATGATGGTGAATTTAGAGTAAAACCCAGAAATTGTAACATGCATTTATCATCTCTTGTGAATTTATTCTCTGCATGTGGCGTCTTTTGCTCCTTAAAGAAGATGTTTTTATCTACTTTCTAAAGGAAACTGGAAACTTAATGTGTGAGTCTCGGATGTCCTAACCATGGTTCATTCCTATTTAGACTTCATGATTTTTATTGTTTTAAGAATTTGGGCCTTTACAGGGACATTATTTTCAGAGAAAATGATTGTTGTCATATTGATAAGCCGTGCTTGGCTCAATATAACTGGGTTGGAAATTGACCCAAATTGGAAGTTTTAGCCAGCCATCCATTATTGTCCTTCAGGGTTCACCTTTAGTCAGCAAGCTGTCTTCAAAGTGTACAGTTTATCCATTTTAGTTTATGCTTGTAATGTGATCTTTCTATGATGGGGCAATAAAATCTCCATTCTGTCTTATTTTGTTAGTCATAGTGATGTTGTGATGTTGTGTGTGATAGTGATGTTGTGTGAAAAATGGTCCCCTCTTGTGCTATCTATTTCAATTGGTTTTTTTATTTTTTATAAATGTTGGTGGAAGAATATCCCCACCTGTCTGCATTGTGTCGGGTGCTTTTGGCTTTCATACATGGAGGGGACCACAGTGACCCTCTTTTTTGTCAAACACCCAATTTTCTTTCCTATTTTGTTTGGATTTGCCTCATTTTTAAAAATGTCATTTACATGCAGATGTCGTTTGAAGAAGTGACAGTACGATTCCACCATGGTGGTTATTTAACACAGCCACCAAATATTGTATATAGTGGGGGTCAAGTAAATGAAATCACTGACTTTGATATTGATAAAGTATCATTTTTTGAGCTTAGGGATTATGTGATGAAACTAGGGTATCCAGATAATAGTATGATGTATTTTAAGGTGCCAAACTTGGGTTTTGATGATAGTCTGAGGAGGATTGAGTCAGAAAAGGATGTATTTCTCCTATTACAACATTATAAAGGCAGTGAGGTGTTGACTGTTTATGTAAAGAGGGGACATGAACCTTTGATGGTACTCTCACCTAAGGGGAAGGTCTTGATGCAGAATGTTGACAACAAAGGGTCAAGTAGTAGAAAAACCCACTGTGAGGTGGACTATGTCGCTGATGTTGAGGATGTGTCTGCTTTTGATGAATGATGACCAAGATGATGATGACAGTGAGGTTGAGCCTCCGGAGTTGTATGAGGATGTTGAGAAGGATGATGATGAGGATATTTTCAGAGGGCCTCCTGAAAAAGAATCACAACCTCATGAAGCTGAGTATATGCAAAGAGAACAAACCCAAAACCAGCAAGTACCAGTTGATGAGAACTGGTTTACAGATGTTGAGGAAGGGGATGAGCTTCAGTCTTTGGGTAGCTCATCTAATGAGAACAACAAACCGAAATGGCCTGACTTTAATGAGTTAACTGATATGGGGAATCCTCAGCTCAAATTGGGTATGATATTTGCAAGTTCACAAGTATTCAGACAAGCACTTGTTGAGTGGACTATAAGGCAAGGGTACGACATTAAATATCTGAAAAATGAGAACAAGAGAATCACAGCTGTCTGTAAATATGATTGTGGATTTAAGATTCATGAGTCACCCATGCAGGGTGAGAGGACATTTCAAATTAATACATTCAAGCCCAAACATGCATGTGGTATGAAATTCAAAAGCCACTTGGTCATTTCAAGTTATATAGCTAATAAATACCAGCAGGGAATGAGTGATGATCCGAAATGGTCAATCCCCGCAATGCAGAAAGAGATGAGAAAAGATTTGAAGGTTGATTTGTCTCGGGCTAAGTTGTACAGAGCAAAGAGGAAGGCATCAGATAACATATCTGGAGATATTAGACTGCAGTACACTAGATTGAGGGACTATTGTGTCACTGTCCAGAAGCACAATCCAAATACAAGTTTATTAGTAGTGACACAAAGACCTCATATGGATAGAATTTCATATTTCCATCGATTGTATGTCTGCTATGAGGCACAAAAGGTCGGGTTCGTGAATGGATGTAGACCCATAATTGGTCTAGATGGGTGCTTCCTGAAAGGTATTTATGGTGGACAAGTGCTAGCTGTAATAGGTAGAGATGGGAATGAGAATATGTATCCAATTGCAATGGCTGTTGTAGAGGCTGAAAATATGGACTCATGGACTTGGTTTTTGAAATCATTAATCGATGACATTGGAGATGGGGGTGACATGGGTTGGGCTTTTATGTCTGATAGACAGAAAGGGCTTGATGCAGCATTTGAGATAGTTGTTCCTACTGCTGAGATTAGACACTGCTTAAAGCATATGTATGATAATTTCAAAAAACATTTCAAAGGCAAATTGTTGAAAGATGCTATGTGGGCTGAGCATCATGTGGTTCACCAAGAGAGTTTGACAGTCACATGCAGAGGATATTAGAGATGGACCAGACTGCATATTGGCTGATGGCTGCCAATCCAAACAGATAGGCCAGGTCTCATTTTTCCACAAGGGCTAAATGTGATGCATTAACAAACAACCTTTGTGAGTCTTTTAACAGTTTTATACTTGAGGCAAGAGAGAAACCAATAGTTGGTTTGCTTGAGTGTGTAAGGAGGAAGCTGATGAATAGAATTCAAGTGAAGTTAAGAGGAATGACCAAATATGGTGGAACAGTCTGTCCGGGGATATTGGAGGAGTTGGAAAAGAACAAGACTGACAGCAGACACTGTTTTGCCAATTGGTCTGGCAGAGGTGAGTTTGAGGTTGATTATTTTGCCAAAACATTTGTTGTTAACATTGAGACAAGAACTTGTTTATGCAGAATGTGGGATTTGACAGGGATACCTTATAAGCATGCCATTGCATGTATATACATGAATCAAGAGAAGCCTGAAGATTACATTCATGCATGCTACATCAAAGAGATGTATTTGATGGCATATAATGGTATGATCACCTAGTACCTGGAATGCATGATTGGGTTGAAAGTGGAATGGAAGCAGTTGGTCCTTCTTTGTATAGAAGACCTGCAGGTAGGCCAAGGAAGTTGAGGAGGAGGAATGCAGATGAGTTACCCAATTTCAGTAGAGTTTCTAGAATGAAAAGAACAATGACTTGTGCTAGATACTTGAAAACAGGCCATAATGTCAGATCTTGCAAGGGACCAGTGCATCCCAATTCAAGACTTTTTAGTTCTGCATCACAGCCTCAGTCAGGTTCTCAGCCAGCCTCCCACCCTCAGTCATCTTCCCAACCTCAGCCAGCTTCTCAACCCATGCCAGCTTCTCATACCATGCCACCACACAAGTTACTGTGAGTGCATTTTTTTCACTTTGATTTTTTTGTCCTAACTAGAGTATATGCATGCTTTCAGCTCATATGATTTTTTAACTTCTAACTAAATCTTGATTGGTCAGGGGAGAGTCAGGCAAGCTTCTTCTCAACCAAATCCATCACTAACAAATACCACTGCTAGAGGGCGGATTGTAGCAGGAAAACGGAGCAAGACTTGTTGATGACAACAACCACTATTATTCTAGATGATGTTGTGTCACTGATGACTGTTTAAAACAACTTTGGATGATCTTTTTTGCCATTTGGATGATGATGTTTTTAGTTTTTTAGTTACTGTTTGGATCATGATGTTTCTATTTTCTTCTGTTACTTTTTGGATGATTATGTTTCCAGTTTTTTTGGATAATTGAAGGATAATGATGTTCCCAGCAACTGATTGTTTATTGTATTCCTGTCCAGTTCCTTTTTTTTCTTTTCTTTCTTTGTCAGTGTTTTTTTATTTGCAGGTTAATTGAAGTTCATCAAAAAAGTAGTTATTGAAAAACAAACACCACCAACCCATTTGATATTCAATTCCAACTGATACATATTTTCATTCATGGCAATTCCATGACATCTACAGTAGTCCAAGATATTAGCAGATAACAAATGAAAAACACAAATACAATTCCAGCTCATGTTCACAGCAACAAACGTAGGAAACATCTTTCCCTTCTACAGGTTGACTTCAGTTCCCTCTCCAACACATCAATCATATCCAATAGCTTCGGCTCAAGCTCTATTTCTCCATCAACCCATTCAAAATATCCACATGCTGGCTGGATCTGATAACAAATTGAAAAAAAAAATGGGAATAAGAATACCATGGTTGACCAGACATGAAGAAGATCAAACAGAATGATCAAAGCACTACCCCATATAGTGCACAGCCAAGAAACCTCCTCCCATTGTTCCGATGTGTTCGGGAAGTTTTCAAAGCAGCCCTATGCCCGCAGTGACAAAAATGACTTTCACCATCAAATGGAGAAGAAGTTCCATGAGAAAACTGGGTATATGAGTTTGAAGAAGATGACTATTTGAAGCTCCCCTCTTGATGGCTTGACGAACGAGACCTGCTTCTGCTTCTAACGTCTCTTGCTCTCTTCTAACGTTTTTTCTGAAGAGAAAGTCTTTGGGCTATCTTCTTTTTTTTATAGGTGGGTTCAAGGGCAAAAACGTTTTGTTTTAAAACCATTTGCAAGAGTAAGTTGCCACTAGTCTTCAATACAAGGCATTTATACATATACGCCGTTAAAACTAACAGAATCCATCACTTTTGTATGTTAATTACCAGTCTTCAGTACAGGCAGGTATAGTAAAAAAAAAAAAAACATCGGGGGGGGGGGGGGGGGGGGTAGTCTGAAATAGATGAAAAGTACAGGTAGGTAATCTGTATTTATCCCAAGTTTAAAACATAAAGAGGTAACAGTTCATATATCCATCTATCAACATAAAATCCATTCCAATTGAAGAATTCTCAATATCTACTAAAATCCAGTTCCTTCATCATCTAAATATTTAGACTTCGCCTTGGGGTCGAGACGAGCCATGAGAGCAACTGCCGCATTACCGGCGTTGGTTCTCTTCGATAAAACTAATGGTGGGGTTGATGACCAATGCGTTATAATACCCACAAAATCCTGCCTACAAATCCAACACACCCAGAAAGAATTAAGCTGAAACCAAATCAAACCCGGTTCTCAAAATCACTCAAAACATGAAAAAAACGAGTAGTACATCATCAAAATCAAACACAACTCACCCCTCCATTAGCAAGAGCAATTGCCATGATAGCAGCAGCTTCCATAACCCACGAAAGCAGATTCCACATAAACCCCAAGAACTTTAACACCTTGCTCTCCTGATACAAAACCCCAAAACCAAAACAAAACCAAAAAAAAAAAATCATTACAAAGACCCAAATGCGCAAAAAACACGTAACCGAAACAGACCTTATTCTCCTCGAGCTTGTTGTGGCCGAAGATGGTCAATCTCTCCTCAGCGGCCTCACTCGTTAAACCCTCTTTGTTACATCTCAGATTCGCGAAATTGCTGATGCGAGAGAGAGATGCGCGATGTCGCTGAGCGAGAGAGAGATGAGATCCAGGGAGGCGAGGATCGTTGTGGAGGAGTGTTTGGGAGGGAGAAGAACCAGAGTGTTTAGGGCATTTCTCTCTCCACATTGATTTCCTCTTTTTTCTTTTCATTCTGGCGGGCTTTGAAATTTTTTCATTCACTTGGTCCACCTCAGCGCCACATCATCTTCCACGTGGGATCAGTCATGGAATCGGGCTATGGAGTCAGTCTGTATAGACTAATTGATTCCACGTGGGATCGATCATGAAATCAGGCTATGGAGTCGGTCTGTATAGACTAATTGAAGATATTACTCCATACTGTTTTTGGTGTGTTGACAACATGCGAAGCAACTTTGGATAAGGAATTAGGAGAAGGTCAATACTCAATAGAGTGTATTTTCATGAGTTTAGTGAAAATGGAAATGAGTTAATTAATAAAGAAAGGGCTCTTTCATGTGGGTCTCACTTTTGAAAAAGAAAATTAAAGAGCATTACTGAAAATGTATTTATGAGGAACATCATAGGGCTGTAATGGACCCACGTGCAGCCCAAATCTGTCCAAGTCTGAGCCAATATTTGAGGATTTGGACAGCCCAACAGGCCAGGTCCGTACCCATGTTGCAACTCTCTTCTAAGGACCTTTACCCATTGGACTCTAACACATAGGTTTTGAAATATACATATCTAAATGTACGTCACGTGAGTTAATGGTACTTTTGAAGTTTTTACTTTGATCGAATTAAGAGAGATCTTCCAATGAAAATATGTCATTAAGGCACTCATGCCTTAATCAAACTTAGACCTGTAATGGGTAGGCTTACATCTCCGACATTTCATACCAGGCTCAGCCCTTAGTTGTAAGGTCCTAATTGAACTTGGGCCTAGATAGGTCCATCCAGAATCTGGCCCATTGACAGCCCTGCAGCATTAGGGAACTTAGACACTATTGTGCACTATGTGGGCGAATTCTCTCTATTGCAGAATCCTCTCCCATGCTGGCGCCATATTTGTCCACAGTTTTTTATCTGTGGAAACAAAAGTGCGAACTCAAATATCTAATATTCCCGCAAAGGCTCCCATTGGAAATTCGCTATTTTTCTGCATTAGAGCAAAAACCCATGTCCAACCTCCCCACTTAAGGCTTCCATTTTCGAGGAAGAGAAAACTCGAATATCCTCATCCCTAGCATCACTCGAACAAACCCTTAATGCAACAGTAGCTCATTAGATAGAATGAAATTGAATTGTAAGAATTCATGGTAAAATAGGTTCCAATATAATAATATTACATAGGTTAGTAGGGAATATATAAGGTGGAAATATAAATGAAACCTATCTGCCTTAGAATTTGATTTACTGGGGCAATAGAGGGGTATTCATTTGACTTGTTCCCTTAATTCATTTTTTTTAATTATTTGATGGTCATTTATGAATTTTCACTTTTTTTTTTCAATTGTAACTAATTGTAAGAATACAGGAATTTAATTCCATGCAAACATAAAAGCCCTAAAAGATAAATATACATTTACAACTTGTACAAATATACAATGACTATGGGGATCCTTACGACAAAACTACGACACTGTTTCTTCAGTGGAATTTCTATCAGGAATTCACTATGTCCAGGAATTCCTGGACATGATGTGACATGCTGTCTCCTGAAATGTTTGAATTTCAAGTTTCTTCACTAGCATTTCTAGATTTCAGCCGCATGAAATGCCTCTTTTGACCTTTGAGAATCCAGGAACTCCACTCCCTTTGCATTTTGGTGGAATTCCTGAATGATCAAGCCCAAAAGAGCATCTAGGAATTCAACTATGTTTGGGAATTCAGGAATTCTCCAAATAAAAATTTTTAAAATTCCAACAAAGAAACAGGCCCAGGTGCCGACTCTTTTCTTTAGTATAGGATTTTTGGTTGGAGAAGGAGACAACCAACAATAAAAAGATCATACAAAAGAGCATTGAGCAGAGTAAAATGGCAAGGCAAAAATGTGACTAGCTACTGATTAATGCACATGGAGAAAATTTATGAAAACCTGTTATAATCACTTGTGTACGGTTTGTCTTGCATTGTACTCTATACAACACGTGATTATTGGCTAAAAAGTGTGGTCAGTGGTTATAAAATAATAATAATAATAATAATAAAGGGTGTGGACAGTGCATGATGGCGGAGGAAACAGGCAGTTGAATCCCTCCCTCTCACATGCATCGTACTTCCCACCTACTGGTTTAGTACAATTGACTGACTGGGCTGGGCATGCTTTTCTCACTCAACTTGCTAGTGTAGAACAACCGGATTTTCGGTCTGATTTGGACCGGAATTTCGGTCCGGCCTAAAATGAAGGTCCCGTTCCGTCCGGTCCGAAACAATTCAGAGACCGGTTTTAACTTTTTTTTTCCAAACTTTTTTTTTTCATTTTCACCTCACATTTTGAGATAAAAAATTAGATTTTATGTCATTGCTTTGAAAAAAATCAAATAAAAAGAGGAAGGATTCAAGTCATATTACTTGTCATTTTTTTTCTCTTATCAACTTCTGCCACCCACTTGGTAAAATCAAATAAGCAATGGGTTCACAGGCAAGTCATCTCAAAGGTGTGGCCCATTTGTTGATGTTATAAATCATGATGGCATTCTTACAGCTATAACTGATTCGGACTGTCTAATTTCGGTCAAAAAGAGGATCGGATGGTTAGAAAAGTTAGTTCACAATAACTTCTAAAATGTATTGGCAACTGAAGGTGAGGCCATCATTATTTGACTTTCAATATTTAGTTGCAATGAAATGGATAGTGCGTCTGACCCTAGATTGACCATAAAGGTCAAGCCCACATGTGTCGGTTGGCGGTCTTGTCAAATCAACGGCTTGGATCAAATGAATGTGAGCCCCACTTGGGTCAACAGATTGGAAAATCTATATGTGGTCTTCAACATGAATCATTTGTCATCAATTTTCTTTCCATATAGGTGGACCCAAACCTAGATCCAGTTGGCCAGTTACTCACCTGTAATCAGGCCTTTCATCAAATGGGCATGCTACAGATTTCCACATGGAAATCCTACAGTCAGCTGGGGCTCTGGGCTCATGGGCTATTGGGCTGAATGCCTGAATCCAATAATCCATCATCCTATATTAAAAAAAAAAACTTATTATTTTAATAAATCCGGTCCGCAAAAGGCTTGGACCGGACCGGACCGGAATAATCGATTTTTCAAACCCGGTCCGGAGACCACTAAAACCGCAAATCCGGTCCGGTCCGGTCCGGTTTTGTGGTCCGGTCCGATCTGCGGTCCGATTCTGTGCAGCCCTACAACTTGCATACTCAACCAGCACTCATGGATCTTGGGACCATTCCATTCAATACATCACTGGACAATTCCTCTAATGGGGAATCCTTCTCGATTAGCCGAACAACTTTAGTTTTAAAACACCTGCAAATGCTCTAGTCCTTATGTAGCTGCCAGTATATCAATTTCTTCTTCTTCTTTTTTTCCATAATGAACAATTTTTTAAATATATTCAGAAGATGGAAAATTTGTAAATATTCAATCTTAATTCCTTTTTAAGGTATTTTCGTTGTAAATAAAATAATAACACATAATAAGAAAGGCTTTTTTTTTGTAAGAGGAAAAGGCTATGAGAATAGAGTTCCATTACATTTTTTGTTTCAAACAATATCCATTAAAGAGATTTTAAAAATAAATCATTTAGAAAGTAAAAATCCAAAGGTAAATTGTTACGGTCGTAAATAGTTATAAACTTGATTTGAAGCGTTCCATCAGTCCTGGGGCATTTGGCTTATTGGTTAGGTACATAATATTTGGTATCAGAGACAATTTCCACATCTCAGGTTCGAGTCACAGAAAGGGAAGGGCTATCTACCGCCAGAGTAAAATTCACCTCGGAGTGGGAAAAATGGCTAAACATTTAGCGTATTGATTAGGTACATAACATAATTTTTAGGGGCTTTTGGCCGGAGGTCCCTCATAACATAACTTTGTTGCTAACAGTCCACAAAAAAAAGTCATACAGCCAAAGGTCCCTCTCACACTTATGGGTACCTGAAAAGACCAATTTACCCCTCTCTAAATTGTCACCTGGCTGCAAAGATCCGGGTTTGAAACGAAGCAGAGTCGACGAGTGCGAGCCACGTGCCTATTGCTATCATGCGCTCCTGGAGAGATGTAACAGGGAGCGGGTGACATTTGGATCTTTGTAAACCACATGCAAGTAACAATTTATTTACATGTGAAGCGTTTGTAAGATGAGTGACCATGAGTTCCACTCCGAAAGGGAGTGGGTGATCGAGTCCATCACCGCCGACAGGATATCGGTGGAGGAGGTCATTTTCTGGCGGAAGGAGGAGGAGGAGGAGAGCGTCGGAGGCATGGCATGGGGGTAGGGGAGGGTTTTAGAGTCAGAGGCGATGGGTTCCGTTGACTGTTGAAGTTGGAACAGAACAGGACGAAGAAGAAGAAGGAGGTCAGGTTTGCTGCAGGTTGGTTCTAACCTAACTAGCTACGAAAGCCCAGCCTATAGCCTAGTCCTCGTATCAAATTTATCTGAGGACCTGGTTTTTAGTAGGTGGAATATGAAAAGAGATCTTCTACCTGGTTTTCCGTTACCACCCATCTCTCTCTATGCAACTTCTCCTTTGTCTTCCTTTTCTTGTTTTTCTTCTTCTGGTTTTGTGGGGTTGATTAAAACTGAGGGTTTTTTCAAATTAATTCATCTTCTTCTTCATTGGTTTTTGTTAATTTGTGGTGGTGATGGAGGTGGGATTTATAGGGGTTTTGATTTGCAGCCGCTCCTGCCGTTGTTTGTCACCGTTCATTACCGGACATTAACTATTCCCATCGCTGGAGGTTGATTTTTACAAATTTATATAAGTTTTTGATAAATTTATCTTCATTTTTGGCAAATATATCTGAGTTTCTAACAAATTTATTTGAGTTTTTGACAAATTTATCTGAGTTTTTGTAAAATTTATCTGAATTTTCGTCAAATTTAGCTGAGTTCTGGACAAATTTATCTGAATTTTCGTCAAATTTATCTGAGTTCTGAACAAATTTATCTGACTGTTTTTTGCTATTTATCTGAGTTCTGAAATAAATTTGTCTTCTACTACCTGTAGCGCCATGTTCTCTCGTTCGTCTTCCTTTTCTTTTTCTCTCTGCAACTTGAATAGATCAAGAGCACAAGAAGAAGTAATTAAGCAATAAGAAATGAGAAGAGGGAGGATGAGGATGAGGATGAGGATGGATCTCAATCTCACCGGTAAAAGACAGAAAGAGTCGACATTAAGCCCAATAATCGAGGTTTGCTACAGTCAGTAAAAAAAAGATAAGCTACTTTAATCTGAATCTTCGACGTGTGTCATGAACCATTCTGCTATTAGGCTTCCACTTGCCATAAATTCGTGAGGCGATGGATCTAGTGATCGGTAAACTCAGATATTGGAATAATCTAAATGATGGACTGTGTTTTGCCGATAGCTGGTGGTCCTGGGTTTGCCCTTTCTACATGTGGGCCTGCACATGCATTACGTGTCGTGACGTCGGCAGCACTTGGCTGGACTGGTGACTGGTCCCCTCTCTCACTACTCTTCTACTTTATGCCTTGCGTCCGACGGCAAACACTTACAGGGGCATTTTTGTCTTAAAAAATGAAAACATGTGTGCACAAGGACCTAAGGCTGGAAAAAGTCTAGCTGAATGGACCAAAGACCTTAAAAAGTTTTTCCTTGGACTGGAGGCTGGAAACATGGACTTATAGGGACATTTCGCTAATTTCTCCTTATTTTTATTACTTTGACGTGTTTTAGGTATAACAAAAAGAGATATAGAGTAGATAAGAAAGGAAATCCAGTTTGGGATCCAGACTAAGACGTAATAGAAATTGGCACAAGTCAAAACCAATAATGATAGACACGAATGTTTGGGGTATCTTGGAATATTCTTTTCTTATAAGCTTGAGTAGTCAAACTGGATACCACAAGTTTATAACTATAGTACACTAAAACCTTTATTAAGGAAAGCCATAATTTACCAAAAAGGAGGAGGAAGAAGATAAAGAAAGTCATTTTATTGATTACTTTAAATGGAGAAATGAATACATTCCAAAGAAATTCTTCAGTTTAACAAGTGTTATCTAGTCTAATTGTGTCAATATAATTTGTTAAGGTCATCTTGGTTTCTTAATAGTGTATTTCTATTTTATCAAAAAAGAAAAAAAACAACTTATTGTTCATAAAGACTTTGATAAAAGGGGTATTTCAGTTTTCTATAGGAGGGTCAGGAGTGGAGGTGGAGGATTGCTCGCTCCCATGAAAGCCGCAAAGCACGGAATCCTGTCATTGTTGATTGTATAAATATGTCCTTAGTTTAGATAGGAAATAAATTATAAAATAAATAAATGAAATAACCTTTTTAAGATTCTCTTTCTACTAAAATAATGCTCAACTTTTTTTTTTCAGAGGGAAGCCGAGTAAACTCCCCTGTAACTCCAATATGGTAGTGCAGTTTCGAACCCACAACCTTCGGATGCAAACCGTAGTCCTAGGCCAACTGAGCTACCCTTTGGGGTTTAAAATAATGCTAAACTTACACTACATTGTAGTGTATAAAATTGGAAAAATATTCTCCTATATGTTTCTCATGAGAACCACACATTGGGACTGTCGCAAAGGTGAGATTAGGGGTGTACACGGATTTGCGGATTGGGCCAAATCCGTCGCCAATTCGTTACCTACGGATTGACGGATTTGGAATCCGTCACCAATCCGTGGCTGTTAAAATCCGATCCGATCTGATCTGTGGAGGACCGGATCGGATCGATTAATCCGTTCAATCTAATTTTAAAAGAAAAATATCAAACGTGTTATAAAAAAGTTACATTTTGACCCCTTAATTTTTTTTTTCATATTTTAAATTTAGACATCTTAATTTATATTTAGACCCCATATATATTTATATTTAATGTCAACAGATCGGATCTGATTGAATCTGCGGATTGTGGGTGAAATCCGCCACTGATCTGTTGCTAGCGGATTACAAAATTTTCAATCCGCCACCAATCCATTTACCTTCGGATCGGATAAAAATCCGCAGATCGGATCGGATTAATGAATCGACGAATTTTTTGCGCACCCTCGTGAAACCCAGCCTTGAGAGCCGTGCACAAGTGATCAACATCCTATTGCGGCAAATAAAATGTAATGCTTTAAAACCATTTTTCCGATAGCTATCTCTTAAAACATTATTATGCGTTCCATATGTTAATACTTACAAAGGATTTGAATCAGTACTAACCTACTTACCTCTCAAATTGTTATATTTGCAAATAAGATTATGAGAACTCCTTGATAAATGTTAGATAGCCCATGATGGTTTTAATCACACCTGGTGTTACAATATCACCTTATGAGATACTTATATGAAGATATTACTTTCAATTGCAATCCACTACCAAATAATGGGGCAACTCCTAATCAAGGTCAGAAAACTCCCTAAGTTTACTCTTCATTTTTCCGAGGCATCTATATTTTATGAAGGATATACAGGGAGACTCGGCCAAGTCACCTCATTTTAGTAAGCTTTTGTATTCTGAACCATTTGATATTTGATAGGTCGAGCTGATTTTAGAAAGTTAATGTTTATTTTTAAATAATTATGCACAAAGTTTAAAGTCAATCGGCAAGTTATAATGATGAGTATTGGAATATAATTTAAAATTTATATTTGATCTTTTACTTAGATATTTGGACTAAAAACTTGTGTAATGAAATATTTTCTCTTTTTATTTTCTTTAGTATACTATTTTCTTGCATATATAAATTTATTAATTTAAATTGATTATCATAAATGCATGTAAATAAATATATGTGGAAAATATTCAAGTGAGATCTAGTTCTCACGGTGCTTCTTTGATAACTATTGATGAGGCCCACCTAGCAACCTCGGTATATGCAACCCATCCAAATAGATTGGACTGTTGGATGGAGAGTTGACTGTTTTTTTAATATGAAGCCATTAAATCTTTGGGCCACGGATGAAGGGATTAGAGGCATGGGATTGGGGTCAAACTCGAGTTCCATCCCTATATGGGACCTACAAATGTCCCCATAAAAAGTTCTCACAGTGACTCCGTGAGAACTGTTCTCACTAAAACAAAGCCCAATATATATTTATATTTTATAAATATTTGATTCATTCTTTAATATTTTTAAATTAATTTAGAAAAAACATGATCTCTCGAGTCTCTATGTTGACTATATTCCATTCTTTTTTTTTTTTCGCATCAGACGAATCAACCCCGAGACATGGATTTTCCAACCTTGCTCCTAATGCAATCTTTGATTCAAGGTTCAAATTAACCCTTAGTTCCTAACTGAATTCAAATTATTACTTCTGATATTCCGATTAATAAATAGGCCAGTTCATCAATCTACTTATGGTTCAATTGCAAGGCATATCACTTTCATGCAGATAACTTAGGATCAATCCTTTTATTATAGTTGGAAAACTACGTATGGGTTGACGATGTATTTTGACACTCCATCTCACATGAACCCAACCCAAATTGACAAGTTACACTACAACTTGCCAACCCTACCTGACTCTGACATATTAATTGTGGGTTCTAGTTCACTCATTTAACTTCCTTGTCATGTTTAGATTAACATTTTTAACACAATTAATGAATGGATTGGGCTCAGCTTAAGCCTATACATGTTTCTACAATACTAAATCTGACCCAAATCCAACTCAACCTGATTCAACGGTTGCCATCCACTAACAATTCCTGGTCCAGCCCACTAACCTGACTCAATTAGAACCCGGTACTTATCTTAAATTTCCAACACGTTGAAGAAGTGGATCAAATTTGGCTTTAATCCGTCAACTGACCTATATGCCTATACCCAGCATAACCACACTTAATGCAAGTGCAAGCGATGAAATAAATGGGGTCCATGTTTGTTTGCAGGGTTGTTCCACTGTAAACATGTGATGCAAGTGCAAGCGATGAAAATCATAAATTGGGAGCCCACCAATGCAGAAAATTAAACGTACAGGTTGGGACTTTCAAAGTCTTGGGGTGTTTTAACAAATAAATTGAACAGCTTCATTACAACCGTGGGGGCTACAAGAAGTAGAAAAAATAAATATATTTAATGGAGCCCACAAGAATACAATCACCGTGTAAGAGATTGTACTAGCGCCTCTTTGTAGGAGTTGTAAAGCAATTTTCACGCGTATTCAGGTGTGAAAATCTTGACGTAAATGACATTTACATACCATTTTCACGTCTTATCGACGTATCACATGTAAATAACCCAAAATAAACGTGATGATGTGTAATTAACCATCATGCAATATTCTGCAAACGACTTTGAAAAGGCCTCTTAAGTCAGGCCATGACCAATAAATGGCCTGAGTTGATTAGGCCCAGATGTTTCATTGCCAGGTTCATTGTACCGTGCATGTTCTGCTGTTTTCAAATAGAATGAAATGCCTTTTCAACCTCTACTTTCGGATAAGAAAAAAAAAAACACACACACTCCAACAGAAACAGAAGTTGGAGTTCCAAATGGGGAGGGGCGGGCTAATATTTAGTTTTCAAGTTTAGCCTATAGCCTAAATTGAGCCATGGGCTAAAAATCCAGAGCCAGGCCAAGTTCTCTACCAAATACCATGCGATGAGGCCCGTTTTAGATATGTCATGGCATGTGCCATCAATTAGGCCATTTTTTTAAACTAAGATTGACCTAGACGTAGACCTAGCCCATTAATTGTCTAACTTAATATTTTAGGTATTGGATTGGGACCACAAATTGGAGAGTTTTCACCTACAATTTTGTGGAACCAGATGTGTGCCATGCCAACAGGTGGAAAGGTCTCCGGTGGATATAAATGGAGGGAAAAATCAGCTTTATCATATTATCTCGAACTCTTGATCTGCCTGTTTAAGTCATGTTTGGCAATCAAATTTTTAAGAAAAAGTACTTTATTTTTCATGAAGTCGTAGAAAACTTACATTTGATAATTATAAATCTCCGTGGATTAGGCTTAAAAGTTGAACGATCTTTTGGAAATTGTAAAAGGCTACTCTGAAATTCACGTCTTATGTTTGATGCAAATGAAGTGAAAGCTATAACGGGTGTTGGAGATTGAGCTATTAATTTTATTATTTTGAATATTGTAGAATAAGCTAAAGTCTTTGATAGAATTGAAGTCAGTTATATTCCTAGAACGCTTAATGAGGCAGCCCATCAGTTAGCTAAACTTAGCTTTGTTAAAGGGGTCAATTTTGAGTAGGCTGATTGGTCAGACATTAGTTTTTTGGGTGGTGGTCTGGTCTGAATTTTTAGATATAGTCTATTTTCTTTTGCTTGTTGTTTTAATATAATTTTATTTTAAGAAAAAGGAATAGTTGAATGATCTTTTTGCTATAAAACACTTTTTATCTAACTCAACCATGAGTCAAATGACTTTTTAAATTGGGTGTGGTGCCAGATCATGATGTGATGTGTGACGTGAGGTGCACAGATAAAAAATGAGCCTTGTGGAGTTGGACTGTGCATGTAAGAGAAACTTTCTCACTTAAATTGTAGTGACTGTAATTAAGTTTACCCTGGAACTTGAAGAAAAAAGGAAGATGCACATATTAAATTAAGGATTTTACACAAGATCTTCCTTGATCAAACAATGAATTTATATGTTATATTAAGTTTTAGAGGATTTTACGGTAAAAATTTTGGAATTCGGCCCTTCCTCACAAAGGGTCCTCATAAATTATTCATCATAAACAGAGTCCTTCTACCATTTTTTTTTTTTACTTTTTTTGGGTGACGCTATCGTGGCTCAACATGAAACCTTTCAACCTTGCAAATGGTTTCTATTCATCCTAGAAGACAGAACTACGATGGTCAGCGACCTCCAACAATGGCTTCGACTCTAGCCTTCTCCTCCGCCTGTGGAGGCAGCGGAAGGCAAATGTCAGCGGTCAGATCTAGTGATTGGCGGCGACAAATCCCAGCTTACCTTAATGCATCGATCCTTCTTGCAATAGAATCAGCGACAATGGCGATCTTCTCCGGTAGCATCGGAAGTCCGACACACTCTTTTTTCTTTTTTATAAATCCATGGCCCCACTCTCTCTCTCTCTCATTTGTATTCACCAAAACAAACAAAAGGCCTTCTCCACTTTCTTTTGTTCTCTAAAAAAAAAAAAGAAAAAGGATGGAACAGGGACTTTACTCTTTCACACTTTAGAAAAGGGAAAGAGTTTGATTCTCACTTCTCTGTTCTATTTCCAATGGATTTGCACTAGCCCACCTGAGATTAGTATCAGACTTCTATCACGTTCGATCCCACCTGCATCACTTCCTGTTATGCAAAGAGTGGCAGATCTGGGCCAAGAAGATCTCTGCAATGTGTTGGAATTGTTACAGAATAGGGGTCGCTGTCAAACAGTATGTAAATAAAATGGTAGTACCCGAATGATGAAGGTTGCAACTGTGATTTGTTGGCGGAAGACGAAGAGTAGCAACGGTAGCAAAACTGTGGCCGAGGCACGTCTGATAACACTCTCTTTAGGATGAGTTCCGCCCCTTAGGATAAAATCCAGGTGCAAAGGTTCTCAGCAGAACTGTCCCTAGGATACAACGGCCTTCCTTGATTCAGGTCTGGTCGCAAGCCCGAAAGAAAAGACTCCTTTTAGAATGCTCAGAGGGAAAACAGTAGAGAGAAGAAGAAAATGATTTTCCTATATATTTTCGATAACTCAAATGACCCTAATTTATATTATGATTAGAGTCTGTTGGGCCATTAAGGCACTAATGGCCCAACGTTAAAACACATTAAAGTAGTGATAAATATAGGTTTAAACCTCAACGTTTAAAATCATTAAATGAGCGATTTAAAAATTGATCAATGTTATCCACATTAAATCAGGGAAAGCCGAGCTACCGAGACCAATCTGCCGAGACCGAGCTTAGTGACCAAGCTCAGTGACCGACCTGTCGAGACCGAGCTCGGTGACTAACCTGCCAAGCTGAGCTCAACTGACCGATCTGAATTAAGGAAAATGTTTTTTTTAAAAACAAATAAATTTTTAAAAAAATAAAAAAATGGCAAAAGGTTTCCATTTCTATACGGGTGGTGGCCTGGATTTGCAACCCCCCTGCGCGCGATATACACGCAAGATGCGCGTCGCGGACGCATGCCTGGTTAAACATTTTTCGGACCCAGTACCTCGGGTCAAGCTTAGCTCACGTGCGCGCATAGGTCCCATGGCAAAAGCCTACAAAAGTTGTTAAAGAGTAAATGATTGAAAATACTTATAAACCCTCTTTGAAAGTTGAACTTGAACAATGTGGGATGGGTTACTTTCAATAGCGTACACTACCCATAAAGCAAAAGCACTAATGGACAGAACACTTTTTACAAAATATACCTTAAGAATTCTTTGAAACACCCAATAAACCCAACAATCTCCCCTCTATTTCAAAAAATTCAATGAACATCTCACTGGTAAGATGACAGAGCTTGAACCTCACCGTCATGACATAATTCCAAACCTTTAGGAGTTGAAGTGAACAAAGTCTTGAACTTCAACTTTTTATATCAGTTCAGAATTATGTCAAGTTTGATTTTGGAATCATTAGGTCAGCACTTTACGGCCATGTGCTTAATACCAGATTTCATTAGTGTTCTAGAGAATCTGCCCAAATTCTCATAGGAAGCGGCCCCACTTCCACACTCATATAGGTGAGTCTATCAAGAGTGCTCCTGTAGATATGCACCCGACTATATAGGCTATAGATCTCATTAAGGATGAAATCCAACCTCATTCGCTACAGGTTATGTACCAACCATCAAATTAATCTCACAAACAAGGATGAGTTCAGAGTAAACATACTCTGTATGTCAGTACTACACATCATCGGGATAGCTTGTTTTTCCCATTGAACCTATTTCTCGAGATCTCCGGTCATTAGGTTGGGTTCCCGCTTTTAATGATTTATGGGCTTAAGACCCATCCCTTTAATTGTTTCTTTTATATTTTCCCTTGCAAGGCCTTTTGTCAAAGGATCTGCTAAATTATCCTTTGATCTCACATAATCAATTGAAATTACTCCTCCATTGAGTAATTGTTTCACATAGCTATGTTGTAGTCGCACTTGTCTAGACTTTCCATTGTACGTGGCATTGTTAGCAGTAATAATTGCTGCAATGTTATCACAATGAATAATAATATGAGGAATTGGTTTAGTCCACAAAGGAATATCAAATAATAAATTTCTAATCCATTCAGATTCCATCGCAGTAGTTCCCAGAGCCAAGAATTCTGAATCCTTAGTGGAATGAGAAAGTGCAGTTTGTTTCTTTGATTTCCAAGATACTGCAGCACCTCCCAAAGTGAAAATATATCCACTTGTAGACTTAGAATCATCTAAGTCTGAATTCCAGTCAGCATCGCTGTAACACTCAACTACAGCTGGATAACTAAAATAACATAATGCATAGTCTATGGTATGCTTTAAATACTTAAGTACTCTATATGCAGCATTCCAATGTGTAACATCAGGATTACTAGTATATCTACTCAATTTACTTACTGCATAAGCTATATCGGGGCGAGTATAATTCATAGCATACATTAAGCTACCAATTACACTAGCATAAGCAAGTTGAGATACACATTCACCATCATTTTCCACTAATTTAATACTTGGATCAAAAGGAGTAGACACAAGTTTACAATCAAAATTATCATATTTTCTCAATATTTTTTCAATGTAATGTGATTGGGATAATTTAATTCCAGAATCATCTCTTATGATTTTAATTCTAAATATAACATTTGCTTCTCCCAAGTCATTCATATCAAAATTTTGAGAAAGAAGACTTTTTGTTTCTTCTATACATTCCAAGCTAGATCCAAATATTAGTAAATCATCAACATATAAGCATATTACAATTGTTGAACCACCGTCATCTTTTTAATAAATACATTTTTCAGCCTCATTTATTTTGAAGCCATTAGAAAGAATAATCTCATCAAATTTCATATGCCATTGTTTAGGTGCTTATTTTAGCCCATATAAGTATTTTATTAATTTACACACCTTTCATTATTGTCCTTTTATGACATAGCCTTCTGGTTGATCTATATAAATTTCCTCTTCCAAATCTCCATTTAGAAAAGTAGTTTTTACATCCATCTGATGTATTATCAAATTATGAATAGCAGCAATAGCAATCAAAATTATAATAGAACTGATTCTTGACACAGGTGAATAAGCATAAAAGAAATCTATTCCCTCTTTTTGTCTAAAGCCTTTGGCTACCAGCCTGGCTTTATATTTCTCTATGGACCCATCAGGCCTAAGTTTTTTCTTGAGAACCCACCTGCACCCTAAAGTTTTAGTACCTAAAGGTAAGTCAATTAATTACCAGGTATTATTGGCTAAAATGGATTCAATCTCATCATCTAATGCTTCCTTCCAAAAGACAGCATCACGTGTAGTCATAGCCTCCTGAAAAGTAGATGGATCTTCCTCTACTAGATAGGTTTCAAAGTCAGGACCAAAACTAGTAGATGTCATAAGTCTCTTACTTCTTCTAGGTTGAGATTCCTCTTCCTCAGGAGTTCCTAGAACTCTTTTTGATGAAGAAGGTTATAATATAAACTTAGTCTTAAAAGGAAAATAATCTTCAAAGAAGTCTACATCTCTAGACTCAACTAGGCTTAGGTCTTTTAATTTCATGAATTTGTAGGCAACACTATCTTATGCATAGCCAATGAAAACATACTCCCATGAGTGGGGTCCTAATTTAGGCCTTTTTGAATCTACAATCCTAACATGTGCTAAACACCCACAAACTTTAAAATATCTAAGATTAGGCTTTCTCCCTTCCCAAATCTCAAAGTGTTTTCTATTAGTCTTAGAATGTAAAACTATATTTAAAATGTAACATGCAGTCAACAAAGCTTCACCCCACAAGTTTTTAGGACTACCAGATGCTATTAACATAGAGTTAACCATTTCAATCAAAATCCTATTTTTTCTTTCTGCTATTCCATTTTATTGGGGTGTATAAGGGGTAGTACAAGTTCTCTTAATTCCTTTAGATTCACAAAAATTTAAAAAACCTTTTGAGGTGTATTCACCACCTCTATCTCTTCTAAATGTCACAACCATTTTATTCAATTTATTTTGTAACTTCAGTCATATAAATTTGAAATTTAGATAGTGCTTCATCTTTAGTTCTTAATAAGTATACATAAGTATATCTAGAACAGTCATCAATAAAAGTAATAAAAAAAAATATTTACCACCTCGAGTCATAGTATTACTTAGATCACATATATCAGAATGAACCAGTTGAAGTAATGTATATTCCCTTTCTACATGTTTAAATGGCCTACGAGTAGTTTTTGATTGAGAACATATTGTACATTTCTTATGATCATCTTCATATTTATCAATTAGTCCATCATTACTCATATTTTTCATAGTTATGAAATTAATATGACCTAATCTACCATGCCATTCATTAACTGAAGCAATGATATAAGTAGAAGAAGATGCAATATTAGTATTGATAATATTCAATTTAGACATATTCTCACATGCATAACCCTTACCGACAAATACACCTTTCTTGGTGATTACAAACTGGTCAGATTCTATTACCTGTTTAAATCCGGCCTTATTCAAAAGATAACCAGACACAAGGTTCTTTCTCAATTCTGTTGCATGGAACACGTTCAGCAATGTCACTGTCTTCCCAGAAGTAAACTGAAGTTCAACATTCCCTTTACCAATTACTTGTGTAGTACTGGTAGTTCCCAGAGTGAGCTTACAGTCATCTGTGACCTTCTCATAGGCCTTGAACACACCTGACATGGGTGGTTGCACCAGTGTCAATCCACCATCCTTCGCTCTTTCCTGTGCTGACATCATTTACCTTAGAAATAGCAGTAACAAATTGTTCTGCTTCAGTAACATTAGCTTGAGGCTTGGTTGTCTGAGATTGTTATGGACATTTCTTTCAGTGACGACATTCTCTTGCAAAGTGTCCCGACTTGCCACAAACAAAGCAACTGCCTTTAGCCTGTGGCTTGACAGTCCCTTGATTTTTATTGAACCTTTTTTTCTGGTTTTGCTTTGGATTTTTCCTCTTAATGGAAGGATTAAACTGCTTATTCCTGCCTAGATGTTGATCAAACTTCCCTTTTTTTTCACCATCAACTTGGGATTTAGATTCAGCTAAGTTTATTTTACCACCATTCTCAGCCAAATCCTTTTGATCACTATTTTGGGCTTCTTCCTCAATTCGCAAGTAGCGCTGAAGGTGCTCCAAAGAATAATCATTTCTCTTGCGTTGAAGGGTTTTTTGTATGTCCTTCAAAGTGGGTGGTAATTTTTAAATAACTGTAGCCACTTGGAACTGTTCATCAATTCGAATCCCTTCTTTAACAATTTCATTAACAATGGTTTGTAAGTCATGTACTTGAGGAAGAATGGGCTTGTCATCTACCATCTTGAAATTCAGATAGCGACCAACTGCATACTACTTAGCCCCAGACTCTTCTGTTTTATATTTTTTATCAAGGGCTTTCTAGAGGTCTTTAACAGATCGGGTTTCTGAATGCATACTGTATATGTTGTCTGCTACCAGGTTCAGAATATGGCTTTTGCACTAGTATTCATGCTCTTTCCATTTCTTCCGTGCACAAGAGCCGCCTGGTCCTTCTTCACGTTCAGGGCATGATTCGGTGAGGACATAAGCAATTTTCAAAGATGTTAGCAGGAATAAAACTTTCTGTTGGCAACGTTGAAAATTAGATCCATGAAAAGTGTCCAACCGAACTAGGTCCTGATGCATGAATTTGACAGCGGAAGTAGTCATGGTACTCGTCCTAAAATTGTTGGAATTACTACAAAACAAGGGTCGCTGTCAAACAGTATGTAAATAAAACAGTAGTACCCGATTGATGGAGGTTGCAACTGTGATTTGTTGGCGGAAGATGAAGAGCAGCAACGGCAGCAGAACTGTGGTCGAGGCACGTCTGATGACGCTCTCTTTAGGGCGAGTTTCGCCCCTTAGGATAAAATCCAAGTGCGAAGGTTCTCAGCAGAACTGTCCCCAGGATACAACGGCCTTCCTTGATTCAGGTCTGGTCGCAATGCAGCCTGAAAGAGAAGACTCCTTTTAGAATGCTCAGTGCTCAGAGGGAAAACAGTAGAGAGAAGAAGATAACGATTGTTCTATATATTTTCAATAACTCAAATGACCCTAATTTATATTGTGATTAGAGTTCGTTGGGCCATCAATCTCCATTAAGGCACTAATGGCCCAACGTTAAAACACATTAAAGTAGTGATAAATATAGGTTTAAACCTCAACATTTAATATCATTAAATCAGTGATTTACAAATTGGTTAACGTTATCCACATTAAATCATGGAAAGCTGAACTACCGAGACCAATCTGCCAAGACCGAGCTTAGTGATTGACCTGCCGAGATCGAGCTCAGTGACCGACCTACTGAGACCGAGCTCAGTGACCGACCTGCTGAGCCGAGCTCAAGTTGAAAGTCCAAGGGATCCTAACCCTAGAGGGGGGGGTGAATAGGGTGATCTACACTTAATGACTAATTATGACCAATTTTAATTTCTTTACAAGTAACTAGTCACATGTGATGATTAACATACAAAATGCGGAAACTTAAACACACAATCACCACTACACAAAGATTTATAGCGGTTCGGCCTCAATGCCTACATCCACTACCGGTTTGTGATCCAACACCCCACCGGATTTCCACTAATATGCTTTTCAAAATGCTAGGCAACGACCTCTACAATATGCTTTCCAAGGATAAGCAATACCCTTACAATGTTATTTTTCTAGGCTAAACAACAACCTATACATAATGCTTTTAACTGGCTAAGCAATAACCTTACATAAGAGATTTCTCTAAAGAAAGTGTTTACACAAAACACTCTAAGATATTACAATTTAAGCTCAATAAAAATGCCTTTAAAATAGGCGGATATGAGAGTGTAAATCAACTCATACAAACACACTAAGAATTACAAAGATGAATGCTTATGAAGTGTGTGTGTATGTGTGTGTGTGTGTGTGTGTGTGTGAAAACTTCAATCGAGTTTAAAATTAAAGCTCAATCAATTTTATGCTTAAAGTAATTCAAAAGTTTAAAGCACATAAAAAGATTTGATTGAAGTTATATGCAAATCACTTGAACAACTACAAACTTGTTAATGATATGAAAATCAAAAGATCACAAGTTGAATGAAAATGTTTAAGCCTAATCAAGTGATGCATGTGCAATGTTGTTTTCAAAACAAAAGAGTTTAACTAAGGTTTTAAAGATTGAAAACAACAAAGAAGATTCAACAAGTTAATGAAACATGTTATAAATTAAGAAATCAAAGGTTTTGATAAAACATGTTTAAGAAGTTTTCTAAAACGAACTTGATTTGAATCAAGGTGAAGAATCCAATGACTTAAATCAAAGATGTAAGGGCTGTGACCTTACTAGGTCAGTTGGGCCCAAAACCCGGCTCGTTGACCCGTTTAATTTGTTATTATTATAATTAATTGTATTTTTAGATATTTAAGTGGGTTTAGATCATGAGCGAGTTTCTTTTAGCATTAGAATAGTGCCTGCGAAGTTTCGTTTGATTCCGAGTTCATTTGATCATAGCAGGGGGGTAGTTTACAATTTAGGGAAAATTGAGTGTTTTTCCGAAATATTCCAAACGCCGTGATTTTGGGTTCGTTGGAAAGGTCTCGTCGTTCTGATAACTTTTGTCTCTTGACTCATCGCGATCCAGTGATCAGAAACCTTTCAAGTGGTCCATTCTTTCACCGGACCCACTTAAAGGGCGATTCGGTCTTTTCCTCCTTAATCATCTTCTTAAGCGGAGGTTGCCCTAATTTTCATTTCTTTCTCTGCAACCAACGAAGAACAGCCTCCCATTTCTTCTTCTTTTTTCTTTCTCAAGCCAGATCTCAGCCCTAGGAGAATCTATTCGGAGATCCGATCCGCTAGGATTCATCCTTGCGATCTCTTCTTGCTTCCGGTATCAACCTGGTAAGGTTTCCGGTAACTTCATCTTTTTATGTCATCTTCCTTTTGGTTTAGATTAAGTTAGATCTTGATTCGTTTCCTTCCTATCTTCTTCCTGGTTTACTAGATTTCGATTTCTCGGGATAGATTGTGGATCTCACGGTAGGAAGATTTCTCCTCGCGTTTACCCAATTTCAATCTTCTGACATTGAGGCAAGTAGATTTACAATGCATAATATAGCATGTGTGTTTGTTCCTTTATTGATTGCAATGGTTTCTTGATAGATTTCCTATTAATTCAAAGCTTGTTTGATTTTAATTGGGAATTAATTGTTAGGTTAGGTTTTTGGAGAAATTGATAATATTAGGTTGATTAGAAACTATTTAATTTGATTCTATGAAATGGAATGTGGTATATGGAATGAATGGAATGGATGATGGGAGAGCAGGAGGCTCTATTTGATGCAGGTTTAAGCCTTGGAAAGGTTTGGGGAATGGAGAAAATGAAATGGGGAAGAAGGAGACCAGAAATGGCCTGAACCCGTACGAGTTCCGTACTGTCGGTTCACTCGTTGGTTCAGTGTCGGTCAACCGACAGCATGGTGTGGGTCAGCCGAAAGCCATGTCGGTTCCAAAAACAGAGAGCCATATTTGACCTGTTGAACTGTCGGTTCACTCGTCGGTTCGGGTCGGTCAGCCTACACCTTAGCGTCGGTCAACCGACATTGTTCTCGGTTCCAAAAACAGAGAGCAAAATATGAACTGTTGGTTCACTCGTCGGTTCGGGTCGGTCAGCCGACAACCAGCATGAGGGTCAGCCGAAATTACCATTTGGAATGCTCATAACTTTTAATCCGCCCGTTGGAATTCTACGTATAATATACCGTTGGAAAGCTCTTGAACCTTAAAATCCAATGGTTCTAGTTTCATCACAATCAGAGGTCGGGAAGTGATGTAAATACTTGGATTATTAATCTAGCTCATGTTTTATTGGAAATGAGACCTGTAACCTGTAACCTAGAAATTGGGACTTAGATACTGGAAACTACTAACCTTCTATCACATGATCATAAATGGGATTGAAATCGAATCACGTGGCTTGGTGTGAATTCGAAGGGTTGTCTAGGTATTCGTGTATTATACGTAATGTAACCGAATGCACATGGAGTTGGATTTAATGATGCTCAACATGATTGTACACCAAGGAATTATCCTAAAAGCATCATTGATCCAATTTCCATATGTACTCTGTTAGAATACGGGGAATACAGGATTGTAATTCCTCCTTGATTTGTGACTTGTATCCGTTGATAACATTCCTTGTACACTCTCTTGGCATAAAACACGTAATCAATTATTAAACATAAATTCTTATAGAATATAGGACTTGGACTTGACTTAGAGTGTACCATAGGAACCTGTGTCTTGTTTGATGAACATGACTGGCTAGTAATGGAAGGGGATTATCACGTGGCTTGCTTGACTTGTATAATTTGGAGAAGATAATCCCTAGAATCTTGTCTTGTACATAGAACTAGCCAGACTTGCTTGTCTTGATGTTCTTGTGTCAGAACCACTTTATTATTGTTGCATATCATGGCTATCTGCAGTTTGGGATTTAATGACGAATTGGTTACTCCGGTTGTCGGGGTGGGCAGTCGGCGTAGGACGGCGTCTATGGCGTTGAATAGCTGGGAGCGGGCTAGGACCGTGCTGCTATTCCAAGGACAGGGAGCTAGGATCCCACTGGAGTCTGACTATGGTATCAGTAGTCTAAGGGGATTGTTACTGGTGCCCCGGGAGGTGGCATAGGACATCCTCGGAGTCTCCCTCTTGCTTGTCTTGCTTGCATTTGCATGGATAGTGGTTATTGTTAGATGATTGCTAGGATTCCTGTTATTGTTTCTACAAATTAATCTCGCTTTATGCCTAGCTTCATATTCTTGTATTCATATGATCTTATACTTGTCATCACTCTACACTTGACGCATGTCGTGTTTATTATGTTTTGTATATCTATTACTCAACATGTCGTTGACTTTGTTCCTTGATGTGCCGACACATCAGGTGAGTTCTTCTACGAGGAGCAGACCGGTGAGGAGATCCCAGAGGATCTCCAACCAGCAGAGGAGGCACGAGAGTGGCGTGCCGATGACGTAAAGTAGCGTCATCAACTCTTGGCACGAGAGAGATGCATGGGGGTTCATTAGATTATTCTTTTATTCATTATTTCTCTCGTTGAAACTTTATATTATTGACTTCTGTTTCATTTATTGGCCATGTTTAGTGGGTTGGCCATTGTAATAAATTACTTTACGTTGAAGTCCTGTTTACTCTTCTTGCAACTTTAATTAATGAGAGTTTATTAATCATTGCTTGAGATCCTATATGCCTAGAGTTGTATTAACTCTACATTTATTGTGACACATGAGGTTGGAAATATTAAATCCTCACCGCAGACTACGATCCGTGGGCCCAAAGGATAAAATTTTTAAATAGTCCTAAAATTCACTCTCCGGATCCGGTTATTTCTTTAATCGGATTCGGGGGACGTGACAAAAGATTAAAGAAGTAGAGGATTCAACACATCATAGTTTATATGTTAAAAATCATTTACCAATAATTTAGACAAAGCATAAAACATATGATTAATAAAAGGTAAAGCTTACTTGGTGGTTTAACTTCATTAATCCAACCTTTAGCTTTCCTAATTGACCATTAGCCTTCCTTAGCTTGATCCCCTTTCTTTTGCCTCAAGAAGGGCTTCATAGATCATCAACATGGGCTATGGAATGAACTCACTTTTATAGAAAAAGTGGGCCAACGGCTACCAGTCGGTCGACCGACAGGACCGACACCTCAACGGTCATGTTTTCAAAAGTTTTCTGACCGTTATACATATGTCGGTTAACCGACATGAACCGACAAGTGTACCGACAGAGAATTTCTGAAAATTGTAGCTCTCTGGAAATGGAACTGACAGAGGTCTCGGTTTGCCTCGATTCCACTGTCGGTTGACCGACAGCCTTAGATAAAAAATCCCCAACATTACATATTTTAAAGTATTTTCTTGAGGGGATTTTTGGGCCATTAAACCAAGCTTGGAAACATGATTTTAAATCATCTAAGTGCTTTTAAAATCATGAAACATAAAAAGCCAAATATAATTTGAAACTTTGAAACATGGGCTAGCTTGATTTATGAAAAGCACTTTTCAAAAATAAATACATCCAAGATTTAAATCCAAAACATGCATAACCTATAAGATTTGCTTTAAAACAATGCATGTATAAATCCAGATTTCAAGATTTTTAACGCAATGCATGTGTGAAAATTCATGAGATGCTAAAATGATAATGCATCCATCAAATTGCAATACACAAAATCCCTAACGATCTCCCCCTTTGCAATTTGTTGGCAAACTTTCAATATGTTGGCAAACCTTGCTCAATACTAAAATTTCACACAGTCTTCAGCTCCTCCTTGGCTGGACAATTCTTGAAATCTTCTTGGATGCTTCCTTCATTTAGCTTGAGCTCTAGCTTCATTCTTCATTCTTCTTGATGCTTGGAGCTTGAACAATCTTCAAGCTTTCTCTTCATCTTCCTTTCTTTAGACCAAGCATCTTCTTTAGCTTCCAAGCTCTTTCTTCTATCATCTTCTCCCCCTATGACCATGCATTCTCTCCAATGCATTCTCTCCCTTTGGGTAGCTTGAATACTCTTTCTCCCCCTTAATTCTTTCTCCCCCTTTGCCATTAAACTTGAGAACTTTCTCCCCCTTAATATTATTCTCCCCCTTTGCCATTAAATTGCAAAGGTATCAATTGAAGAGGGGTACCTACAAACATGAAATAAGGAAAATACCTTTAGTAGCACCTGTTAACAAAACTAATCGAAAATGAAATATATAACAGGGCATCATGCATGGGTAGATAGACTATAAGGGTATAGAGCTAATATAAGGGTGAATTTGATCAACTCTAATGCTTCCTTAGAAGGTTTACTCCCCCTCAATCCATACTCTTCTTTTGTCAAACTTTTGACAAGGATTTAACTAATAAGTGCAAAAAGAAGATGGTTTAACCAATTGAGGATTAACTTCAAGAGAAGAATTAGATACCAATTGATAATGACAATTGACTATTAAAGTACTAATTGATCAAATTACCAATATAAAGATACCAATTGACGGATAAGCTATAGGATAATTAAATTGCAAGGTCAAAAGGAGATAAACTATCATGGATATCAATTGAAATAAATAAAAAAAAAACATCAATTGATATTCAAGGATAAAACTATTAACTTAATCACTCTAAAATGGAGTTAAGGAATACACCTATTAGGGTTCATCCAAATTAGAGCTATCCATGATGAGATGAGATTAACTCAAACATAGCATCAAACAAATTAACTATGAAAATCATAAGCTATGTAAAGTTTTGAATTCATTTCATACAATCATTGGATATAACTATCATGAACAAGATGAATGAAATGAAGTTCAATCATGAAGCCAAACCTCACCATTAACCAACCAAAATTATGAAAACATAAACATGGTGGTCATGTGATTTATCTATAAGTGCATGAGATGTGGCAAACATGGAGATTATGATGCTAATGGAATGTGACATGGAACAAAAGATATATGACTATCAAGTTCAATCCAATGTACACAAGGTCTATCACAAACTCAAGATATGATACCAATTGGATATAGATACTAATTGAAAATGATACCAATTGATTACCAATTGAATATGAAACATGATTAAGAACAAGCATGTGACAAACACAAAATTCCAACAAGCATCATAAATGAATATTCATCACTAGTAATAATTTAACTAAAAAGCATAGTGATGAACATGATAAATTGCATTAAAATGATATAACTTTGTAAAGCATGCAATTTTCAAAGTGTCAAGATCATATGAATTCAACATCTAAGACATCCATCAAACAATAAATATAACTATGAAATACAAGGAATGGATTTCAAAGAGGCTCATATGATCAAGAACACTACTAAGAGGTTGAAACATGTATAAGAATGACATTACAAGGAAAATACACATGAATCAACATCATAACCATCCATATCAAAAGAAATAATTAACTAGAAAGCACAAAGGATGGATTTGAGAGTTCTAGTATGGTTTCTACAAATGTAACTAATAATGCAACCATACAAGAAACCAATAGACATTTGCATATAAAAAGAATGAAACTAAAAGATGCAAATTGCCTATAACAAAATTCATTTCCATTTAAGTTAAAACAACTAAATGTATGAGGAAATGAAAACAAGGAACATGCTTTGATGTTTATAACTAATAATAGTTTTAAAGCATTTCAATTCACACAATCTTCAAATCATTTCAATAAATAAAATCCAACAATGAGCATAAAGAGGATGATTTTGAAGATAACACTTTTTCAACTTGCATTTTAAAAGATATAACTTAATTGGAAAACATACAAGTTGATCTTTTCAAAGTAATTTTCCATGTAAAGGTATAACTTATAAAACCATGGAAGATCCAATTTGATTCAAATCATTTGATTATCAAATAAATCTAACTATGACATCCAAACAAATGATTTTGAAAACATCAATCGATTATGAAAAATCTAGCTATGAAAGCTTTTGAAATCATAATCAATTGATCATGTAGAAATACAATACAAGAGATATAACTATATGAAGGCATAAAAGCAAATCTAACATGAGAAAATTATAATCAAAATAATTTTGAAACCCATGATATTTAACTAGAATGGTGCATGATGACAAAATCAATTGATTATAGATAAACATTGCAATTTAAGAAATGTAACTATAAAAGAACATAAAATGCACATGAAACAATATGACCAACCAAAAATATTTAACTAAAAAGGATAGGTTGGTCAAAGAGGTCCAAGGCCTTAAGGTTTGTCTAAGTATATAATTTTAGGAATCCACCTAAGGTCTTGAGAGGGTTGGACTTTGAGGTCTAACTTAAATGTCTCACCAACTATAGGAGATTTGACTTGATAAATTTTCAATTTGGACTTTTCACCATGATGTTTAGATTTGACTAAATTTATCTTAGGTTGGTGATTAGTCTTTTGAGGTTGGTGATAGGGGATTGAGCCATTTTTCTTTTCTTCTTATTTCCTCCCTTTACTTGACTTTTGAATTTTAGATTTAACTTAGAAACTTTCTTCAAAAGATCTTTCATTTGTTGAGTTAGGGGAGGTAGGTTGAGAAGCTTTTTATTAATAAATTCTTTTATAGTTGGTTTAACTTGATTAACCTTTTTAGAATCTATTTTAGGAGACTTCTTTTTAATTGGTTTAACTTGTTTAATTTTTTTGGAGTCTTCCTTGATTTTTAGTGTCTTATCCATCATAGAGTTTGATTTTACTTTCTTAGGTTCAAAGATGGGTTTAGAGACATAGATTCTTCTTTGTTTGTACTCAAACCTAAAATGCCCTTCAATGCCACAATAATTACATTTGGTTATGGGCAAGGAAGTGTGAGTGCTAGAGAATGAGGACTCACATTTCACAAAAGTGTTGGTAAATTTAGGGTCATGTGAAATATTCCTATCAAATCCAAGGCCCGTCCTATCTCTTTTAGATTTACCCAATTTAAGTAATTTTTCAAATTTTTCTTCACTATGGGTAAATCTGCACTCATACTTTTGTTTGTAGGTTTCAAGTTGAGTGACTTGATTTTTAAGGGTTGAATTTTCATGTTTAACTTTTGTTAGTTCATTTTCAATTCCCTTAAACTTGTTTAGTTCTTCATGGGCAAGTTTTAATTCAAATTTGATTTCATTAATAACATTAGATCCAAGTTCTAGAGTTTTTATCTTATTTTGAGCATTAGATAAATTTTCCATAGAAATGTTCAACTTGGATTCTAGGTTGTTAATATCTTTGTCTTGCCTTGTGATTGATCTCTTAGTTTTAAATTTTCCTTTTCTTTCGCTCTAAGCTCGTCTTTTGAAGAAACTAATTGTTTGTTTAGACTTTTAGATTTTTCTTCTAATCTTTTATTCTTTTTAACAAGCTCTAAGGAAAATGTACATAATTCATCGTAGGCTTGTTGAATGTCATCTTCATTTGCATTAATTTCTTTTCCTTTTAATTTAAGTTTAGATTCAAGTTGAGATACTTTAAATTCAATGTTTGAATCTCCAATAGGTGGAAGAAGAAGGGAACTACAAGAATCTACAAAGTCTACCATAGTGGAATCCATTCTTATGATTTTCATTAAATATACAACTAGGGTTTAAACTCTAGATTTTTACACCTAATCAAGAGTTTCAAACACTTGATCCTAAAATATAGAGCACGAGGCTCTGATACCAATTGAAAGTCCAAGGGATCCTAGCCCTAGAGGGGGGGAGGGGTTTGAATAGGGTGATCTACACTTAATGACTAATTATGACCAATTTTAATTTCTTTACAAGTAACTAGTCACATGTGATGATTAATATAAAAATGCGGAAGCTTAAACAAACAATCACCACGAATCAAACACCACTACACAAAGATTTATAGCGGTTCGGCCTCAATACCTACATTCACTACCGGCTTGTGATCCAACACCCAACCGGATTTCCACTAATATGCTTTTCAAAAGGCTAGGCAACGACCTCTACAATATGCTTTCCAAGGATATGCAATACCCTTATAATGTTGTTTTTCTAGGCTAAACAACAACCTATACACAATGTTTTTAATTGGCTAAGCAATAACCTTACATAAGAGATTTCTCTAAAGAAAGTGTTTACACAAAACACTCTAAGATATTACAATTTAAGCTCAATAAAAATGCCTCCAAAATAGGCGGATATGAAAGTGTAAATCAACTCACACAAACACACTAAGAATTACAAAGATGAATACTTATGAAGTGTGTGTGTGTGTGTGTGTGTGTGTGTGTGTGTGTGTGTGTGTGAAAACTTCAATCGAGTTTTAAAATTAAAGCTCAATCAATTTTATGCTTAAAGTAATTCAAAAGTTTAAAGCACATAAAAAGATTTGATTGAAGTTATATGCAAATCACTTGAATAACTACAAACTTGTTAATGATATGAAAATTAAAAGATCACAAGTTGAATGAAAATGTTTAAGCCTAATCAAGTGATGCATGTGCAATGTTGTTTTCAAAACAAAAGAGTTTAACTAAGGTTTTAAAGATTGAAAACAACAAAGAAGATTCAACAAGTTAATGAAACATGTTATAAATTAAGAAATCAAAGGTTTTGATAAAACATGTTTAAGAAGTTTTCTAGAACGAACTTGATTTGAATCAAGGTGAAGAATCCAATGACTTAAATCAAAGATTAAAGAAGTAGAGGATTCAACACATCATAGTTTATATGTTAAAAATCATTTACCAATAATTTAGACAAAGTATAAAACATATGATTAATAAAAGGTAAAGCTTACTTGGTGGTTTAACTTCATTAATCCAACCTTTAGCTTTCCTAATTGACCATTAGCCTTCCTTAGCTTGATCCCCTTTCTTTTGCCTCAAGAAGGGCTTCATAGATCATCAACATGGGCTAAGGAATGAACTCACTTTTATAGAAAAAGTGGGCCAACGGCTACCAGTCGGTCGACCGACAGGTAGGTGTCGGTCGACCGATACCTCAACGGTCACTAAGCAACGGTCATGTTTTCAAAAGTTTTCTGACCATTATACATTTGTCGGTTAACCGACAAGTGATCCGACAAAGAATTTCTGAAAATTGTAGCTCTCTGGAAATGAAACTGACAGAGGTCTCGGTTTGCCTCGGTTCCACTGTCGGTTGACCAACAGCTTGACGTCGGTTGACCGACAGCCTTAGACAAAAAATCCCAACATTACATATTTTAAAGTATTTTCTTGAGGGGATTTTTGGGCCATTAAACCAAGCTTGGAAACATGATTTTAAATAATCTAAGTGCTTTTAAAATCATGAAACATAAAAAGCCAAATATAATTTGAAACTTTGAAACATGGGCTAGCTTGATTTATGAAAAGCACTTTTCACAAACAAAAGCATCCAAGATTTAAATCCAAAACATGCACAACCTATAAGATTTGCAATATTTAAAACAATGCATGTATAAATCCAGATTTCAAGATTTTTAACGCAATGCATGTGTGAAAATTCATGAGATGCTAAAATGATAATGCATCCATCAAATTGCAATACACAAAATCCCTAACACAACTGACTGGTCTGAATTAAGGAAAATTTTTTTAAAAAAATAAAAAAAATGACAAAAGGTTTCCATTTCTATAGGGTCCCTCTAGGCCAGGTGGCCTGGATTTGCACCCCCCTGCGCGCGATATACATGTAGGATGCCCGTCGCGGACGCACTCCCGGTTAAACATTTTCCGTACCTAGTACCTCGAGTCAAGCCTGGCTCGCGTGCGCGCATAGGGCCCATGGCAAAAGCCTGCAAAAAGTTGTTAAAGAGTAAAGGATTGAAAACACTTATAAACCTTCTTTGAAAGTTGAACTCGAGCAATGTGGAATGGGTTGCTTTCAATAGCCCACACTACTCATAAAGCAAAAACACTAAAGGACAAAACACTTTTTACAAAATACACCTTAAGAATTCTTTGAAACACCCAAAAAACCCAACACAATGCACGCCTGCTAAAGTCTATTTTCTTTTTCTGCAGATCGAAGGAAACTGAAACCCTCTGCTCCTTTAAAACAGAAAGTCGAGACTAAACCCTCTGAAACGATGAATTTTTGTGTATCAGGAATCTGGATCCTTTTGCTGCAAAAATCAGAGAGTTGAGAGCTATCTCTCCGTTCAGATAAGTACAGCTCCAATGTAATAGAAGAAGAGGAGACCCTAATAGGAAAGAAAATAAGGAAATGAAAGAGAGAAAGAGAGAGAGGCTTACATTGATTTCCTGTTGTGTCCAAGCGCCAGCCATCAAAGAAGGAGTGGGGGAGATGGAGAAAAAGGAGGAGGAGGAGAGGAAGAAGAAGACATTAGGAGATGTAATGACGAGCGATACTAGCGTCTCCCCCATAAGAGACAAGCGATGTTACCATTTCTCCTCTCAAAATTGTAAAAAAAGAGAGGAATAAATGAAACAAGGCCGGACAGACCCTATCACATCCCCCGAACCCGATTAGAGATTAAACCGGATCTGGGGAGTGAAATTTGGGGCTAATTAAAAATTTTCTCCCTTTTAGCCCAAGGATCTTAAGTCTACTGTGAGGATAGTATATTTGAAACCTCCTTTATTATCATAACTGCGGGACTTGTCTTAAATCAAATCATATTTAATACCAAAGCAAAGATGATTCTTATTCCCATTATGAATTAAAGTTGCAACAAGAAATAACAAATCTAACAAAAGATAATTACATCTTAAACAAATGGCCTTCCCAAAATCCCAGACCATTTGGAGAAACATAAGAATCAATAATAAGAAAGACCCCACCCCACAATGAATAATAAAAGAATAATAATAAATCTAATGGAAGTCCCATGAATCTCTCTTGTGCCGGGTAAGATGATGCTACTCTAAGTCATCGGCACCCCCACTCTCGCTCCTCCACTGCCTGTTGGAGATCCTCTGGGATCTCCTCACCTGCTGACTCCTCATAGTACTCTGTAGTGGTGTCTGCACACCAAAGAATAAGAGTCAACGACGTGTTGAGCAAAAGATAAGCAATGTATAAATATCATGTATACATGTGTCAAATGAGATGTAAAGACAAGTGCAAAGATCATATGATGGCAAGGTACAATTCCAATGGCTATACTTGCATAAACTGAACCTCCATTCTCTCCCAACAATAACTTTCATCCACAACATATCCAATCTAACAATCATGGCATTTAGGGCCAACCAATTATACAATTTAGGGCTAAACCATACGAAATTCTAATCTAACATGTTAATCCCAAATTTGTACAAAAAACAAGCTTGGAATTGGGTAATCTAACATATTATCATCATCAATCAAGAATTATACATGCATCATTAATCATACATTGCATATCTACTTGCCTCAACCTAGAAGAAGAAAGGAATTTGGGGAATAAAGGAAGAGATGAATCCTTTTATGCCAAAAACACCACCAATCCACCCTTAAAAGCTCCTAAACCACTCTTAGAACACAAAAGAGAAGAAAGAGGAATCGGAAAATCATATACAAGACTAGATCTAAACAAAGGAAATTGATTTGGGAAGATGATGATAAGAAAGGCTTACCAAATTGACTTCTAGAGGAAGGAGAAGACAAACTGAAGAAGATAATTTGGTTCAGATTATCTTGGATTTGGCTCCTTTGGCTGATCCTGGACTTGGAGATTAAGAGGGAAGAAAAAGAAGGTTGTTGGTTCTATCGTTGCAGAGAATTAATGAGGGATTATGGCTAATCGTAGCTTAAAAAAGGACTAGCCAAATAACCCGTGCTCAGCACGGTATCTCCGTGCACTACAAAATAAATAATCACATATTAAAAAAATTACCTCATTCCATAGGACAAGTTAGATAAAATAGAAATAGAGAAATTGGAGCAAACATGGTATAATTACATAGGAACAATTGAAACATGAGTGGTTTGATGGAAAAATGAGTGGGTAGTTGCATGAGTATTTACGTAACCGTCCGGTCAAAATGATAACCGACGGTCAAAATTGGATAAAAAACTTCCTAACTTAATAAATTATAACTAGCCCAATAACCCGTGTTCAGCACTGATATCTCCCTGCAAAATAAATAATCACATATTAAAAAAAATCACCTCTTTCCATAGGACAAGTTGGATAAAATCAAAATTCAGAATATGAGAGAAAAAAGAGTATAGTGGCATAGGAACTATTGGAACATGAGTTGTTTAACGGAAAAATGAATGGGTAGTTGCATGAGTAGTTACATAACCGTAGGTCAAAATTATAACTGATGGTCAAAATTGAAGCCAAAACCTCCTACCTTAATTTATTATAATGGGAAAGGAAAAGACAAGTTTGCCCATAATAAGAGCGTCCAAGGAAATTGGATTATTTGAGGGGTTTTCGGCCATTGGATCACAACGAGCTAGAAGATAAAAATGATCTACACGACGAGACCTTTTCAACGAGCCCAAAATCACGGAGACAGAAATTTTTCGGAAAACACCCAAAATTCCCCTAAATTGCAAACTACCCCTCATAGGGTCAAATGAGCTCGGAATCGCACGAAACTCCGAGAACGCTATTTTAGTAATAAAAGATACTCGCTCATGGTCTAAACCCACCTAAATATCTAACAATACAATTAATTATAATAATTACAGAATAAATGGGTTAATGGGCTCGCAAATGGGTTTAACTGGCCCATTAAGGTCGGGGACCATAGAGACGCCGTTTGTGCCGCATAATTTATGGGGGTCCTTCGCAAGAAATGAAAAAGATCGAGGATTTTTCCCATAAAATCCACTAAGTTCTCATTCTAACTACTTCACCAATCACCGCTGATAGGAGTACCACCCAAACGTACATGGACATGCACATAATTTAGGCTTGATTCCTTGAACCATTTTCCATATGGGGTGCCCTGCACTCCCTCTAAATTCTAATGTGGTTTTTGGACCTATTCATTTTAAATGTAGAAAGCAACTCATGACACACCACCCAAATTTCTCTCTTCCAAACCGCCTTTAATGTGGGCCCCCGTTTTGGATTGGGGGTGTAACCGAAAGAAACACTAGATCACACAATTTTCCATGTTTGTCACTTTAATTCCTTTACATCCACCGGACATTTACCCTTTTTCCTATGATTACATAGAAAAGTAGAAGAGTTGTAATGGGATGAATCTGTGAGGGCCTTTCTGTTTGCTCGATATTGAATTTACAGTAATTCTTAACTATCACTATCTGATAATTAAGCTAACAAAGAATTAAAGTCAAATCTACTGATGGTCATTAAATAGGCTTCCATTTAGTAGGAAATGATTATCCAACCATCGTTTTAGTTAAATTAAATCCGTGGAAAATAAGGTATATTAACGCATCCACCTTATATCCTTTACTTCTCACCTCTTTTTCAATACCAGATCTTCACCTACTTCATTAGAATATAATATATCATAAATTACTAAGAGCTGGAGCTAACAAATGTTTCATTTGGAGGGTCAGATCTTGTTTGGTTGCATAAGTAATTGATTCACGTGCATAAATTAGGTGTAGGTGTGAAAATGGTGCGCAAGTAAGTCCATTTTCATAGCTACTATTTTTCACACTGCAACCCATCTTCCTTTTTTAAGTGTTTCACACCATCCAAAGTAAAAAGTGTGGGAACAGTTTATGAATAGTACCAAATACAGTTCTTTTTTCCTCCTTTGGGACCCATAAAAAAACCTTTAATTTTCATTCTTGTGGGCCCCTAATTCATGATCTGAACCGATCATCTTCTATATATAACTAAAATCTGCCAAGTGGTAAGATTTTATCTCTTAGTTTTTCATTGGTTTTGAGAAATTTGTGAAAAAGTCTAGGCCATTAGATCTAATCTTTGGGACTTCTGTGGCACTCTAATTTATGATCCAAATCGTTCATCTTCTTTTTTTTTATACTTGAAAACGCTAAGAGGTAAAATTTCTTAACTTAATTCTGCTGTGGATGTTGAGAATTTTATAAAAAGAAGTCCACAAAATCTAAATGCATCCAAAACCGTTGGATGTACTAATTTACTCGTATAAAAATGGTAATTTTGACAAACACTAGAATGTGTGTTATATGTGTATCATTTGCATATGCAACACATGTGAATCTGTTCCATATGCAAACAAATGACCCCTAAAGACAAGAGTAAAAGGGTGAAGAAGACCATATTTGTGTGATGGACTTCACTTTGGCAAGGAGAGGGAGAGATGACTTCCCTTAATTTGAAGGTGGAAAATTGGTGGTTTCTTGTATTCAATTGTCACTAACCATCTATTCATCCCTAGATTAATATTGAAAATGAAAACATTTCTTCAGTCTGCATTGGGGAGAAATGTTCTCCTATGAGCAACATTATATGCAGTTGAGCTCCATGGGACCCACTTGGGGCTACCTTTAATTAGTGCAGGTACTTTCACACTCTCATCCCCCGATGACAGGGCAGTTGACTCAACTTCACTCTCATCAAACCTTTGTCCACCGTTTAATTGAATCTGTAAGAAACCTATGGGTAAAAAATCACTAAACTTCCCGGCTATTAAATCACGAGCTAGGATGATCTAATAGGACTGATATTTTTTGCTAAAACTTATCCCATAAGAAGACTTTTCCATATATCCCTGGCCTAGCTTAGTTTGAGCTAGGTAGGAGGTGTCAACTTGTCAACCATTTATAGGCTTGCTGTTTGGACCCAATAGGACAATAAGCCGGACATGGACATGTCTAATGTCCACTGAAAAGCTTGAGTAGGAGAAGAGATGAAAGCGGGCAGGGTCCTGGGTAGAACCATGGTAGAGCCGAACTTAGAATTATCTTTATAGGTCTAGTTTCGGATCCAAATTTGACATGGAACCTATATGTTGTATCCATATCTAGTATCAACTTAATAAAAGGATCCAATTCTTGGTCCGGATTTGAAATAAGATGCAAAGTGCATTAGTATGATCGATAAAAAGAACTTAAAAAAACTTTTATATACAAACTAGAACTATTAAATTGTATGATTAAATCTAAGTAGACTATCAAATATGAATATAACTTAAGTTATTTAGGCTCTTAAAACCTATATATAAATTTTTAATATAGGAATGTCATCATCCTAGGTCCGGATCCTAAAGTTGAGACATACAAGGATCTAGTTCCGAACCGGAATGTTTCGGATCTTGTATATATGGATCCTAATCTAATTTTCCTCTTAATCCAAAAATAGATTCTACTAGCCACTTTATTTAGAATCGGAGACTTTAGATGTTAAGATACTTGGATGCCCATGTGCAACTCTAGCTAGGAGGCTAAGCCCAGCCTCACAAACTAAACTAGGGCTTGTCCTATACGCACATGGGCTAGCTGGATGCCGGGATTAATATTTGGCCTGACAATTAAACAGGACCAAAGTTTTAATCATAATCCTCTATCTCAAATACGTGGCGATGAACATTTCAAATGAAATCTTCGATCTAAAACATAACCCCACTTGTAATGTAGATCCTCTAAGAAAGTGATCCAATCACTAATGATTGTGCATCATGATATCAAGACTTAAATAAAAACATGACCAGCTTTTAAATTAAAGAAGAATCACAGTAGGTCCATGAGAGTGATCCAGAGATGTGAATTATTTCATCTTAGTTCTAGTGCAGTGGGATATTTGACATGAGAACATGAGCACATGACTCATTAGCTGAACCAGAAGACAATGAGGTCCCAAAAGCTTTTACTGGTCCGACTATCTCTCTCTATCATAAAGTTGGTGAATCGAGTGGACAATAAAATATTGAAAATGATCAACCATCCAAATAAACAGGCAAATCCAAATGGATGGTTGGAATCATATCCTCCATCATGATGAAGCCCATGATGGGACGGTCAAGATTGGAATACACTTAGCTATGTGTACAGTGATTGATTTGCATATAGGAAGCAAATTAAGATCTAATCAACCATGCTGTGGATGGTTTATACACCCTGTATTCTCTTCTAACCATTTAGTTTATGGCCAACTTCTCAAAACATTAAAGATAGAAGATTTATGAAAATGTTGAGCCATTATGGGTCCAGCAAATCATTAAATCAAGATCAAAATAGGGCCCCATGAAGCCACCATCTAGAAGTGGCCATCACCAAGAGAGAGACAGGAAACAAAAGCAATGAAAAAGAGAGAGAAGCCAAGAATCTACGGAAGATTTTAAAACCTTTTTATGTGTTTTTTCTGAGTTGGTTTCCTCCACGCCAAGATATCTCTCATTCGCCTAACCCCAAACTTTCCTTCTCCTGTTTTTTCTTTTTCTCTCATAAGAGCAGAGGCCAAACTCCTTATGGTATCTTACTCTCTTTTTGCCATCTCTTCTTTTACTTTCAATGAGAAGCAAAATTTAGTTACTGTAAAAATATTGATGTATAGGTATCAAGAAAGTCCTTTTGGTCTTCTGGGTCCCTTACTCTCATGAATTTCTGTGTTGGGTCAGAGCTCTTTTGACCAGAAACCGATTTCTAGAGAATAATCACCTTCTCGGTATTGTGGAACCTGCTGTTTATTCATCTGGGGTCGTGGTAATTTGGGTGGATTCTTGAGGGGTTTTGTGATTGGGGTCTAGATCTGAAGGGTCTATAATCTGATGCACTTTCAGGTTAGAAAGAGAAAAAAAAAAAAGAAGCTGCAATTCATGTTGGAAATATGTGCTTTGAATGAACAGATTTCTGCAGTTCCTTTTTTTTTTTTTGGTATTTATGGTTAGATTCTGTAATTTTTTCTGTAAATTTTTGTGGGCTGTTTCTCATGTGAGTTCTGTTGGGATTTTCCACTTCGTTCTACGATAAAAACTGATGCATCTCTTGGAACAGAGACGCGGGTTATTTTTATTTTTATTTTCTTTTGAATCAATTGTTACACAGTGGAGAATATGTCGAAAAGTGTGCAATTTTATAGTGTGGTGATTTAATTTTATTATTGTATGGCCTTTATATGGTTGGACAATTTATAATATCGGTTTGAGGATCTGCATATTGCACTGGCATTCTTGTTTAGAATCTGAAGAAATTTTCGATTTTGTTCCTTTGTTCTTCTCTTTACTGTATGGTGCCATAATTGATGCGTACAGATTCTGGTCTATGCTGTCAGGACTGGGTTTTTTTTTCTCCGTTTTTAAATGATCTTCTCAATTAGGATAAGATGAGAATTAGAGATTTCTAGGTTTTACTTATTTAGTTCTGTTAAAATGACATCTTGAGAAGGGTTAACCATGATAGTCAATTGATTGCTATAGCTAGTCATGAGATTGTAAATATAGATTAGAGTTGTTATTAGATGATGAAGAAACAAAATGTGAACTTTATGCGAGTAGGAACCTCCCCATGAAGTTTGAAGTTGTATATAGATTTGAATTTTACAATTTATGTAGTTCTTTTGCATTTTATTTTGTGATTTCTGTAAATTTTTTATGGCAGGTCACATTTTTGTGCTTTTACTGCTAAAAAATATAGATGAAGCCGCTGATACCGAAATCTTCCCATCATCCATGATGCAACATCATTGGAAGAAAACCTTCCCAAGAATTGATACTATTCTAAATATCATTATAACCAGTGTGATATTTTTCTTTAGGTTGAATCACAACAAAATATATCAATCCGTGTCATTCTCAATTATTATTATTATTATATGATTGGTTTGTTTTCAATTAATTTAACAGTAAATACCACTTCGACTAGAGTTACATCCATTGCTGCTGAATTTATGCGTTGGTTTGTCTTCAAGGATGGTGAGCCACTGTATGGATTGTAGTTGAGGGCATGAAAAATTGGGATGCACTTTCATGTAGGGTAGTCGCAGTCATCCTAGTTGAAACTTTATTCCATCTATTTGGGTGTGGTGTTATAACTTGTAAGTTCTATTTCTTGACTGTTTTGCATTGGTCTAAATTCCATGCTACTCAACAATCTAACATGTCACTTTTCACTACATCACTTCATGTTTGTGAGTCTACCCTTTCTTCTCTCCTTGTATTTCTGTCACCTCAGTTCATTGTGTGGGGATTGTTATGGTCTTCTATCCACATATCTATAGCCTTTCTGATGACATGGCTTTGTTGTTTCTTCATTGGAGCGACATAAGCTTTCTCTTTTGTCTCATTCCTTTTACCTTTCTTGGTACTTATGCATATCCATCTTACGACATTCTTTCTTGTGGCTTCTTGGATCACCTCATTTCTTCATATTGGGTTTGTTTTGTTTATTTATGTGCATACGCAGAAGCATTTAGTTGTCATTCTTTGAATGTTTCTTTCATTAAAGGCACCTCTGAGCTTTCTCTTATGATTCATTCCTTCTATCCTATCTTGTTACTCAACAGATCAGCGAGTACCTTTTTTCATCATTTCTTTGTTCCCAAATTTGGCTTTATATAATGCTTGCTTGTTTAAAGAAAGTAACTATTAAAAAAAAAAACTGTTATCTTATGAAATTATCCAGTATTGAAATTGGCACTGTGATTGGACAACATACTACCATTTTCATAGCCTGTCTGCACTTTGTTTCCCTGCACCGATCATATTTACAATCTCCTCTTTAAAATTTGTTCTATAGTTGTTTCTATATAACCCCTTGGGACAAGGCTTTGATGATGATGATGATGAGTTGTTTCTATATAAACCATTACAAAAAAATTGTTTCTATATAACAGGACCTATCACACTGCAACAGTAAGTGATTTGATTCAACTTGATAACTGTGTACCATTTAAAATTGTATTTAATAAAGGAAAATGGCATCCCTAGTGGATATAATGATACTATGATAAGACATTGTTGAATGGTTGATAGTCAGTGTAAGAATTGTGGGGAGAGATGAATGAGTACTTAGTTGGAAACTTGGAGCTTGCCTGCACCAAGGGTTTTTTCGCCTTGAGCTCTTTTTTATTTGCCTTGGTTATGGACAGCTTGACAACAAAAGATTTTTTTTCTGATGCTTCTTGATGTTTGTTGTTTGTAGATTACTTTGTGCATATTGGTCGGACAGATTTTAAGTCAAATGACTCAAGATTCTAAATTTAGCAAATGTAATATACGGAGTGCAAATTTAGTTGTTCTAGTACTAGGGAAGTTTTATCTGGTCCAAGTGAAATCCAGTTATCACTCAAAAATAACTAAATTAATAAAAATTGAAAGTCACTTAGTTCGGAAGCTATGATGCCAATATACGGATATGGATACGGACACTAATATGGGGATCAGGGATACGACTCATCACTTTTGAAAATCTAGGACATGGATACGGATATGGGTGTCCTATTTTTTCCTTAGATCAATGAAATTATCCTTGTTTTCGTCCCTTTCTAGCATTTTTTATGGTGAGAAGTAAAAATATTAAAAGAACTATATGAAATAATGGACTTTATGAGTAGGATATGTTAAACTTGTTCCCTAGAAGTATCGGTGCAGTATAAGGTACCAATACAAGTGTCGTATCAGTCCGATACGGATACGTTGGGCTTGTACAAGTATCCGGGTGTCGTAGTTCGGAAGTTTAGGATACTCTCGAAAGAAAAATTAGGCTGGCTGGATGTGCCCGGAATTTTGTACTGTTTGGATATTTTGGCTGAAATTGATGGCTATTACTGTGCCGGCAATGTGTTCCGGACTGATGAAAATGGAAACTTGCATTCGAGTCTGATGTTTGGTTTCTGCTGTGTCCTTCCCATGCAATAACTGACACAAATTGATGATATTTGAATTGTGGCAGAAAAGTTGCAATGTAAAGTATCTGATGCAACTTATTTTCCAGTTTTTACACTGGCCAAGTACACAGTGGAATGAACAATAAACAGTTCTGCCAGATATTTTTTATGGTTGTGATTTGGGAAACATCCAAATCCTAAGCTCATTGTGCAAACATTGTTGGTGATCTAATTGAATTATTCTAAATTCTCGAGATTATTGAATTGTAAATATGTTTTAAATTTGGATAAAAATTGTGGTATTGTAACCTTTCTCTTTATTTCCTGCTGCAGGAACATTATTTTCCATTTCATTGAGAGGCATCTGAGATAATTTCTTCATTTACCAGTCTATCTTTGGCTTTGTTAATTATATATGGGCAGAATTTTAGCATTTCATGGGATCTGTGGAAGATAATGAACCACTTACAAAACGTATGAAAGCATCCTCAGGAGAATTGAGGAGTCTTCCAGACAATTTGTCTATTACTGAGCCCTTTAGCTCTCTGGCAGACGCAATGGCAAGACCTCTACCATCCCAAGGGAATGAAGAATTGGTTGGTTCCAAGGGAGTAATCAAGAAGGTGGAACTAGTCCGGATTATAACAAAGACACTGTATTCTCTCGGCTATGAGAGAAGCGGCATGCTTCTTGAAGAAGAGTCAGGAATTCCCTTGCATTCAGCCATGGTTTCTTTATTTAGGAAACAAGTACTAGATGGGAATTGGGAAGAAAGCCTGGACACATTGCAAAAACTCGGTCTCAGAGATGGAAATGTGCTCAAGTCTGCATCATTCTTAATATTGGAACAGAAATTCTCTGAACTTCTGGAGAGTGAAAGAGTCATGGATGCATTGAAGACATTAAGATTGGAGATTTCTCCACTTGGCGTTAACAAAAAGCGAGTGCATGAGCTTTCAGGCTGCATTGCATCTCCTTCACAGGGCACATTACTTGAGTCTTCCACTCAAGATATTGCGAGCTTGAATTCAAGGTCAAAGCTTCTTGAGAAATTGCAGGAATTGCTTCCTCATACAATTATGATTCCAGAAAGAAGATTAGAGCATTTGGTCGAACAGGCTCTCAGTGTGCAGAAGGAAGCTTGTTTCTTTCACAACTCTATGGATGGTCCACTTTCATTATACTCGGATCATCAATGTGGAAGGGACCTGCTTCCTTCTCAAACACTACAGGTTAGGACTTACTTTTGAGGTGACGAGCTATTATTGTTGTTTCATATTTCCCCACATGCGTACAATACAACCCACTCTTCCCTAAAACTAGTTTTTTTGCTCCAGCCAAAAAGATAGATGGTGAAATGTCCTTTATTCCACCTGTTTGAAAATGTCCCCTATTTTCCAGTATTCAGCAGGTCCATTTACCTGTCTTTCATGGAAATTAAGCTGGTCGTTTCACTTGGTTGTCTAAGAAATAATTATATGCAGATCAGCGTTTGTTTTCCTTGTTCTTACTTTTGGAACACGGAAAAACAGTTAATTTGATTTAGATAACTGAATTCATCAATTGACTGCATACAAGTACAAAAAGTCTATAAATCAGCACCTGAACCTGAACAGATCAAAGTGGCATATTAATGCATATGTGAAAGAAGGAAGAGGTGGTGGTGGTTGTAGGTGGGTGGGTGGGTTTGGGGGCTGGAAGGTAGTCAAAATAAGGAATTTGTGAAAAATTCCCTCTGTCAGCCATTTCCTAATAGTTTGGAATTCTCTTGGTCACACAAAGCTTTCATGCATCAAGTTAGGTTGTTGTCATAATCCTGGAATTCATATCTCGAATACTATGACTCATATTGAGTCCTAAGGAAAAACATTTGCTTCTATGCAATGAATCCCATTTACAGGAGTGTGAATCTCACAACTCAATAATTGTTTTATCTAATCTTATGATTCATAATATTCATTTGAGTGAGTATAACTACAACCTAGAGTTTAACATTAGTAATTTTTTACTTATTTCTTCTTTTTTTTTTGTTGATATTTCAATTTTTAAAAAGTTTATCCAGTGATTAACAAAACCTCTAAAGAAATTTTGCTATTTTGGGGAGGTTTCAATGATAAATAAGGAATATTCATATGACTAGATCATTCGACTGTATGTATCAGTTTTTTCCTGCATTTGGTTTTCTTTTTTCTTCAGTTTATTTGTTCATGAAATATGTTTTTTAACTTCAGAGGACATCCTGACCATGATTTGGATTTTAGTATTGAATTTTTATTTCAAGAGGGAAAAACCCACTGCAACTTGTTTATTTTTGCTAGTGATGTTGACATCTGAAACATATTTAACTATTTACAGAGATCATTTATGATATATTAATATGTGTCAATATACCTTGATTTAATTTGTCACTCTATTGATTCTGCTACTATGGATGGAAAATGAACGGATTATAAATAAATACTTTTTTCTTGTTTTATTATTTTCCATTTTTATCAGGAAAACAAAATATCCTATGATTTTCTTTACGATTCATTTCGTCCCCTTTAAAGATTTGTGATGCAATTTTGGTTTTCAGAACAATGGGAATATGGATATTTTGGTCATACCTTGTTTTCCTTTTAACTTGTAGAACTTATGATGCCACCCCTAGTTTGATAGGATAATGCTAAGATGAAGATGATGACTTAAGGGATATGACTCTAAAAGATAAGGTATGGATCAATCCTGAATCTGACCTCAAATCGGTCCTTTTACAATTTACATCCTTAATACTTGGAAGTTTGCAATTGCATTGCTACTCTGGTAGCAATACTTGCAGCAACTTTTGTATCAGAGTGAACTGGGGTTACCATCTGAGTTTCTGAAGGTTTGGAGATCATGATCCAAGTGAACAATGCATGTGGAAACAGCCACATATGATATTAGAAGACCTTTTACATCACTTATTCTTGATTTTGATGTTTTTCCTAATAATATTTTTCTTGTTGAACAGGTTTTGCAAGCACACCTTGATGAAGTATGGTTTTTGCAATTCTCAAATAATGGGAAATATTTAGCCTCATCATCCTATGACCGCTCTGCAATTATATGGGAGGTAAACTTTTTCTCTTTTAGACTTAAAACTGATTCAAATAGATGTTTTGGTGCTTTGATCATTTGGGAAGTTCGCATCACATGAATGCCTAATTCAAACAACTTTAAGACCTTTTGCCTCTTTTTTAAAAGCAAAAAGGTAATTTTTTCAAATAGACATGAATGTAAAGCAATCAGATCTCTTTTAGGTTTTTGTTTTTACCAGTTTGCCTAGAGCAGGACTCTTTTGTGGTCGGGGGATTGAAAGATCTGGGTAGCACCTACTTGTGTGGAAAGTTTCGAGTCCGTTTGACAATCCTAACCCCTTGATCCATGACCTTCAAGTTTAACTGTTTTAGAAGGCATATTTTTTTTTTTGGATTTCAATCCAATGGTGAGTCCCATTTGGATCAGTGTAAAAAACATGTGTTTTTTTTTTTTTTTTTTTTTGGGGGGGGGGGGGGGGGGGGGGGAGTTGAGGGTTGATAGGGAGCCCAGGTGGGCCCCACCGGTTCTCTCACATGATGCGAGACATCTGCACCAAAGCATGTGTGACCCATATGACTTCTACAAGATGACAAGTTTGTATGTATTACTTTTTCAATATGACAAGTTAGCTCATACTTTTACAATATGACAACTTTGCTCATTTAACTTTTACAACTTGACAAGTTTGCTTTTTCTGTTGATATATTTGTAAAAGGGTCTAATTGAAGCAACTCTATTTGAAACATATCTGATTGAATCAACCATATATCAAACAGATCGGACTTGCCACACAGACCCTTTAATGTTGATATGGAAGTGTTCTATATTTTTATTTAATCTTTAACAATTAAAATATTGTTTCATTTACTAGGTATAGACTACAGATTTCTCTTCTGGTTTTTCATGGAACTGTTTTCTATTTTGGATGCTGATTCTTGTAGGATTGGAAACTTTTGTCGGTAACTCATTGGATTAGGAGACTCAAGAATTTCCTTTGAGGAAAATAACCGTAAAATATGCTAACATATTCCTTTTTGTCCACTGGACGGTCAGCTTTAGGAATGGCTGATTATTTGGGGGCCACAAATTTGAAGAATGAATATGTACATTTGATCCAAATTTTGAGCCAGGTGATGGCCATCAATCAGAATTGGATGATTTTATGCTAAAATTTATGGACATTTTTTTAAAAAAAAATGAATGTTCAGCATTCTTTTGTTTTAAGTATCTTTGATGTCCAACAATGTGAAGGTTGGCAACACCATTCCATGTGATTTTAGGGTTATGCGTAGTGCACAATGGGGCTGCAAATTGAACTGTGGTTAAATACATTTATACCTCATATACATTGGAAGTTGACAAGCATATGATGATCAGGATGTTTCGAAACACAAACCATGATACATATATGCCATATGTACAGTGTCTGTAGGTTTCTTCTTCCCTCCTAACATAATGCTTATTCTTTTTCCTAAGGAAATATGCATGTATTTCATTTTCTAGGTTAAAGAGGACGGTGGAGTGTCATTGCGGCACACACTAACTGGGCATCAGAAACCTGTCTCGACTGTTGCTTGGAGTCCCGATGATCATCAGATCCTCACATGCGGAATCGAGGAGTCCGTTAGACGTTGGGATGTTAGCTCAGGATCTTGCCTACATGTTTACGAGAAAGTGGGTCTTGGCCTGATTTCATGTGGCTGGTTCCCTGATGGAAAACGGGTATTTTCTGGTGTTACTGACAGGAGTATCTGTGTGTGGGACTTGGATGGTAAACAGATGGAATGTTGGAAAGGGCATCGTACAGTCAATATTTCAGACATGGCCGTTACAACTGATGGGAGGCAGATCATAAGCATGTGTAGGGAAGCAACAATTTTGTTGCTTGATAGGGAAGCCATGATGGAAAGAACAGTACAGGAAGATCAAACAATCACTTCGTTTTCATTATCAAGAGATAATAAGTTTTTGCTGGTGAATCTTATAAACCAGGAGATTCATTTGTGGAGTATTGTGGGTGATCTGAAACTCATTGCGAAGTTCAAAGGTCACAAGCGCAGTCGTTTTGTGATACGGTCATGTTTCGGTGGTTATGAGCAGGCTTTCATTGCCAGTGGAAGTGAGGATTCACAGGTATATAACTCTGTTTTTCTTCATTCATCGGTAGGAGGTATATTAAGAAAACAAATTGTTCAATCCAAATGAGGGACAGTTTGTTCACTTCTTCATTTTGTATGATTGGGGCCTAGGGTACACTGATCAAAACCATTGGCATGAACCCACTGTGGATCGTCCATGCACAAAACCTGACTCTTCTATATCATTAACATTGCAAATAGACGGTTAAAGACTACATATCTAGGGGGTGTTTGGGTACATGAAGAACAGAATATCTACAGATTTTATTTTTTATTTTATTATTTTTTATGGTTTCCACAGATTTTCATATCGATGGATAGAATATATTAACGACAATTTGTAATGCTCTGCCACACTGTACTCTTCATGTATTGGCCAAACAAAATAAATCCTTGTGGGAAAATTATAATCTAATTTACCCATATGTTGAGTTTTTTTAACAATATGTTGTATCCAAACAACTCCTAAAAGATCTTCCAGCGTGAGATTTTCTTTGAATGGTCACCCATGGTGGGGAATCACCAGTCATCAAGTCAATGGATTGGATCATTTAACCATGGGACTCACTTATACAAACTTAACATGGAAGCAAGTTATGCATATTCTTCACTGTATATTTCCACATTTGTTGACAATGCATTTGGTTTATGGGAGCAAGTTGTGCATATTCTCAGGTCATCACTGTATATTTCCACATTTGTTGACACTGCATTTAATTTTACAGCTCTTAACTTGCCTAAATATCAACAATACACTCTTATTGCATAAATCCAGAAGATAAGCTCCACAAATTGCTTTTGCTGCAGTTAGCAACTTGCCAGTTTGGTTGCCGATAATGTTTTATCCTGGTTTTCATATTTTTCTAGTCATAGATATCAAAACAGCAAGGACCCAAATGCTGCTTCTGCTATTTCTTTTAGGCTATTTACCAGCCATGTTGCTCATCTGTATTATAACTATAGATCACCAACTAACATTGTAAAGTGATTCATTTCTAACATCTGTTCTTTTTTTAGAATTTTTTTTAACATCTATTTAGCATAAACCACGTGCTTTTCTCAGCCCTATCAAGTTCATTCATATATGAACCATGGTTCAAGATCAATACAGCATTTCCATTGATCTGATCGTTCCATCTTAGATGGACCATGCCCGAAAAATAAATCAGATCATGATATCCTAGGCATCTTAATCTGGGCATTCCCTCCAAAAATAGACTGTCACTGTGTTCCTTTTAACCCAAAATTTCCAGGTCTGATTGATGTTTCAGATTGCTCCAATAAAAAAATTGTGGGGCCATGCAGATTCATCAGATCAATGGTCTGGTTCACTGAACCATGAACACCACTTATATACTCATGGCCCCGGTGTACTTAACATATCGGGTAAGGTTCATGACAGGATACAGTGATACACACCTCATTTTCCAAGGTAGCAACATATCTTTGTATTCAAATTTCAAATCCCTTTATTCCTAAAATTTACAATTTTAGTGAGCTTCATGGGGCTGTGTTATACTAGATAATCTTCACACTTATATGTGACATTTCCATCATTGTATGCTTCCCATTGCTTTTGTATTTGTTCACTCATTCGAATGGGGATCTTGTATGTGCAGGTTTATATTTGGCATAGAGGTACAGGGGAGCTCGTAGAAGTGTTGCCTGGGCATTCAGGTACTGTTAACTGTGTCAGCTGGAACCCAGCAAATCCATACATGCTGGCTTCTGCCAGTGATGATCGTACAATTCGCATATGGGGATTAAATAGGCCAAGCCTGAAGCACAAGGACACTCACTGCAATGGTGTCGTCAGTCATTGCAATGGAGGTATCAAATGACTTAAAGGAGTGGGGTATTGAGATTATTATTTCCTTTCCCAATCCTCAATTACCTGTGTAAATTCTTTCTTTGTTTCTTGCTGTTTGTTGCAAACGTGTAAATTTAGTTAATTATTTTATGTCTACTGATATTGTCCATCTAGACCATTTTTTAGTTTCTCAATTAATTTTATAATTGAATTCAAACTTGGTTGTTCTTTTCTTGTACTTACTAATTCATTCTTGTTACCTTGTGTGTGCGCGCACTGTGCACTAGATATGCATTTGGGCCAATGTGTTGGCTTGATATTTATGCACTTGTGTGCTATGATGCACGGATACTTCAAAATGGGCAATGTATCGTGTCGTATTGTATCCAATACTTCACTTTTTATGTGTAAAATTCGTGTCCTCGCCGTGTCTATGGCGTGTCCTTGCCATATCGATGACGTATCTGTGCATCATAGCTTGTATGTCTCTGTGTGTGCCTGTGTGTATGTTCTGCCTTTGATGCTCTTTAGAGTGCTATTAATTTGATGTAATTCCTGTTTAACCAAAACTTTAAGACTCTTGGAGTAATATCGGTAAAGCAAGCTGTAAATCCTAAAGCTAAAATTTCTATAATATTGATGTCAATGCACTTTAGGTTGCTTTTAGTATGATGTGTTTATGCAGAAACAAGTTTAACCAAAGACTTCTTTTGAAATATGGGTAAAGCAGGCTGATAAATCAAAGGCTAAAATTTGAAAACTATTCCTTCCTCTTAATGCACTTTAGTCTGCTTTTAATTTGATGTAATCCAAGTTTTTAACTATTCCTTCCTCTTAATGCACTTTAGGCTACTTTTAATTTGATGTAGTCCAAGTTTTTTTTAATCAGTATTGAATTCCTAGAAATTCTATTTCTAACCAATGCCTTCCTATATAACTGCAGTAAAATTGAATGATTACAGGTGAGGATCAACAAAGGGCATCACATAGTTTCCCTTTGATAGGAAATGATCACCCAGCCGTCATGCTAGTAAATCAATTCATAGTAAACTGAGGCTTATTTCCTAACTCCATCTCTTCTTCACTACTACTTCTGTGCAACCTATCTTATTATGAATTTCTCGGAATTCAATACAAAGCAGGCAAACAGGCCTTAAATGAAAAAATATTTAATATTGAACTATTTAGAAAAAATCATCTCACCCACTTATATTATGGTTTCTAATTCGGAAGCCTAAATATCTTTATAGCCTATCAACATACAGAATACAAGTTGTCCAAATAACCATACATGTATAGACCAGTTTCAATCCTTTGTTTCCTAACGTTTTGGGGGAAATTTTTTTAAGGGATTATATCTAAAGTTTCATGCTCAATTAAATACTAGAAAGAAAGTTTCATAGGGCATATAATAAAATGAATGTTTTAATTTTAGCAATAAATAAATAAATGTTTTAAAATGGGTCGTCTCTGCTTATGTGGAGTGCCCAAAGCATTGGTGAGCCTGATACCCCTAAACCTTGTGGCTGTAGGTCTCACTCGTAAATCTTGAAATTATTATGTATACCATCCGAGAGGTGGGACTTCACTAGGTATGGAATTTCATCGTCGATGAGCCCTATCTGCTATATCCTACTTTTGCAAGGAATGGTGATGCATACATATCGGGATTTACTTTGACTGCATATTGACATGGAGAAAGATCTGTTACAACTTGTAACTATAATCATCATCTTCATTAAAGTCCTTAGCCCACCCATATGCAATCTTAAAATTATTAAAGTAACCCCTCTGAGAGGTGGGACTTCACTAGGTTGGCAATTGCATCATTGATGAGCCATATCTGCTATATCCTACTTTTGTAAGGAATGGTGATGCATACTAATGCAGGCCAGATCCATTATCAGCCAGGGCCCAAGACCATAAAAAAAAGATCTTCAAATCATACAGGAGTCTTTATTTTAGTAGTAGCTGAGTTTTAGGGATAGTTATGAGATTATTTAGAAAGTTAATCTTATTTGATTTAGAATTCATTTTAATTAGAGCTGTTTCCAAGAATAGGTTAGAGTATGAATCTCTATAGAGGATTGTAATTCCTCTTTAGGGACAAGTTCAATGATCAATAAAATTTCTTTGTTGAAAATTTTCTCTCAATTATTTGTCTGTGGTGTGACTTGTGAGAGCAAGACATTTTGGATCCTAGGGATCCCTATTCCTAAGCCTTTGGCTTGGAGATTAGCCTGTTGGCTATTCTCACTTTCCCAAGCTGCGTCACATAAATATCAGAATTGACATGGATTGCATATTGACATGGAGAAAGATCTGTTACAACTTGTAACTGTAATTGTCATTATCATTAAAATCCTTAGCCCACCCATATGGTCAATTATGTGGGTTCTACTTTTTCCACTTATTCGTATTTTAGGTTGTTTTCTCTTCCATTATTCTATATACAATGTGCTTGTTTATTCTTCTTAGCTTATCTATTCTAGTCTCCTGTACTTGCTACATTTAGTCTGTAGAGGTCTATTTGTAGGCATCTCAAGGAGCACTTCTTGATTTTTCTTCAGTTGATGCAACCTATAAATTTTTTGGTTGCATCATCTCTAACACTATCCTTGTTCGTTAGCTTTTTATTTATTTTTATTTTTGCTGATGAGGGTATCACGGTGGTATTTTACAAGGAAGAAACCCGCACCACATGCTCACAAGGTAAATCTGGGGTGTGTTGAACACATGACATGGGGAGCAAACCCACACCTTATGCCAATGAACCAACACCCAGGTGGGTGTGTGCTAGCATATTTCTCTGACCACATGCATTTCAGTTACATGCTGTCTTAGTCATTTCTTCATTTCTAAATGTTCAGCTCTACATAATAAGCACATCTAATTGCCCTCTTGTGATAATGTTTAATAGAAATGAGTCAAATGACACGATGAACCATAAGACACTGACGTAGTTAGATCCTAACTATTATTTTCAATGACTTCAATTATAATCAATCCAAATATTTCCCAACAACATTCGAGGTTGGGTTTGTACTTTGTAGCTAAATTGGTAGATTCACTAGCAGTCTATAACTGCCAGGTTCGGTGGCAAATAGATCCCTCAGTGGGTCAGATTAAACTGGTGACCTGCTCCTATTCGGGGTGGGTTTCGTAGTGGTTTTGTGGAGTTTGGGGGCGGGTATGTGCATATATTTGGCCCGCCCTGCATTGTGAGTAGCAGGAAATTGGTTCCTCCTTGAATAATGCTGTAAATCTAAACATACAATACTATTTATTCATAGGTTAATGTTAGATGACATACACTTATAATTTATTATAGGTTGGCCATGCATGTGGATCCCATCAGAAGCAATCGAGTCCCTGGCTAGGGTGTAAGAAGAAATATCTAACAAATTCCCCAAGACAACGTAAAAAATTTACACTATAGTAAATAGTTTTTAAAGCATCAATTATTCAATAGACAAAGTACAAACATCACCTGAACAAGTCAGAAAACATCACTGGTAGATAGTACAAAGAGCAACAGGCTCTCCATGGAAAAGAAGGGGGAAAAATAACAATAATGGACCACAAGTTCCATGACCTATCATACAGCTGCTCTCAAGTGTTCATGGCTCTCAAAAGAAACCAGACTGTACATGAAAACCTCAATAAATGAAAGGGATGCTATTCTATGACTTAGCACAACTAGAGGTAAGGTGGTATGGCACATGAAAATTATGGGCTAGTGGTTGAAGGAGGTGGAGAAAAGGGAGGGATTGTTGGAATGGAAGGAATTGTTGGGATGGAGGGAATTGAAGGGATTGTTGGGATAGAAGGCTGTGGTGGCAGAGTGACCTTAGGAAGTGCAGGGATGGTGGGCATGGCAGGTAAAGGTGGCAATGCGGGCTTAGGCAAAGTAGGGATGGTTGGCATGCTAGGCAGTGGTGGCAATGTGGGCTTAGGCAAAGTTGGTATCGCAGGCATAGGTGGCAATGTGAGCTTGGGTAACGTTGGGATGGTTGGTATTGTTGGCACCGGAGGTGGAGCCGCAGGCTCGGTGTCCAGCAAATGGCGAGCTGCCAAGCATGGTTGGCTGCCCGAACACATCACAATGAGCACGGATAAGAAGAAAAAAGAGGTTGAGGCCATGGTAGTATGTATGGGAAGATGGACTTGGGTACGGAAGATATGAGTAAAAGGGATACTGCTGAATGAATGATGAGCAGAAGCTGGGATGGGGCTTTTATAGGTGGTGTTGTGAGGAGTTTGGACAGAAATTTTAGAGATGGTTAACATACCTGGGTTTAGTTGTTGTGTGTTGGGAAGGTGTTGAATATTGTTGTGGGGTTAGTTCACCTTCCTAGCTTTGGTCAATACAAATGTCAAACAAAAGAATTAAAGATTATGAGAGAACCAAATGCAGAAGTAATTTATACAAGTTATTGAATATGTATGTCTATTGTTTCTACATATGATCTGTTTACTTGACTTAAATGTTTTGTTGAGTTATCATCGCACATTTCCTAATACATTGTTTGCAAATTAAGGCGTTACTTCTTATGGATGTTTGCTAATTCTGCGAGCCACTGAATGATGCAACCGGGCCTGTGGGCAGGTCCGGGTCGGACATGGGAGAACTGACAATTTAACATGCTTGACCCAAGGCTTGAGGAAACTTGGATCTGACCCATTGAAAGTCCTATATTTATGCAACAGGTATGTCCAACAATGTCACCTGGGCCGAAGGTTACCTCCATTTTTTTTGGTGGGCCGCATGTGTTCAATCCGACTTGCGCCTTGGCATAAGTAACCCAACAGTGTGGAAATAGGTTAAGCAGTGGGGCCTGTGCCATTTTTTATTGGTGTAAACAAAAAGTGTGGTTCCTCTTTTATTCAGGTTGCCTACCTGATGACCAATCAAAATAAAGTGACTATTTATCCATGGTCAAGCCATGTAGGAGTACATATATTTATTTTTTATACATATCAAACCAAACCTAGAATGATATGACGAAGTTCAAGATTTTTTTTTAAATTTCACGACACAAAATCCCATGCCTCTATGAAGGCCACTTTGCAATGACCCCCAAAAAAAAAAAAATTTGTCTTTATTAAATTAATTAATTCAATGGCAATTGAATTAATTTTGATGAGACTCAGGCTGTTTGGAAACTCTAATCTAAATCAATAAGAACTAATTAGATATAAAGGTTTAAAATTAAAGATCTAACTTTAAGTTTTAATTTACAATTAGTCTGTTAATAATATCATAAAAAACTCTTATTTCACAAGGTAATTGGGGCCAATCTTTTAAAAATTATAATGTAGAACTAATCATTTGAAAATTTAATGAGGTTATTTTCGTAAAAAATACTTTAAAATTTTGCATTGTACACCTCCATCCACTTTAACTAACAAAACTCTAAAAAAAAGTAGTTCCCCTTAGGTATCTCTATTTTTAACTTTTATTTGTCTAAACTAAGCAGATACAGGTTTGGAAAATAAGAGCGTTTGGTACACAATTCTATCCTCTATCTGCTTCAGAGAAATAGAGGCAAATCCTAAAATGAAAGACCCAGTTCTGGGCTTATGAAAATAAGAGCTTAGCCTCTCTTAACAAGGCAGCTTGTTATTATTATTATTATTTATTTGGAGATAAAAGCTCTAATTTGTAAATAAGCTCAAAAAATAGAAAATATAATTGGAGGTTTATCAAATGCTCTAAACTATTACATAAGAGCTTAGTTTTATAGTTACCAAATGCCCCTGGCGACTACAATCAAGTGACCAATTTTTTAATTTGAAAAAAGAGGATTTTACCAAAAAAAAAAATTTACTTTAGCTGGCCATTGCACCAAAAAGGCCACTTTAGCCAAACCCACACCAAACAAGTCCCGCCAAAAACCCTTCTTTTTTTTTTTTTATCATTTTTTTCGAGGGTTGACATTGGCCCTCATTTTCTGTGTTGAGGGTCGACGTTGACCCTGGCTATAATGCACTAGGGTCGATGCCGATCCTGGCATTCATATTCTGCTAAGACAGAATGTCAATATCTGTGTCACTATTGACTCACTGCCAAGAAGATTAAGAGGTATTTCGATTCTAAAATTAAGAATTGGGATTTGATTGAGATACCCCATTCATTCATACAAGAACAGTTTCGTGACATTTAATTTGCTATTTTGCTGTCAAGGGTCAGAAGGATCCAAAGTGGAAGACAAATCTTAACGAGTGGTGCTCGAATTGTCACCACAACTTGAGCCCAAGAATTCGACCTATGGCAAAAACATAACTCCTCTAATCCAAGCATTTCCAAAAAGTTTCTACAGCTCGAGCACTTTTGACCCCAGTTAACAAAGTTCTCATTATTGTGTTGTTACTATACAAGAGCTTTAACGCATATAGGAAGAAATCATAAAGAGTTATCTTTCATCGATTTTCCTACAATCAAAGATCACAACTCCAGTTGATACAGTATCTCAACTTTCATGCCACTCATGTAAGAACATACTAAAAGACATGAAATTAACACATAGGGACACACTTTTAAAATCAAAACAATAAATTTGCACCATGGCTGAAGTTAAGAACTTGTACATACCAATTAAAACATGCACAAGTATCCAAATAGCTCTCACTGCGGGAATTACTAATGTTTTGTTTGAAAACTCAAGGTTTCACCATAGATCAGACTGCCGAGATCAACATCCTTTAGTTGCCTTTGTCACTGTACATTGGAAGAGAGGATAACAGTCTAATGTGTCACTTCTAGACTAATTTTGTTGTCAGCAGACTCTACGCTTTTCATGCGCTTGCACCGGCACAAGTACTGAGGAATTGGCCCTTCATCTGCAACCACCCATGAATGCACAACAACGTCTTCCAAGACAATCCAGTATTCTCGGTCTCAAGGTAACATAAATATTTCGAGAAACTAGAAAGGGGTAGGGTCAAAGTACTTCCAACAAGTGCTTCAGGTGTGGATTGATGTCCTTGGGGATGGGTAATGGATTATTAACAATCTGGACATAGGTGCAATTTTCATATAAAAATATTTTGTACCAAAAATTATATAAAGAAATAAAAAACGGATGGTGCTCTTGCAAAAGAAGTGGCACCTTGTCGTAAGTATCCTTTAGTGGCATGCTAGCTTAAATGGGTTAAGACCCACGACAATAGCAAATTAAATGTCCCGACACTGTTTTTGTATGAATGAATGGGGTACTTTAATCAAACCCCAATTCTTAATTTAAGATTCGAAGTGCCTCTAAATCTTCTTGACACTATTAGGGTCGATAGTGATGCAGGCTTTGACATTGACATTCTGCCTTGGCAGAATGAGAATGCTAGGGTCGACGTCGACCTTGGTGCATTATAGCCAGGTTCGATCTCGACCCTCAATACAGAAAATGAGGGTCGACGTCGACCCTCGAAAAAAAGAGTAAAAAAAAAAAGGATTTTTGGGCGGGAAGGCTGATTTGGTGTGGGTTTCGCTAAAGTGACATTTTTTTTTGTGCAATGGCCACCTAATTTTTTTTTTTTTTTGGTAAAATCCTCTTGAAAAAATCTATTTATTTTTTTAATAAGCACATGGAATGGGGCTCCCTTAGCTGTGGAAATCTTGAGCTACCGGGCTAAGTGGCGATGATGGAAATAGAATGGGGCATAGCCAACGACAAATCACTCTCGATTCGTTCAACAATGGCACCCACTTAGATTTCCATCTTTGAGAGTTTATTGTTATTTCTATCATCTAGAGAGCAATTTTTGCCATTGATTGGCTCAGGGCACATTGTGATTGTCATTTAGGTGGGATCAATGTTGTCCTCAATCATTAAAGAGTCCCACTAGGTCGTCAAAATTTGGTGGAACTGTTGTGATCTTATCACTTAAGTGGGAATCATCGTTATTATTACTATCTTTATTTCAGAGTCTAACCAGCATAATAACCATATAGTTTTGAGGAAATTACCCACCAGACCCTCATAGGGCCCTATACATCACTGGAGGTGCCACGTTTATAATGGACACTGATAAGGGCCATACGGTGCGTTTTCGTATATTTTTTTTGTCGTTTAGTAGTATTGTCGATATCGACCAATAACTCTAATATCTTTCTTCTTCGCTAGGGTTTCTTCTCCAATTTCCCCTCTCTCTGCTCCGCTAGGGTTAGGGTTTCTGCACTTTTCCCTCTCTCTAATCTCTCTCATCCTCTATAGGGTTTAGGGTTTCTGCAGTCCTTTCTCCATCACTAGGGTTAGGGTTTCTGCAATCTCTTCTTCAGTTCTAATCTGATCTAATCGAATCCATGGATGATCCTTCGTCGAAGAAGCTCAAGGTGGACGATAACGGGGCCGATTTCGCACCATCAATACAACTGACCCCAAAAGAAGCCCGCAAAATCATCGAGCCCTTGTTGACTGAGCAGCTCCTCGACATCCTCCAGTCCGCCACCCTCCGCCACCCCGACGTCCTCGACGCCGTCCGCTTCGTCGCCGACCGCGACCCTGCCCAGCGCAAGCTCTTCATTCGCAGCCTCGGCTGGGAGACCACCACCGACGTCCTCCGCTCCCACTTCTCCTTCTTTGGCGAGATTGACGAGGCCACTGTCATCCTCGACAGGGCCACCGGCAAGAGCAAGGGCTTCGGCTTTATCACCTTTAAGCACATCGACGGCGTCCTCCTCGCCCTCAAGGAGCCCAGCAAGAAGATTGACGACCGGATGACCGTCGCCCAGCTTGCTGCAGTCGGCTCCACCGCCAATGCCCCTGCTGCTGTCGACCTCTCTCAGAGGAAGCTCTTCGTCGGGAAGTCGAGAGGTTCTGCGCTATTTATTTACAGGACGGTGGAGGCGGCGAGGGCGGCTTTGGTCGAGCCAATAAAAAATGTGGACGGGCATCAGCTGGTATGCAAGATAGCAATTGATGGGAAGAAAGGGTAGCTGGGTGGAGGAATTCAGGAGCTGTCGGGTGCCCCGGCCAATCAAGAATATGGCGCGCCGGGCGGGCTCTCTTCATATGGGGGATTGGGTGGTTTCTATGGCGGTAACCAAGTGTTGGGGCTTAGCCATTACAATCTGAACACACCTTTGCAATCTTCGATTGGTAGGCAGGGGCTGTCATCTGTTGGGAACCAGGCACCATCATCATTAGGAGGTGGCAATGCTAGTGGTTTTGGTGCCAGTTTGGGCGGCAGTGCTGTGCTGGTGGGTATGGTCCTGGTTTGGGTGGTGGTGCGGGGTTGGGTGGTGGTTCCAATGGTTCTTTGCAGTATGGTGCGCCTAGTCCTACTGGGTACAATGGGAGCTCCTTCTGGAGGGATACACCAGGGTGGAATGGAATTGTTACTTTGTTAGCCGTTGTTGGTTGAATTGAATGATGATATTTGGGATTGCAGGGTTGAGGGTTGGACTGGAAATTACTTATAGAAGTAAGAGAATTTTTTCCACTGCACTTGTGGACATGTATGCGAAATGCGGCTTGATTGGGATTGCTGGTGTTAGTATTATGGGTGCTTTACATGCATGTGCTAATTTGGGTGATCTTGAACAAGGGAGACAAATACATGAGCTATTGCTGTGAATCAGACTTGGTTCTGATGTTTCTGTTATGAATTCTTTGATTGCTATGTATTCCAATGAGACAAAATGGGCGTCCAAATGATGCGTTGAGTCTCTTTTGCAAGATGCAACGATTAAATGTGAAACCAGACTCTTTTACCTTGGTGAGTGTTATTCCTGCACTTGCAGACATATCGGTTTTGCGCCAAGGGAAATGGATCCATGCCTTGACAACAATATTTTGTGACGACTGCACTTGTAGACATGTATGCAAAGTGTGGAGGTGTTCATATTGCACGGAAACTTTTTGACATGATGGATGAGAAGCATGTGACTACATGGAACACAATGATAGATGGGTATGGAAGTCATGGGTTTGGGGAAGAGGCAGTCAAGCTGTTTGAGGAGATGAGAAGAAGCCCTATCAAACCAAATGATGTAACTTTCTTATGTGTTCTTTCAGCCTGTAACCATCCAGATAGTAGACAGGATGTAAACCTTTTGGCTGTTGAATTGGGTACATATTGTGTACATTTTTTTGGTTTAATGGATTTTTATTTTTAAAACAGAATGGATTCCTTTGTAGAGTTACAAATGGGTGTTATTGAGCAGGTTAATTTACAGGTTTTGTATCCCCGAACGGAGCACTGATATCTGCCATCATCCTTTTTTTTTTTCCATTTGTTTTAAAGTGGCCGATACTGACAATAACTATATTTTTTGTATTTCAGTTATGTTGTCGATATTGACAATAAAAGTGGTCGATACTGACAATGACTGTATTTTTTGTATTTCAGTTATGTTGTCGATATCGACAATAAAAGTGGTCGATACTGACAATGACTGTATTTTTTATGTTTCAGTTATGTTGTCGATATCGACAATAAAAGTGGTCGATATCGACTATTTTGCGTGAACCCAAATAAAAATTGGGTTTTTCAGGATGCAGAATGATCGATATCGACCATAGTCGATATCGACCATTCACTAAACGACAAAAAAAAAAGGGACCTTGAGGACCCCTCTCGTATCCAACGTGAAAAGGGGTCCTCGTAGCACGTATAGGGCTTTACTGGGCTCTACCAGGTAAATTCCTCTATAGTTTTAAAACTCAGCTGAACCGAGTCATATTGCCTCTATACCTTTAAGGGCTTGTTTGCCCACTCCACTAGTAAGGTGGAGTGAAGTAAAGCCTCTTTTCACCCGACAAGAAAAGACTAGGGGTCATATCAAGAGTACAAAATTTCAAAATCCCCCCGCTTAATTTAAAAATAAAAAGGCTAAAAAACAGAATTCTTAGGTCACTAAAAGACAAAAATCCCTCTACTTTTTACCAGAAAAGTCAAAATGATTCAAAAACAAAATTTCATCATGCTATGATTAGACCTCTTGATATTTTATTCTCTCTTCAATATTCACTTCACTTCATTTCACCCTACAAATATTTTTACCAAAATAGATTCATGTCGGGCTATTATCTCCCACTAAATGTACTATAGTAATTACGGAAGACAATGGTTTGGGTTTAAATGGGACCTGACACCCCCACTCCTATTAGGGGAGGGTTTGGGGTTTATTGATGTAACCCGCCCGCCTCGTATAATATATATATATTCTCATATTATATATACACACACATGTACCTATATATGGGAAATATTCAAGTTGAGAACTTCTCACCTATTATATGAGAACTTTTTTGTGGGGCCCAACTAGCAACCCATCCAAACCTAGCAACCAATAGGGAACCCCCTGATAGTCACTAATCCCAAGGATTGACACACATTCGAATGGACTGAACCGTTGGATCGATGGTTGAATATTTTTTTGCATATGAAGCCATTAAACTTGTGGGTCACGGATGAAGGGGTTAAGGGCACGGGTTTGGGGTCAAACTTGATATTTGGGGGGGGGGGGGGGGGGGGGGGGGGGGTCTCACATAGATCTTTCCATCCCCCTGGTCCTATCCCCAAATGGGGCCCTATAAAAAGTTCTCATATAATATGTGAGAACTAGTTCTCACCTGAATATTACCCTAGATATATTACTAAAAGTAAAACTAAATTCATATGGTTATAAGGGGTGTTGAGGCATTAACTTAAAGTATTTTTGAAAATAAGATTGTGTGTTTTGATTTCTACCATACTATTTCCATGCATTTATATATTTAAAAAATTCTTAAGCTTTAATTTGACCTAACCCATGTCCAAATGGGGCGGGTTTGGTATCACATGCCACTTAAACCCAATCCCGCCCCGTTACTTTCCCTATAGTAATTGTAATTTTACAAGCTTTAAAGAAAAATAAATTCAAGCTTTTTTAACTTATGCATATAAGGATAAAGAGATAGGTACGATTGTCATTTTCTCTAAAAACTTATGGTGGCTGAAGACTACTAATTTTGGGACATGAAAAATAAAATGAAAAGGCAAGTGGGTATATACAAATATTGAAGCCACAGGGGCTTATTTACAAATCCTACAAACCTTAGAGCGGTATATATAAAAACCTCTTCCATAAATAGTGAAGAGAGACTTAAAAAAAATAAAAATAGTAATAATAAGTAGTGAAAAGGAAAAGGATGCCCCACTGTATTCGAGGATGACAATGGGCTTAGATATGACCTGGCACAGGCCTTTATTGAAATATCTTCTTGATGCCTCATGACACTAGTCGGACAGGTTGGGGGTAGTCGTGGGGTTCACCCTACACAAGAGAAATTACATAAAAATGTGCTATAAATAATCAGATTTATGCATGATTAATCCGATATATGTTTAATGTAATAGAATTATAAAATCTCCGTGTACAGCAAATGATATGCATATGAGATGCTGATAAAAATCCGGACTAATGAAGGGTAAATATGCAATATTTAACACTTATCACACCCCCAAACCTACATTTTGCTAGTCCCGAGAAAAAACTATGAAGAAAAAACTAAAACTATATGCAAGAAACACGATAAAAATCCTAACTCACTTTCGCAGGAATTGCGGTTGCACTTAGCTCGTGTAACAAGCCGTTAAACCCCTAGGTTTGCCCTAGTGGACGAGTTTTGTCTCGTGAGGTTTTCATTGAATAAACCCCACAAAATTCTTTTTATTTTGGAAAGAAAATATTTTTGATGTTCAACAGTCTTTAGCAAGCTAATAAGAAAGAGTACTGAGTTAGGAATACTAGCCAACTCCTGAAGATATGCCAGTCAATACCTTAGTCCCACTGTGTATGTGTGTGTATTAGCCAATAATCATGCAAACTTCAAGTCGAAGCTCACACAACCTTAATCCCCTTTGGAATATATTTCACCTTGACTACAGCCTTACAGGTCATACTCTCAACAATGGAAGCACACATATTTTACTGACTAACTCTCAGTATGTGAGTATGAACAAGGCTAAGAACTCACATAATTGATGAAGAACAGAGCTTATGTATAGAAGGATTGTTCTAAAAAAATAAGATACAACCATAGGAAGGCGAAAATGCTCACTTCAACTTTCACTCATTCAGCACCTAACCTTTCCTAGGATCCAATAGGTCTTTCATAGGTTGCAATGGGGTTAGAGTTAATAGGTAGGATAAGGGTTAATGTGGCTAAGTATTCTTGAGAAGGTAAGGGTCTTTGAGTCTCATAGGAAGGTCTTCCACGGTCTTCACTTCTTCCTTTTGCTTTGTGTTCTTTATTCCACTCTATCTCTTTTTGGTGCTTGCTTTTATTTAGTTTCCCATATCTTTTTTATTTTTCTTTTGTTTTCCTTTGGTTCTCATTTCTTTTTTTTTTCAACCCTCAAATTCCTTTATTCCTTTGTCATCCCTTTGTATAGAAACATTTATCTTTTGGTAGTCCATGTGAAGTCTTCATTGCTAATGCTCAAATCCTTTATTTCTTCATGTATCTCTACCCTTCTAAAAATAATAGGTCAAAAGGATTATATATATGTGGGTGGTGAAGCTTGGGACAATGAAGGAAGGTTTCTTATAAAATAGGCTCAAGAGGGCTGCTAAGGGTATAAAATGTAATAGGTGATTTCAAAATTTGGCCATTGATTTTTTTTTAGATGCCTATCATCTTCCCTTAAGTTCTGAAAAATGCATCATAAGATACAAGTCAAGATGTCTTCGCTTTTGATGTACCTCTATGGTTAGAACAAGGAATTGCACTTATGAGATCAGAAGTGCTGGACTAAGAAGCTCTAGGAGTAGCTCTTCATTCTACTCAAGAATAGCGCAGAAGAGTCCTCACCCAAACAGATATAGATAGGCTCAATCGCTCAATGGGTTTTAGTCTCCACTAATGATTCTTCCAGGTCTTTCAGAAGTGCTTTGCTCTTCTCTTGGACTACACTCATGTGGCTAAATGTGTAAAAAATTTCTAGGACTTGTACAAACGACAACTCTTCAAGCAAAATCCAAGGACACTTTTTGAAATCTTTTTAAGATTTTTAGTGATTTTGGAAATTCTTCAAATTTTTAGGGTTTTTGGTATAAATGGAAAACAAAATAACTTATGTGCATGCAAAATGCAATGCATGAAATGCAGTGCCTCACCCCCAAACCTATCCTAAACATTGTCCTCAATGTTTATGCATAACAGAAATAAAATAGAACAAGGAAGATAAATTGAAATTTCTCACCATGGGGTGCCGACACACGGGTATATTGGGTTGCCTCCCAACAAGCGCTAAGTTTAACATCTTAAGCTAGACGCAATTAACAATGTATGAGGCCAATCTATCATGGGTCCACATGAAGGACCTTCTCAGCAACATTCTCAGGATCCACAAACTTAAGATACTCTTTTAATATGTGCCCATTAACTTGAAATGTGCTACCGTCTCTAGGATTCAAAAGTTCAACTGCAACGTGGGAATGGACTGAAGGTTCACAAGATGGTTTGGCACCTTTTTCCAGATGAATCTGGTGCATAACTATATAGAGATTGATTCCTTTAATATCCAAGATGGTCCAACCTAAGGCACTCTGATGGTCTTTTAGCACATCCAGTATTTTCTTTTCATGCTCTTCCTCAAGGTCTGAGACAATAATTACTGGGTTGCTAGCAGAGGGCCCCAGGTAGGCATACTTTAAATTCTCGGGTAACGGTTTCAGTTCTAACTTGGGTGGCTTAACAATAACTGATTCTTATTCGACCATAGATTCAGAGGTGGGTGTAAAGATAGACTCAATTTTCCGCTTCCATTGGCCAACATCCATCAGCTAGGCCGAATCCAATAATGCATTAACTTTGCATTTGGACCCGTCGATGTCTATGTCAGCATTGAAGTGAGCCAGACATTCCTCCAGCGGATCTGTGTAACATGATGATTGAACTGTTTGATCAACGAATGTGACAATCATGTTCACTTTTTCATCATCATCTAGGTCTTATGTTTGGAGGCCATTACGAAAAATTCAACTCCAACTTCATATTCTCGAAACTAAGTGTCACAACCCCATTCCTGCATCGAATCACTGCATCTGATGCAAGGAATGGTCGACCAAGAATGATAGGAATATGTCGGTCGGGGGCTGCTACTGGTTCGGTATCTAAAACCACAAAATCAACTGAAAAATAAAAATCCTTAACTTTCACGATCACATCTTCAACCACACCTTTTGGATACTTGACTGACCTATCAGCAAGACAGAGGGTAATATCAGTCTTCTTCAGTCCTCCCAGGCCCAACTGCGTTTACACGGAGTACGGCAGTAAATTCACACTTGCCCCAAGATCAAGGAGACACCTCTCTATGACAGAGTCTCCTATCTGAATGGTAATGGTAGGGCAGCCAGGGTCTTTGTATTTGGGTGCAATGATCTGCAAGATAAAGCCTGATGCTTGGGCTGCCATCACAGCGATTCTGGGTATTGATGTTTTCCGCTTGACAGTGGCCAGGTCTTTCAAAAATTTGGAGTAGGAAGGGATTTGATTTATGGTATCAATGAGGGGTATGTTTATCTGGACATTTTTGAAAACTTCTAAGATTCCCTCAAAGTGATCCTTCTTCCTAGTCTCCTTCAATCGGTGTGGGAATGGTGCTCTATGTACCACTTCTAAAGATGATGGTTCAACTACAATGGGCTTCTGAATCTTCTTTCTCTATGACTCTCCTCTTAGTATGGATTCTTCTCTCTTTTTCTCCTTTCTCTTTCTGCATTCTCTTTCAAATCTTTCTTCAAATTCTCTCTCTCGAGTTCGACAACTTTCCTCGAACTCTTTGGTTTTCCTAAAAAATCTTCTCTCTTTGATCATCTTCAGGCATCTCAACTCTATTGTAAACAATCTTTCCTGATCTTAGAGTATGGATCACCTTCACATGCTCATTACTCTCTACCAAACACTGGCCTCTGGGTTGATTGGGCTGTCCTTTCGGATTAGGAATGGTTTGGCTCGGGAATTGGCCCTTTTCTCTCCCAGACAACTATAAGGTGAGTTGACCTAATTGGGCCTCTAGTTTTGCAATGGATTGGTTTTGGGCTTGGTTAGTATGCTCTTGTATTTGAATGAATTTGGTCAAAAGGTTCTCCATATGAGAGGATTGCTAAGGGGCTTGTGCTGGTGTAGAGTGGTTAGGAATTTGATCTGGGACTAGTGCCCTACATTGGTTCTGTGGTTGGAACTGATGTTGTTGGTGAAATTGATTCTGCTGTGTGGGTTGCTAAAGATGAGGAACCATAGGATGATTGGTTTGAGCAGGTTGCTGAATTGCTGCCTAAGATGCTACGGCTGGAATCCTAGTTGACCTCCGTGGGACTGAATAGGCTCGGATTGACGATACGAAAAATTGGGGTGGAACCTATTGTCTGGGTGGTAGGTCTGACTGAAAGTGTTAACAGTTGGTTTCGAAAAGTTTCCATAAGAATTCTGCGCATTGGGTTACTCGGCCTTGACAAATGGCAGACTAGGGCAAACATCAACCGCGTGCTCACAACTATCGCATAACACACAAACATGATTCGGTTCACTCATACTTCTCAAGGTGGGCTTATGTTGTTGAGGGGTGGATTGGCATGACTCACAGACATAGATCCTATCTTTTTGCTCAAATTTTCCACTCCCTGAACTAAACTGGTCATCACATTTTTAATTCAAGGTCCTGTTTGATGTTGTACATTCCAGGCTTCTGGATCCCTGTCTCATCTCTCTCCAAATCTTTCCTATTACTGCTCCAATTTTGTGAATTTTCTACAAGCTTGACAAGGATTCGTATGCTTGATCAGCAGTCTGATTCATGAATTCTCCTTTGTGCATTGATTCAATCAAGACACGCTGGGGATTCGTAAGACCTCTATAAAAGAATGTATCAACTTTCCTTTGTCAATCTCGTGATGTGGGCATTTGACCAATAGGTCATGGAATCTCTCTCAGGTTTCGGCAAACTCTTCCTCGAGTCGTCCCCTAAAGTTCCTGATGGCACTCCTAAACTGCTCAGTTTTGCTCACTGGGAAAAACTTGGATATAAACTTTTTGACAAGCTCATCCCAGGTGGTAATAGAGTTTGGAGTCAAGGAATTCAGCCAGGCGGCTGCATGATCTTCTAGTGAGAGGGGAAACAACCTAAGCTTCACAGCTTCACTATTCAAATTTTGATTTCTAAACGTGTGGCAGATGGTTATGAATTTGTTCAAATGGATATAGGGCTGCTCACACTCAGATCCATGAAATTTCGGTAACATGTTGATGGTGGCAGGCCTGATTTCAAATTGGTCTGCATTATTTTATGGCAAAACTCTACAACTAGGTGAAGTTGATGAAAAGGTGCAAATAGTTCATTGAGGGTCCTTTGCTGAGGGTTTTGGGCAGTCATTGTGGGTACTATGGGTGGGTGGGTAAAGCAAGGTAATCAATCCTCACTAATCGGCCTTGATCACGTATCGACACTCGCATACAACTATGACTAACCTAGCAATGCAATGGTCCTCTTAATGAAATGATTGCAACATAAATTTTTTGAAAACTAAATGAAAAGCTAATCTAAACTAAGGTTACCTAAAAGAATTCTAGACAGCTCCTAACTGTGAAGAGGACACTCTGGCTTGCAACATGGACCTATGTAATGGAAATTCTGTCTAGTTAACCCCAGGTAGATGGTGAGATCTCGACGTGCTAGGCGAATGCTCCTTTTAAAAACCAACTCCTCGAACAACAAAGTTGTCTCCCTATTTGGCAAGATGGTAGCCAAGGGACAAGGTTTACTCAGGCACCAGAAAATCTTCAAGGCACACAATTGGTACAACTGTGGTGGTCTTCCCTAGTGAGCTCGTAAACTAAGGTCACGTTTCTACTCAATTTTATTATGATTTATTAGTTCTAAACTAAGTGAGAATTAAGATGAAATCCTAAGGGCAAGGAAACGGTGATGAAACCCGAATCCTTATCTTGTTGGGGTAATTTTCCCTTTACTAGTAGTGCACCAAATTACAAGTGTGTTTAAAATAATTACACTACAAAGTAAGGAACAACAAATAAAGTAAACTCGCTTACAAGGGATTTGTGGGGGTTAAGAAATACAAACCTCTCGATTAATTTCGAGGGACGAATCGGTTGTCGTCGACTCACACCACGGACAGCAATTTCCGTGTACGAATGTGAGGGGCCGCGGCGGTATAGTCCAACCGTCCTTCCCTATAAGAA